>JBAMBJ010004477.1:0-450862 GCA_037043495.1 Drosophila recens
CTAACCGAATGTATAGTCAAGCATAATGCATTCATTGTTCTAAATAAATGAGAAACCAAATGCGAATGCGATTGAAAATGCGAATGAAAATGAAAATGAAATGTAACTGCAGAGGGAAGAGCGATAAAAATGTTGCAGCAACAATGACAAAAACAGCGCCAACAACGACACGAACAACAGATAAACCAATAACGAGCAGCAACAACCACAAGCAACAGGACTAAACCACAACAACAACAACAACAACAATGACAACGACAAGGAAAAAGAGCTAAAGCTAAAAATCCATTGCAAAATCGAATCGCACGCAAAATGCAACGCAGCTTTCCAATTGCTTTTTGCTGTCAGTGTGGAACAAGGCAAGCGGAACTCACCTTCCCTCTCTCTCTCTCGCTCTCTGTCACCCACTCTCTGTCTCCCTTTACCCTTTGAGGCAAATACACCCAACTTGGGGTTAATACTTATTGTCAGGTATATGTTACTATCCGCCATGTCGTGCTATTTATTTGCGCAATATCAGCGATTTCTGTTTACTCTTTTTTCTCTATTCTATTTCGTTGCCTCCATTTCATTTTAATACCCTGCAAGCATTAATCATGCCCAAATGGGGTAGCATAGAAGTGTACAATAGATGGAAGCAGAGCAAAAGATATAATATTTCTGAGATTTTATTTATTTACAATTTATTTCTTCTCGTCTCGAAATAAATGGCCGTGTTCACCAGAACAAATCGACAACAGAAAATCGATGAAATTTGCATGATTATTCTGGTGAAATGCAGTGATTTTGCTAGTTAAATTTCAAATTTCGTGATTATGATGACTGAAAATTCATCACCAAAATAGTACGCTGAAATTTTCTGATTGTGATGCTTTGTTATCGAACAAACAAAATACATGATTAATGATTGATTAGTTCTGGTGAACGCGGCCAATGCTTCACAATTGTAGGGCATTTATTATTATAATTTTAATGTTTATACCCTGTAAGCATATAGTCCATATGGGTTTACATGAATCGAAGGAAAATGAAATTCTTGTTTTAATATAGGGTATCTTTTATGCATGCTCAAAAATTACAGCATATCTACAAGTCGACTATATGTATTTCTTTGACATTTTTTCTTGCTGATATTCAT
Source organism: Drosophila recens (assembly GCA_037043495.1). Classification (NCBI taxonomy): domain Eukaryota; kingdom Metazoa; phylum Arthropoda; class Insecta; order Diptera; family Drosophilidae; genus Drosophila; species Drosophila recens. The sequence continues at coordinate 1,139 of JBAMBJ010004477.1, forward strand.
ACCAAGAGACCAACAACAACAATAACAAACAGACAAACAAAACGCACTATAGGGAAATATCATATGAGTACAGGGTATAGGGTATAATAGGGTATACACGGGGGAAGAAGAGGAGCAGCAGAAGAAGAAGAGGGAGGAGTGTCAGTAATAACAATTCCATGAATGCGCAAATGCCAAACAAATATAGAAAACTGATATCACAACTAATGGCAACAGTGTTAGTATTTGTGTGTAAATATATATGTGTGTGTGTGTGTGTGAATGTGCATGTGTGTTTGTGATATGCTAGTTATGCTCGGGTCTCTTTATAGAGCCAAAGATAGCAGCAACTATGCCTGTTTGTCCCCTTTTTGATGGAACCTTCAATCATCCGAATATTCTCATATTTCTATTTTTACTGATTTCCTTATTTTCTCTCACTCTTTAAAACTACTTTAATCCTTGATTCATTTTTCTGTTAATATATTCCATGTAATAATCCAATACTTTATCAAGTCTGCTCTCTTTCTAAACTGTTTTACAAATTTTATCCAGACTGAAACTCTAATAAAAAATCGTTTTCTCATATGAACAAGTGTTTCAGCTGTGAATTTGTTCTAAATATTGACTCAAGTTGCATGTGGGATTGACTATTCCCTAGCTGCGCTCATGTGGTACACATACTATTGACACTGACTGTAGCTGTCCTTCTGATTGTTGCAATAAAAAAAGGAAGCAAAAAACTGAAAGAGTCGCGCGTCAACGTCAACGAGCTTTGAAGCTTTTGCCATATTGGGACATTTAATACAACCATTTGAAAGGTGTGTGTGTGTGTGTGTGTGTGTGTGTTAGGGTGTGCATGAGGGTGTCTATACAGTGTTTCATATTTCACATTTGATTTAGTTGCATTTCATGTTTGTTGTCGAACAAGTGCATGAATAGATTTGATAGTGTTGTTGCCACGGGGAATTGCGATGTTTTTTGCGTGCAGGCGAAATTTAGTATTTCTGTTATACATTTAACAGAATGTATGACAGTAGACCACTTGCAAAATATTCATATAGAGAGCTGGGGCATTGACTTCTTTGGAGCGAATTCTATATTATGTTTAAAATTAAATTTCAATCAATGATTGAGTAAGAAAGTTTTAAATATTAAATTTGATGTTCTACTTTACGATAAATTGAGTGAAAATAAATCGATAATCATGGAAAATTAACGTTGATTTAAATTCAATTGTAAACTCAATGTCCAACTTGGATTTATACAGAAATGTAAAGTCCTTAAAGATGCATACAAACAAAATTTATAAGTAGTCTATAAATATTTCAATATTTTGAATTTCGATTAATAGATTAATTTAAATAATTTTTCCAATAAATCAACAATTTAATATATTCATTGGCGATGCTTTAAATTCAATTGTAAACACAACTGTTTAGCTTGGATTTATACAAAAATATAATTTACTTTGACGATTTTAAGTTTTTCCATGGGATAAACAACAGCTGACATTTGAAATACTCAAAGATTTTTCCTCGCAATTTCCTTTAGACATTTCATTTAGAATATCAAATGACCGCAGAGAAGAGAATATTCAAGGTCTCGAGAATATAAATGGAAAGCAAAGCTGTGTTAATTAGTTAAGAGCAGATTTCACCTGCTAACAAATTATTGGTAGCACCTTCTGATGATGTCTTTGCTTTGCACTTTTCTTTCTCTCTCTCTCTTTCTCTCTTACACTCTCTGTCTTTTTCTGTTTGTCTTAATCCACTTGAAGGCAGCTGCCGTTTTTGTCGCTTGTCATTTGTCGTTTTCTTATTTATTTCACTTGCCAAAAGTGTCAGTGATAAATTTTGTTCATAAGTTTAGCAGGCTTCGTTTTTTCTTTCGTTTTCGACTGATGAGAATCGCATAGGGAGGCGCGCTTTAAGCTGCCGGCTACAGCTTTAAGCTGCTTGTCTTCTCCTTCTCTCAACTCTCAACTCTCTTTTCTTTTCTTGTCTTTTCTTTGGCTTGACAGTTGTCAGATAGCTGCGTGGTCAGTCGACTTCTACTTCAACTTGGACTATACGATTAGCACACAAAACCAAAGTATTCCAATTGCCAAAAGTGCCGTTTTCCTTTTCGGCCATCTCTTCGTTTTTTGTATGTTGCTGTTGCTGTTGTTGTTGTTTCCCATGGGACTTTGAGCTGCCAACAACTGACACACACACGCACACACACAACTAATCGGGCGCCGTCTCCAAACATTCCTCACGTTCCCTCACGTCTCGTCTCCCCGAATCAGTTGTGACAATTCAAAGCTCAGCCACTCAGCGAACAACTCACATAGCTCTCACACTCCCCACAAACTCCCTAGGGAATCTATCGGACATTCACATACCCACAAAAAAAAAAATATATATGAATGGAAAAAAAGTTTTGAATACTCTTATGAAACTGACCAATACCAAATATTTCAGCAATTTTAATTTCTCTTTACTTTTTAAAGCCTCATAAAACACTCACTTTTAAAGCAAAAGTTTTGATTTCTGATACAAACATTTATTTCGACTTTATCTTTGTGTTCTAAAAATTTCATAGCAATCGATTGACTCGCACTCTATATAATTTAATTCAAAGAGACCCACAAATATTCAAAATAATTTTAGTTTTCTTGCCATATATCCAAAATTTTAAATAGTGTAATAGTTTTCTTTGACTTTGGCACTATTACAGATTTATCAAATTATCGAATGATTCGTTGATTTCGTTGATCTCAGCGAAGAATGAGGAGTAAAAGGGGCTTTTGATTTTCAAACATCAAATACTCTATTGTAAACTTACTTTAATTTCTGGTCTAAAAGTATAATTTGATTTTATTTTTAAAATATTCTACTCCAAGTCGCTTTTATTTGAACAATAGAGAGAGCAATGGCAAAAATTGTATTTGTTTTTTTTATAAATATTTCCAAATCTTAAGATGCACACTGGTAAGCTAAATTTTAAAGATAAAGCTTTGATTTCAAATATATTGATTTTAACTCAATCTAAATATTATAGAAATTTCAGAACCATCAATTTTTTGGCCATCTCTCAGATCTTAGCGAAACAGCCCGCAAATCCAACAACTGATTTATTTAAAATCCGATCTTCAAAATCTCAATTTCAAGTTCAATTTGAAAGCTAAAGTTAAAATTTTTCGCATTAATACATATTTTGATTTTATTAATATATTCTAAAAATTTCATCACGATCGAGCGACTTGCTTAGTTGCCATGTCCAATTCTTTTTCCTGTTTTTTCTCTTTTTTGGTATAATTGTGTCTCATATGCTCGCTGTCATTGTGTGCGTGTTGTGTTGAGTGTTGTGTTGCAAGGCTCATCACGTAGCGTGTTTGTGTTGTTGTTGTTGTTGTTGTGTTAGTTGCCCCTGGGGCAAGAAGGGCAACACAAATGGTGACAGCCACATGGCTCCCACTTGGATACCCAACGCATTTCGGTTTGCTTGTTTGTGGCCAAGAGATTCGATTCAACGCGACTCTCAGGGCCAACATTTGCCCTCAATAGCCTCCCAACTTTTCCCCCACTTCTCTCTACTTCTCTCAACGCTTCATTCTCTCCTCGGCTCGTCATGTCCACGTCCCTATTGTGAAGGTCTCTGCCTTGGCGCCGGCACATGTCAAGTTCGCGACTCAACGCACTGGCCCTGGCTCCGACTCTGTCTCTGACTCTGAAAGGAGCCTCGTGTTGGTTCCTGTCAAATTTCATTTTCATTTTTTCACTGCTCTTAAATAATATTTATTTTTACGCCTGTTTCACTCGTTTTGTTGTCTTTGTTGTTTTAAACGAAAATACCCCGTATAAAGAGTGTGCAAAAGGTGGTTTTTAAAGGGTATAACCCATTGAACTCAAAGACTTTAAAAGCTAGAGGTATGAAATTTGATGAGAAGGTATTTTTATATACATACTTCCTTATTTCCAAAAACAATTTTTAGGAAAACTTACTTCAACCCTTTTTTTTTAAATAAACTAAAAATTAATTTAAAATTTTTAATAAAAAAATATTTTAATATATTTTGGATTTTTTAACCAATCAAAAACATGTTATATTATAAATATGTAAACATTGTATTGCAATTAATTATTTCATTATTCATATATTTTTGAAAATGTTCCCACAAAATTGAAACGAAAAAAGTTGAATGACTTTTTCAATTCTAAAGTTAGACTCATGAAACTTGACATTAATATATATAAATATATTAACGTCATATTCTGCTTATTTTAAAAAAATCCGCTTACAGGGTAGCCACTGGTCGTGCTGTTAACTTGCTGGTATTGTTTCGTGTGTCTCCCACGCTTGTTTTTAATCGCTTTGCCAGAATTTAATAATTTTAAGTGAAAAGAAAAGCCTTATGGATCGGGCCTTAATGATTTCCTTTGAACAGCTTTTTCACCTGCGCTCAGCTGCAGTTGTATCTCAAAATTCAGCTTGATTGGCTGAGAAATGGAGAAAGGGGGAAAAGGGGAAATGGGGGAAAGGGTAAAAGAGGTGAATGATTCGCCAAGTTCAGTTTGGGTTCGCTGCTCTACTTATGTGTGTCTGTCTGGGCTTAGGAGCTGTTCTTCTTATTCTCTTTTTTTTCTACATTTCAATTCAGTCGATGCATTTATCAGCGCTTCTCTAGAACAAAACAAATAACAATAAAAAACAATAACAAAAATCCAAAGCCGCCGGCAAATTCAACAAGAATTCAATAAACAACTTTCAGACAGTGTATGTATGTATGTATATATAATATTATATATGCTCAATATATGTATCTATGTGTGCTCAGATTATAAGTAATCATATGTAGATACAATAGATTTATGCCACCCTCCTAGACAAATACAAATACGAGCATCTTTCAGCTCAATCTCAATGTCTGCTCTTAGTTCGATGCCTTTTCCGATGCTTGGGAATTTTTCATACTTTACAGATTTAACTGTATCACATTTGTAATGTGTTCTCCATGGTCACTTTAAGCTCTCAAAAATGTGTTCTTTTTGAGCTTTTTTCGTCATTAAATCTCAATTCTGTTAACTGAACTTAAGAAAATGATTCTATAGTCATATCTCTATGGTCACTTGTTTAGATTCCTACTTTCAACGTCTGTTTAAATTCTGTGTTCAGTATTTTGCTGTCAACTGAATTTTGATGGGATCAGCGAAGAGTTTTCAAAATAATTTTACGCTTTAATTTGTTTTTAGACCCTGTACTTGAAAAGCACAAAGTGTTCTGTTCAATTCACGCTTCAATTTTAAAATTCAAAATTAAACTATTTTTCCAATTAAACTTATTTCTGTTAGTTTTAATTAAATTTTAGAATTAAAAACAACTGAGATACCCTTTTATGTGCATCCTATACAAGGAAACATGTGTATTTCAAATTTTATTTGAAAAATGTAGAGATATACTTTTATTTGTTTATGTAAATTGAATGAAAAAAAAAATAATTAATTTAATCACATTTTTAGGACATTTTTGCTTTTAAATTTATATAATAAAAATAAAATAATATCAATTATTTTTATAAATTTAAATTTAATTATTCTATAAATTTTTTGGATAGAGAAATAAAACTTATTTTTTAATTGTTTAATAAAAGTTTTAAATTAAAATTATTATGTAATTTTTATTAAAAAAATAATAATCGCTGCGGTTCCATTTTTTTTTTTTTTGCAGAATAAGTACAGGGTCTTTGACAGTCGAGCTGGCATGACTCTAGTCTTATTGTACTAGAATCTACAATTTTTCTTTTTTTTTTTTTTTTTTCAAATTTCAGCAGAATTTAAGGAGCAATAATAATATAAAGAACTGTAAACAACTGACAAGGGGAGGAGGTAGAGGGAGGGATAGTGAAGGGGGTAGAGGGGCAGTACGGGGTGTGTGGCAAATTGAACAAATGTCTCCGCTTTCAGTTGGACGTGTTGGATTCGGACTTGAGTCCAACTCAATGATATCGATATCCAAGTTGAATTTGAGTTCGAGTTCGGTTTCTGATGCGTCAGCGATTTTGATGCCTTGTGGCAAGCAAACAGCGAGCAACGAACAACATGCGGCATGTGGCAGGCAGTTGACAGCTGCAAGTGGCAAGTGGCATGTGGCATGTGGCAGTTGCAAGCTCAGTTGTAGACGCGTTGAGGACGCATCAAGAGGCTTTCAACCAAATGCGAGTTGAGCGCCAAATGGGAAGATCAAATTCAAGTCGACGTCGACGTCGAAGTTGCAGCAGCAGCAGCAGGTGGAAGGTGGCAACAACAACAACTACAACATTTGGGGCAACGCCCATGCAAGTGGATGTTGATGATGATGATAAAGATGAATTCAAATGTGCCTCACAATGTCTGCAGCAGTTGCAGCTGCTCAAAGATGAAGATGAAGAGACCGAACGGAAAGAGCCAGAAGAGCACTTGGAGTTGCAGTTGCAACTGCCGAGCATGCCAGTGTTGCCTGATTCTCAAACCAATCGAAATCAAAGTGGACATACACATAAACACAAATCGAAATCCAAATTCAACTCTAAGTCGAAAAAGGCCAAAAAATCAAAGAAACATAATGAAAAGAAGCGTCGACAAATCAAGTTGCAGTTGCAGGAGGGGGAAGAGGAGAAGGAAAAGAAAATAGAAGAGATACATTACATCATCAGCATCGTCATCATCGTCATCATCATCATCACCATCATCATCATTATAATAAACGCAGCACATTGATTGAGAACGAGGCACAGTATCAGCATGACAAAGAGCAAGAGGAAGAGGAAGATCGAGAGCGAGAGCAAGAGCAAGAGGAAGAGAAGGCCGCTGATCAGTTAATGGAGGCAGCTGTTGTTGTTGTTGCACATGCCACATCGACAGGTGGCGCCACAGTTCGCTGGTTTCATCAAAAGAAACGCATTCTGGAGCAATGGCAACGTGAACATGACAACAATATCGATAACGATAACAACAGTGATAACGATATCGATATCGATAGCGATTATTAGCAAATGGAGCAAATTGAGCTGAGTTGTAGTTCAAGTAAGTTGCCTTTAACTCTTTCTCTTGCCCCTCTCTCTCTCAACAGCTGTATCTCCCCCTGTGTCTCTCTCTCCCACTTTTCCAGTCTCTCAGTATTCATCTGAAGAGAATAAGATAGAGAGTTAAAGCAAGAACTTTTTATCTGAGAATGAGATAGACGATATGAAGACTAACAGAGTCTCTCTCTCTCTCTCTCTTTCTCTATTCCTCTCTCTCTCTCTCTCTCTCTCTCTCATCTGTTTCTCTCCCTTTCATTTGTTTTATCATTCTCTTCCTCTCTCACTTTCTTTTTCTTTATCTCTTTCGCTTTTTCTCTCTCTTTCTCTTCGTCTCTCTCTTTCTCTTTGTCTCTCTCTTTCTCGTTGTTTCTCTCTTTCTCTTTTTCTCTCTCTTTCTCTTTGTCCCTCTCTCTTTCTCTTTGTCTCTCTCTTTCTCTTTGTCTCTCTCTTTCTCCTTGTCTCTCTCTCTCTCTCTTTCTCTCTCTCTCTCTCTATTGCTCTCAAGCTTTTTCTTTTTCAAACTCTTGCTTTCCCTACACTCTACTTCTCCCTATTTCTATCCCCTTCTCTGTCTCTCTCTGTATGCTCAGCTGTGGCAAAATAACACAACATTTATTTTCTTTACAAAATCCCATGAACAATGCGCTCCGCACGTGCGTGGCAATCAAATGAACCAAGAAAGTCACCACCACCCCCTGCACCACTTCCTCTCTCGCCCACCCCTCTTTCTCGCTGTCTCCCTTTCCTGCCTCCCTCTCTCTTGCTCGCACACGGGCAATTATCTGACAAGCTGACCATAAAAGTGCTCAATTACAATATCACGAGTTTAACAATACACGATACACATATTGAGTTACACACAACACACACACATACACACACATTCCCCTAATAACTTATGCATTTAAACATTAAACAAAAGCGCATTTTTCATGAACTTTATCCAACAAAATAAAAGGTTTGCGATCAGAGTTGTGCAGATAAACGAAATGGAACTAATGAAGTAGAGAAAAACACACAAATAATAAATATAATAAAATACTTATAGTCAGATCTGGACTAAGAGATATCCTATAAATAGAGACGGTTTAAATGGAATTAAATTATATATCGAAACCGCTCGAAAAACTTGTTGCAAATTAAAATTTCAATATATTTCTATGTGTGAAAATGGTTTATGTTACAATCTTACTATCCTTCTTAGTGTAATCGATAGAATACAAACGGTACATTTTGGAAATCAATTTTTAAGAAAATGGGCAAAAATATAGCAAAAGTGAATTTACTCCAATATAGAATCTATATGTTCATCCTATAGAATTTCTTTTAGCGTATATTGCTTAAATAAATAGCTTGAATACATTTTTGGAAGGAAATTTCACGAGATGTGACTTTTTAATCAATTTTTCGTTTTTAGCCTCGGTTGACATTTCCGTGGAAATGCCCATATGTATATCGTCATTATTTGGAAATTTATGGACAACTCGATTTATTTTTTTTCCAGTTTAACATTTTGATATTAAACTCGATTCACTGTTTGGATTTACATCACTAGTAGCCTTGATATCAATGTCATATATTAGTCTGAATTTTTTTAGATTCTAAAAAAAAAATTGACACATTTTACAGTCGGAGAAATGTAGAAGTGGGCTCTTCTATATACGCTCCCTAATTCTTACTATATTTCTACTTTTCCATCTCTTTTTATATCAATTGCAATACTCTTAGAATAAACACGAAAGTGTCCACTCTAATTTAATTAAGTTATTTTCACTTTTGCAATTTTAAAAGTTGCTTGAAATTGCAAAATAAAAAACTATTTAAATTTAATTTTGCAGGGTATTAGCAAGACCATATAGTGAAGTTCACGGTGAGTGTTGTCAAATAGTTTCTGAAATCCACTAATCGTACATATTTACAAAAGTTTTAATTGATGCCTTCAATTGAGACTGAAACTTTAAGTGTTGTCTTTCATATAAACAACTCTGTACATATGTACGCTGTGTACAGGGTATAAAACAGCAACAAATGTGTGTGTGTGTTGTGAATGTTGTGTGTGTGCATTTCGTAATCGAAACTGATGAAAAGACCAACAACTAAAATCGAAACGAAAAACTGTTCCAATTTCAATTTCAATTTCAATTTGAATTGAAATCAGCTACAGAAATCAGAGCACTCAATTGGCGTTACACACACACACACACCCCAAACACACACACACCCCAAACACACCCACGCTCACACACACACCCACCCACACACCTACACACATACACACAAAAACACAAAATGCAACTAAACTATGTTTGAGAATGCAAAAAAAGCATTTAAATGGTTCGAAAAACAGGACAAAAGGCGCAACAACCAAAGAGAGGAAAAGGGAAGTAGGAAAAACAGGCAAAGAGAGGGGGTGGGGGTAGTAATTGTGGAGAAGGGGGGGGGGGGTTGGTTTGGATATTGTATGGAAGCTGGGAGACAATTTAATGCCGGAAATAGTTTTTCAAGCTATGCCTATCAAAGAGCGCAGACAGACAAACAGACATTGCCGAGCGGAGGAGGGCAAGGGAAATGGTCAACAGAGGGTAGGGGGAGGGGGTGTTAGTTCCTGTGTGACTGCAAAATAAATTTACTAATAAAATGCCAAATATTTTGCTAGCCGTTTAAACTGACTTTTGGCCCCGTTTCAGCCCTTGATTCAACCCCCTCAAATGGAAAAACAGAGAAAAAAAGGTTGTTTTTAGGCATCTTTGTCTCTCTCTCGCTCTCTCACTCTGTGTGTGTGTGTGTGTGTAAAAGGGGCAAAAACATTTTGTAATGAACATATTTTAAATGCATGCCACGCACCCGAGCAACAACAACAACAATTTTGGGTGTTCAAATGAATCCGAAAATGAGCGTAATTTTGGACTTTGACCTTGACAACTTTTGCCTTTACATAAAATCTTCTTTTTTTTTTTAATTGTAGGCCTAGATTTTTGGCAGCTAGAAAATAGGCAAAGAAACTTAGGGATTGAAATGAAGTCATAAAACATTTGGTTGTCTGTCGCTCTGTAAACGATTTCAAGAGAAAAAAGAAAAGATGCACAGCAAAAAAAAAACCATCCGGAATTCCGGAAAAAGTTAGATGATCTTGAATCTTATTAAATTGAGTTAGAAATTCTTGATTCAAGTTAAATTTTCCATTTCCTTCCTTGCAAATATTTAAAAAAAAATCGGAAAATTCTTTAATATGACGTAAAAGTTTTGGTTATATTTTCCCATTTTAAAGTTTAGGCATTCTCATAATTTAATTTAAGAATTATATCCCGAAAGCATATTTAAATCAGGAACTTTTAAATATTGTAATAATTTTTTGTTTTCAGTGTAGCAACATTGAGTTGTGGGAAGGGGGTGGCACGGCAACAGGCGCAAGGTCACATAAAAGAAAAAAAAAACCGGACCATCACGACGAGACGTGTGAATGATGTGAATAAAAATGCCAAAAAGATCAAAGCAATCGATATGATACCACGAGCCAAAAAGGAAACAAAGAAAACATGGGAAAAAGGGAATGGGAAAAGCAAAAGTAAAAAGCATAAAACGGAAAAAAAATGCTAGAAAATAAATCGAAAAGAAAAACCCAAAACTCATGTGCCATAGAAATGTAGATAAGCAGCTGAATAACTTAAAGCAGTTCAAGTGCAAAATATGTAGGGATAAACTTAAAGTTAAGCTTAGTTAAAGGTTATCCCTGAAAACTTGAGTGTATACTTTAATAACTAACTGTGTTAGAAAACTATAGTAAATTTCAGTTTGATTAACTCACTGAGAGCTAAGTTCGCATAGGTATGATTTAATTGATGATTTAATTGTTTAGAAATACTTTAAGTTTTCACTTAATAAAACTCAGGTGCACAACCAATTTTAGCATAGCTTAATCTCTCAAGAATTTTTTTTTAACTTACGACATTTCAAGTTTTTCTTAAAAATTTGCCTGTTTTAGGTTGTGCTCTTATATAATACTATTACAACTAACTATATACCAAATTTTAGCTTAATATCTACATTTTTGGCTGAGTTTGCATAGTTTAGTAAATGATTGGAGATTATTATAATTTACGACAGCGGTGGGCACGAAATCCGAATTCGGGAGCGCCAAAAAAACATCAACAACAACAACCCTGTTAGAGTCTAAGTTGGGAGCAGCCGCTAGCTCCCGGAGCCCCTGCGTGACCACCGCTGATCTAGGATATTTAAAGTTTTTCTCCAAAAGTTGTATGTTTTAAGTTGTGGTTTCATGTAATACGCCCACAACTGACTAGATACCAAATTTTAGCTTGATATCACCATTTGAAGCTTAGTCTAAGGACATTAATATAAACTACGATATTTTAAGATTTTCCTAAAAAGTTGTCTATTTTAAAATGTGGTTTCATGTAATACTCTTACAACTAGCTATGTACCAAATTTCAGCATGAATTGTTTATATTATTACAATTGATAATATTCATTTATTTCGATTGTTTGACATTTAATATGACATTTTTGGTAATACCCACTGTGGTGCAGGGTATAAAAGAGACTTACACCTAAGCTCTTGATTTGTAAATGTAAATGCGTAATGCCAATTATTGGATGTTGCCATGTCAATCATGGCTTGACTGATGGCAATCAATAAATATTTGCCGTTATTTATGTAGATTCTTTTAATTACACACTCTCTCTCTCTCTCTGTCGCACTCCTTCTCACCCAATCCCCCTCTCTCTCTCTCTGTCTTTTAAGGAATGACCATTCAACATCAAAGGCATTTGGCCCCAAGGAGGAAAGAGCAACAACCAGAGTGCAAAAGAGAAGGGCGAAGGAAGGAAGAGAAGAAGTAGAAAGCATGCACAAAACTATGAAAGATACTTGAGGGCATGAATTAATTTAAAGCTAAATGCGAACAACAACAACAACAACGACAACAATAAATTGGGAAAATCTTTTTGGCCAACGGCGCAAACAGCAGCGGAAAATGCAAAGTGCCAACAAAGGGAAATCCGAGGGCAAGAAGTAGAGAGAGGCAGAAGAAAGAGGGAGAGGGGGCAATTGGTTGATATTTCCAATTCGAATGAAAATTGCTGCCACGAAATGATTGAAGAACTTTGTAAAGTGCATAACGAATGGAAAATGGCCAACAACAACAACAAGAAATACTTAACGGTCTTATTTAACGAAGGCAAGTCGTTATAACAAATACTCTATGATAATCCAATAAAAAAGGATTAAAAAATTATTTATTTTGTACTCGTAAAATAAATTCTAAAATTAATTGTTTTGACAAAATAAAGATCATATTTACTTAATGTTAAAAATCCATTTCTTGGTTTTTTATTAATTTATTTTTCTATTTCTTTTATCTTTTATAAAAAATTGTCGATGGCTCTCAGTTAAAAAAAAAATACAATAACAAAATGAGTTATTGAAAATTTAAATTTAACCATTTTTTAAAGTATGTGACTTCACAAAAGCGAAAAAAATGCACTAAAAATTTGTTTTAATCAGGGATCAAAACCGAAACCATAATCATAACCGTTAACGGGTATTAAACGATTGAAATTGCTAACAGTAACTGAAACCTTGATCGAAAAAAAACTTAATACCGAGACCGCAAAACCAAAATTATTTCAAACGAAAAAACTGTTGAGAAACCGATTCATGCAGAACGCTTAATTCTGGTCAAGCATAATGTTTACTTATGTTATTAAAATGTTATCCTGGTTTCCAAAAGTAAATTTGATTGTTATTTCTAATGTGATCTCAACAAAAAGATCTTAGTTTTTAAAATGTTTGGATGTTGATTTTCAAATTTACATGCTTTTAACATTTTAAACAGTTTCTGTTGTGAACCAAAATCTTACCGGTAATTCGAAACCGACACATACGTAAAACCGGTAATCGTTACGTAACCGATATACCAAAATATTTCGAATATATAACCGTAAACCGAAATATAACCGTAATGTATAACCGTAAACCGAAATAAAGGCATAGCCGATACTGTTACTGAAATCGATATTCGATTCTGTTTTATATAAGTAGTAATCAATAACGTATATAACTGAACAATAATTTAAAAAGTTAAGTATAACATATATATAACTGATTCAGATTCTTCTTCAAAGAAAAAAAAAATAATAATAATAAAGAAAATAGTTAGATTTCCAATTAGCTAAAGATTTCTATACAATTTTTCCCTCTTTCTCCATTTTAACTCACAAATAAAAGTTGATAAACTTTTTCTCTTCACGAGAGAGAGAGAGAGAGAGGGAGAGAGGTGGAGAGAGAGACAGAGGACATATCAAAAGTTCACGCTAAAGTAAACAATTTTTTAAGTTTTTACTTTTTTTAAATTTTATTTTTTCGAAAAAAGTTTTGGAGATGCAATTAAAAGCAAAATATGTACAAGGTGTATATAAAGAAATATATGTACATACATATATATGTATATAGCATAAACGGTGTATATAAACTGGCACAAGTCCAAGCGAGATGGCAGGCAAAGAAAAGAAATAAGTAAGAAAGAAAAAAAGAAAGAAACTTACCAGCTGTTTTGCTGCTGCAGCGACGCTCAATGTTCGATGCTGACGCTGACGTCGACGTCGCGACGCTGACGTTCGATGCTGAATCAAAAATTGAAAACAACGCGCTCTCAATATTGACGTCGGCAAAGAGAGTGATGATTGGAGTGGGGGGAGACCCACAGACTGTAGTTTATTATGATTTTGCTGCTGTCGCTGTCGCTGCTGCTGCTGCTTCTGCTGCAGAGCGTTGTTTGTGCTGCTCACTTTAAACTTTGACCGTTAGCTGGTGACAACAACAACACTGATGATGATGGCAATCTGAAAAGCGTGGAAAATAAAAAATGAAAATCCATGAAAATAAGTATGCATAAAAATAAAAGGAAATATCTATATATAAATTTGCGCGTACATATTTTATAAAATTGGCGTTAAATTGCATTGGAAATTGCGTTTATTGTGCAGGTTTTTAATTAGCTTTCGCTTAACGGTGATTGCATATTTTCACAGCTGAAAATTTCATAAAATTCCAGTTGCAAATTTGCATAAATGTAAAACGAATTAAATTAATATTTTTACATGAAAATTGTAAAATTAGGTAGTAGCAAAAAACAAGGTACAAAATTAAATAACAAACGAGAAATTAAATAAAATGCAAGAAATTAATTTGAAAGCTTGTTGAGGTTTTTATTTTTATATTTTTTTTTTTTTAAGTCGAGTGCGCTGCTGCAGCGCTGCTGCTTCAAAACTTGTTGATAGCTTTCAGCGCTTGGCAATTGCACTCAAGTGCAACTGTTAGTGCTCGCTCATTAGGCGCCTAATCGGACTCAATGAGCAAGCGAACGAAATGAGCGAATTGGCGCGTGTCTGTGTGTGTGTGTGTGGGAGAGAGACTGTGAGTGAGAGTAACTGTGTTGTGACCATTGCCTTACCGCGTGCAGTCAGTCAAAGACTGGACACTGAAACGACAGAGCAGACTGAATGGCCGTAGGAACGCATACATATGTATGCATGAAGGGAACGATTCGTGTTGATTGGCAGACGCAGCCAATTAAATCTTCTCTTCCCTGTGTTGCGCTCTGCTCTTCTCTTCACTTCTCTTGCCTGTGCCTTGTGCGTGAACGTCTGCAGCGATTTCAGGCTGTAGGCGAATTGTTCTCCATATGCCGAATGTTAAATTCGCTGTGCGTATGAGGGAGAAGGCAACGTTGATCAGTGCTCTGTTCATACATATGTATGATATCCATGTGTGTGTGTGTGTGTGTGTGTTTGTGTGTAAGTGCAATACAATGGCAAACATTTTGCAGCTGCCTATGAAGTGCAACAGAGGGACAAGGGAACGCGGGTTTTAGGGGACATTGCCAATCTACATCCCCCACCACTCTCTCCAAAGCAGCTGCTGCAATTCTCTCTCTTTTGCACTATTTTTCTCTATTTCCTTTTATTTTTGCCATGTTTGGAATATGCAACGTCAGCAGCTGCATAGTAAAAACAACAACAACAGCAACAACAGCAATAGTAACCACCCCACAACAACAGAGAAAATAGACTGTGGTCAGCTCTCGCTCTCGCTTTAACTTCACCACGCCACGCCTCTCTTCGCCAGCGCCTACTGCGTCACTTTAGGCAAACGAATTTATTTCCCCTCTGCTGCTGCTGCCTTTTGTTTTGCGGTTTTTCGCTCTTAAATGAGCGACAGCAACAACAACACTTAAATGGAGAACCATTAGAAATCGAAACGGATGGTAGTTAAGATTTGACGTTCAAGATTTCAACTTAACGATTGTACGGAGTCACATGTACAATAGAAATTAACTTCATACACTACACTACAAGGAGGTCACATTAATTTCAGTAGCCATATGTAACAAACAATTAAACCTAGAAAAATTAAATTAGCTTTGTATGAAAGGACTATCCCGGAAATAGAGTAAACCTATAAATTCAATTTTAATTATAAGAATTTATTTACAAATTAAATTAAATTCCTATTTTTAATCTTTATAAAAATGTAATTCAATTGCAAAATTTTTTTTTAAATAGTATCTGCAACAAACGATGAGATATGCCTAGAATTTCAGTTAGTATACATTCAAGCAAATTTACGTTAATTGCTCCATTTCTTCGTTTTACATTGCGCAATGTTTTTTTAAATATATACAATATATATATTTTTTTTTTGCTTTCCTTATAACTAATTTGAGTATTTCTAATGCCGTTCATCTAGTTTTATTAGCTGTTGCTTTAATTTACGTGTTTTTATTTTATATTTGCTTTTTTAGTTTATTTTACTTTAGTTTGAAGCTCATAAGCTCATAAAAATTTTCTTCTTGTAGTCTTAAAGAAATGTTTATGAGATTAACTTCTATTTAAATTCTCTTAAATTCGATTCTGCTCTTTAATCAGTCACATGCTCAATATCTCCTTCTTTTTATCTGTGTATACCTTTCCCTGTACAAACTTCTTTACTCGCTTTCTTCTTTTTATTTTCGAGTCTCGTCCTCCTCTTCGTCTTTTGGTGCATCTATCTCCCTCTTTCAATAGACGTAATGCTTCTGTTGATTGCTTTCTTAGCATCAACATATTTTCAGTGTCATTCAGCTGCTGTTGTTGCTTCGTCTTCTTCTTCTTCTTTGTATGCAAGACACCTTTTGGCTCAAGTGCAACAAAGTTGTTGTTGTTGTTGCCGTTGTCGTGCAAATTGGTACAAAGCAAACGCCCTAAAACCGTCGACACTCGATGATGTCAATGCCAAAGGCGTCGCACAGTGGTTAAATTTTATTTTATTTTTTTTTCTCAATTTAGCTCCAGTTAATTTTAGTTAATAATTTTGTAAAAATTTCTGATTTTTTTGATTTTAATAATAGCTAATTGATTTATGAATGTTTGTAAAATAAATATTTTGAAATCAGGAAATAGCAAAACAAGAAAAGTTTAAAAAAAAATAAATTAAAAATTAAAAAAAAATATTTGAAAATATTTTTGATTTTAAAAATACATATGGGCATTTCTCCAGAAATGTCAACCGAGCCTAAAAACGAAAAATTGCTCAAAAACTCACATCTTGTGCAATTATGTTTCAAAAATGTGTTCAAGTTATTTATTTAAGCCATATACGCTAGAAGAAATTCAATAGGATGAACATATAGATTCTACATTGGAATAAATTCACTTTTTCCATATTAATGTCCATTTTCTTAAAAATTGATTTCCAAAATGGACCGTTTGTATTTTCGATTACACTAAGTAAGATAGTAAGATTGTAACATAAACCATTTTAATACATAGAAATATATTGAAAGTTTAATTTAAAACAAGTTTTTCCAGCTGTTTCGATATATAATTTAAAAAAAGAGAGACAGAAACAACAAAAATATTTTGTGGAAAAAAATGTCACGTTCGACATGTCGCATGCGACAGTGACTCAAATTACATTTAAAAAAAAACTACTTGATGTTTTTAAATTAAACAAAAAGCATTTTTTAGATAAATGAATACATTACATTTCAAAATAAATAGCATCAAAATATACGTTCACGTTTTGCCGAAATCAGTGCTAGAACTGGTCGCCGAAAAAACGACTTCTATCTGAGTCGCGTGCGAATGCCTTAGTTTTTTTAAATTATCTTGAAAACGAACAATTTCCCAAAATCCACTTTAGCATCAATTATAGTGCTAATCAATACCTATAAGTTTCTCCTTTTGTCACAAAAAAATAATGTTTTGGCATATGTTTTAATTCACTTTGAATGCGTACGAATGTCGCATTCGACATGGGAGAATTACCCATATACCAAAAACCACTAAAATTATTCAAAAATAAAAGTAAAGAAACAAGTTGAAACAATATAAAATGTGGGAAAATATAAAAATGTTTGTTAAAATTTTAAAGAAATAAAAAAATTAATATAAACTTTTTTTTATTTTCGGCACAATTCGAATTCATAAAAATATTTGGACACTAGCAAAAATTTAACAAAATCATAAAAAAATTGAAAAAAAAATTCTACACAAACGCGATTTTAGAATAAAAGTCGAGAATTAGTTTGACAAAGTTTTATTAATTAATAGCTATAGCTATAGTTATTAAAGTGACCACTGTGAATTGGTCAGAGATAAAGCTATAGACGGACATCACCAAAAAGAAGAAAAGGAAAAGGAGAAGATAAAGAAACAGAAACAGAGGTGCATAAATCGCGGTGGAAAGACAACATTTTGGCCACATCAGTGTAAAAGTAGAAAAGCAGAGACCCTCAACCAGACAGAGTTGCACCGTTGACAATGTTTACATGGTATCTTTCACCCCCATCCCCTAAAGGTGTCCCTACTTCTTCTTCTTCTTCTTCTTTCCGCTTTCTCTGTCTCTCCCATTCTGTGCTTTCGTAATTGCTTATGCAAATTTCACAGCTGCAAGTCGGAACCTGGAACTTGAAGCTAGTACAAGTAGGAGTGAGCTCTTACTACCCCTTCTACAACCCCCTCTACAACCACCTATACAACACCCTTGCGCCCCTTTTCTTCCCTCCTGTTTTCTTTCTATTCTTTTTGGCTGTGAGTTTTGTTGGCTAGCAAAAGTTTACCTTGTTTCCTTCGCAGACTTCTTCTCTTCCTGTTGCATCACTCCGAAAAAAAACCTACCCCCTACAACCCCTTCTTCAAAGCCGTCTCTTCTACTCTCTTCCCCTATTTCGTAGTTTTCTTCTACCTGAGTCTCTCGCGCATTTTCATTGCCAACGTTGCTGGAAATGCATTTTGCACTCTCCACTCTCCATTCTCCTCTTGCATCCCCTAGTCTTCCCCCCATTTCCTTTCTACTTCCACCCTTCTTCCTCCTTCCCTTTTGGCTTGATGTAATTTTTAATGTGCAAAACAAATACAAATTAAAGCAATGTAAATAAAAGTGTTGCAAGTGCTTGGGCTACAAAATTAAAATAAATTCCAAGCTGCAATGTTTTGTGGCATGTTGGGGGAGTGCGGGTTGTGATAGGGTAGGGGTAGGGTAGGAGTAGGTGGATGGGTGTGTGTCAGAACCAGCAGCTTCCTCTGCCCCAAAATTTGCATAATAAAATGTGCTGGACAGTTCTATGAGTGTGTGTAGTGTATGTGTTTGTGTGAGAGTGTGTGCACTTTTATAGGGTGCACTTGAAGGGTACATCGGGGCATAGAATCAACACTCTCTGCATACTATAACCATAAAAATTCCTCACTCTTGCCACAAAAAGTTGCACGCTGCACACAATCCGAGATTGTTATGCCCTTTAAGCTATGCTGAGGGTATTCGAAGCTTATCCAAATATTGTGTAAAACATTAACTATATAATATACTGAATTAATCTTTAGTCTAAAAAACTTTCTTATTTTTGGATATTTTTAGCCAAACTTACATTATGTTTATTAAATGTTATTTTTTTATTTCTTTGCAAGTTTTTTTGAAATTGGACCACTATATCATAAGTTTCCATAGAAATTATATGCCAAAAATTAATGTTTAACAGGGAAAACTTTTGTTTTTCTTAAGATATCGCAATCAAACTCACAATTTAAATATTTAATGAGATTTTGTATATTCTCAGCAAGTTTTTCTGAAATCGGACAACTACAGTTGATCTTCCATAACTCGAATTTCTCGAGATTTTTTAACGTATCTCACAAATTGTGTTTTTGGTGTTGTCAAGATATTTCAACTAAATTCAATAAAATCAACTTTCTTGGGCAAAAAGTTTATTATTTACAGAGTATTTAAAATTTCGGCATGCCGCATATAAAATATTCTCGCTATTGTCTTTTTTGTGGTTAGTCTAGAATTTAAAGTCAAATGCCATTGGACGTTTTTGGTCTAGGTGAATATGTCATTTGCAGTGAATGCGAGTGTGAGTGTGGCAAATTAATGTCATTCGAATTCTAAACGAATACTACGAATATTTATTCAATCGTGAAATGAATGGATGAATAAGTCTTTGATTTGAAAGTGAACGTGTTTTCCCTGTATTTATCTCTCTTTCTATCCCTCTCGTCATCTTTCTCTCCCTCTCGTCATCTGTCTCTCTTTATCTCCGTCTATCTCTCTTTATCTTCCTCTCATTTTCTTATCGGTCTCTTTCTCCTTGTCTCTCTTTCTTTATCACTCATTGTCTCATTATTTCTATATCTCTCTATCTCTTTATATCTCAATCTTTCTCCCTGATGTTCTTATCACTCTCTTACCCTCTCCCTCTCTCACTTTATCTTTCTCTGGGTATCTCTGTCTCCATTTCTTTCCGTTTGTCTCTATTCTCTCTTCACTTATTTCTTCTTCTAAATCTCGCTCTTTCTTTATTTCTCTTTCATATTTTAACTCTCTACGTTTTTTTAACTCTTTCATTTCATCTTTATCTTTATCTATATCTTTGTCATTTATATATCTCTCTTATTTTCTCTCATTTCTGTAAAGTTGTCAACGCTGGGCACTTCAAAGTCGAGCACACCTCCTTTTCCCGTTCAAATACCTTCAAAGTGTGCTCTATCTGGCCATCAAACTTTACAGTTTATGAGGCACTGTAAATTGCTATCACGGTCAGTTTACAGTGCCTAAATTAAAAGCGTCACACACACACACAACAATACACACATACTTACACACACTCCCACTCACAAAGAGAGAGTGAGATGGAGAGAGAGTTGCATTCGTTGGCTGCCACAAGTTGCAAGTTGCAACTCCTCAAAAAACGCGCCTCGAAATCATTTTGTTTGCTGCATTTCATTTGCTTGTTTGTTTTGCGCCTAACGGCAATTTTATTTCGCTGTGGACGGGGGGCGTGGCAACAGTGGGCAGAGTGGAAAAGAGAAAGGGGGGGGTGCGGGGAGTTGTGTTGTGTTTTGGCACTTGAATCGCAGCTGCGTCACCGCCAACTTGATTTATGTGCAGCGGGCGTTGCTCGAGTGCCTCGCGAATATACTCTGTCCCCCTCTCTCTCTCACCCTCTGCCTCCCACCTTCTCTCTTTCTCCATCCACCCTGCCTCCCAATTGGGGGCAACAGAGAATTGCATGCTGCATACAGTTGCAGGACTTGAGTCTAGAGTGCAACATAAAGCGCATTTTGTGCTGCATTTTACAGGCATTTAATGAGAGTTAGAGCAGAAGAAAGAGAGAGAGAAAGAGTAAGAGCGAGAGAGAGAGAGAGAGAGAGCTGGATAGAGTGATAAAGAAAGGTGTAGAGTCATTGGGTTAAAGGCATTTATTAACCTGTTTAAGCTAACTGATGATACCATAAACTAGTAGAAAAGTCGAGGAAACTTAACTGTAAGAGACCCTGTACTTATTCTTCAAAAGAAGAAAATTCCAAAAATGAAAACTAAGAAAATATAACAAAGAAAGTATAAACTAAAAATCAATTTTTGAAGCAGGATTTAAAATAATTCAATTTTGATTAATTTTTTTTTGTGAAAGAAATCTTAATGTCTATTGATTTTATACCCTGTGCACATTGATAATGCGCGAAAAAGGGTATAATGGTCTTGTGAAATATTTATCTCTTTAACTAATCTTAAAAATAATAATCTTTATTTAAATAAATTTTCAATATTAAAAATTAAATTAAAATTTTTAATTTCAAATAAGGAGATTCGCGTTTTACACAATCGACAAACTTCATTGACCCTTTGCCTTCTTTTAATACAGGGTCTAAAAATGAAACAACTTCATAGCTACCAATTTTATTACCTGTATTACAAATGAAGTGGTTCAAGAAGCTAAAAAGAGCTTAAACTTGATTAGAAAAGTCAACAAAGTTGCTTTTATGACTTTGGAAAAGCTTCAGCATTGTTAAGCAGTTCCCTAGTAAGGTTATGTTTGAAGAGTTTATGTGTTACAGTGAGTACGAAGTAAAATCGAAAGAGTAACTTCTTAAGCTTAAATGAGTAAAATAAATTGTCGATGTATAGAGTTTATATCAGAGATATAAGATATTCAAGCAAATTAAAGTTAACAATTTTTATATAAATGTTTATGCTCTGTGAGTATTTTTAATAAATATGCAATGATTTTTTAAATTTGTATTTCTCAGTAATTTACCCATTTCTGCCTAAGAGCTTTTTGGAATTTTTAATAATTTCCAACGAATTTTCTCAGCTCTTACCTCACTAATCTCCACAAATTTGAATTAAATGAGGCTACAATATTGTATATGCTAAGTTTTAATAGCTCTCTGCCTATGTGGCTAGTCAATAAATTTGCTAAGCATGTCCAAATAAGGGTCGGTTAGGCTTGTGTAGGGTCGGTAGGGTTGGGGGGGGGGATTTGGTAGGGTTGCTGTGGGTTGAAATAGGTTGGGGTCAGTGCGAGACTATAGACAGCAATTTTGGGGCTAAGCCCCACACCCTCGCACTTCAACCAATTGCCAGTTCATAATTTGTGCAATATTCGGGCAAAATGCAACCCTGTTTTGGGGTTGGGGCGCTAGAATGAACGGTGTCCGGTGGCAGCTGTTGCCAACACCTAACCATATGGGGATTGACATGACTAAAATCGTTAGGCAAGGCACAATGTGAAAAGGGTTAGGGTTTTGGGGTTTGGGTTGATTGCATATGAAATTAGCCAAAGATTGCCGACACACATGCGTTTAGATGGAGAGGGGGAAGGTGAGAGAAGGGAGAAGGGTAAAAGGGTAAAGAGGTTGGGCTGTACTATTTGTGGGGCCATTGCAATCAGTTAAACAATGTTGCATATTAACAGGCGGCCAAAGCACACGCCACTTTAGGGTATTTCACGACCAGTGTTGCCACAACAGCCTTTTTTCCGTCAAGTCTGGCTACTTTTTTTTCAAATACTGAAGCGAAAATTATGGATTTTGCCTTTTCCGAAAATGTTCTTAGCAAAATTATTTGAAAACTAAACATAAATTTACAACATAAATTTACAGAATTTATATTGATAAAGTATAAGATAAGAGTTTAAAAACAACTCTCGAAGTTAAAATTTTTTTAAAAATTTTAGACTCCACACCTTGATGAATTTGAGATGATTTTTATTATTAAAAATTTATAATAAAAAAAAATTATAATATCTAATCAAATGACTTTTATAAGCCTAAAGAAGTTTTTAATGACAGAATTTTATGTCAGAAATTTAAATTTTTGCACATACAGTCGAACTTCCCTAACTCAAAGTTTTTCTAACTCCAACAAAATCGAGTGGCAATACTAGGCAAATTTCATTCAATTCTACTTCCCTAACTCGAAGTCTCCCTAACCCGAACTTTTTTCGTGGATAATGGTGATTCGAGTTAGGGAAGTTCGACTGTATTTTCAGAGTAACAAAAATATGTTTTCAAATTTTAACAAAATTTAAATTTGCTAACATATTTTAAAAAACAATTAAATTTTCCAAAATGTATTCAAAAATTAATATCATTTAATTCAAGCAATTTAAAAATAAATCATTTCACTCAATGTTTATTTTAAACAACAAATAAAATCGTTTAAAATGTTTATTAAAAAATTAATATTATTTAATTCAATCTATTTTAAGATTAATATTTTCTTATAAGAGCTGAAACAGAATAAAAGAAAATTGTATTTGAGTTAGATATTTTTAAAAGTTGCCCTTTTAAGCTTTTTTTATACCTGCTTTCGACTAGAAAACAGCTATATATGCTTGTCAACACTGTTGAGGACAGACTCGTTTTCGTCCTCTAGCTCTCTGACCGTCTAGTCCTCTGGTCAGGGCCAATTCCCAGCCAATCTGAGGCCCGTAACCACAAGGGCCGCCCGCAATGTCTGTGCATAAATAAGGCATAAATAACCAACAGGCAGTCGACGGACCGACCAACTGTTCGCTTCGTACTACGTTAGGCTAATTAAAACACTTGATGGCCTCTTTCAACGAAAGCGCCACCTGTCGTTTAATGACTGGGGCGCTACCAAATGTCCAATACGTCAAATGCTCTGGTGTCGAAAAATTGTCGAGCTGCGATTGTTGGACATTGTAAATTGCAAATTTCATATGTATGTTTAAGTGAACCTGCGGCAATTGTTGTTATTTTGAAAACGCTTCCGCCCTCCTCATATAAATAGATACTCCCCCCTTGAGATACCCTTGGGGTGGGCGTGTCTCTGTTTTATTGACAGTCTGTTTTGAGGTGACAAAAACAACAGACGTTGTTCCTTTTTCTCATTCCCGTGTAACTTGAGCTGACTGCAAAATTGAAAGCGACTTTCAATAGAAGACCGCAATTTAGTTTGGGGTGGTACCACCCTCTTTTTGGTTAGGGCAGGCTTCCTTCTCATTTGGTTCTGCAGATAATTTATTGATATTAAGTGTTATTAATTATGATGCCCATATAAGTCGCTATGAATTGAGGTTTCTACGCAGGGTTAACCACATAAGCTATATGGTGTGCCAATACCGTCAATGAGCTCAAATTCGCGGTATGGTTAAGGTAGGGTGTCCAGGGAGGGTGTCATTAATGAGCTTAATTTTGTAATTTAATTAGGCATCAATTATCTCAAGCAACAATTTGCTAAATATACAAAAATAAATACTTAAAAAGTTATTGATAATGTGTTAATGATGTACAACTATTGATTAAATGAGTTGCAGTTATTATTTAAAATATACCAACTCTATTGTACCCACATTAATCAAAGTATTTCCATATGTAGTTCTCAAAGTTAATCATTAAAAATTATTTATAATTTTATTTATATTTATAATTTTCACATTTATTTTTGAAATCTGTTTCTATTTTTCTGTGTTTCTTTAAGCATTACTATAAAGTCTCGGGAGCTCTGTAATTTGTTTTCTTTATATGTCTCTTAAGCTTGTTTTCTATACCATTTGGAATTTGCGCACTTCTCGCACTTAAGCTTAACTCTCCCATTTACTTTACACATTTTGCTTTTACGTAATGATCTATTATTGCCATAAGTTTTGCTTAAAAGGATTTCGAGTTGAATTCAAACGGCAGATGGCGCCAGTACAAACATTTCAAGTGTGTGTCTTCAGCTTCTGCTTTTCTTTACTTGGCCAGTGTTGCCAAATGACAAATTGAACACTCAAGAGACGCTCACAAAAGACGTTGTCTTGTCCTATTTTTTTTTTTTTTTTTTTTTTTTGGAGTTAAACGTGAATTTTTACGATTGGCAAGCGGCACGTTTACTTTTAGCATTAAAGCGAGAGAAGCAAACGAAATTCGCGAGAGAAGCGCAACGAAGAAGAAGAAGCATTTTATGGTAGGGTATAAGAGGGGTAGAGAGGAGGGGATGTATGTACGTTTGCAATATGTGAATAAAATAAGAACCGAAAAAAATTTAAAACAATAAAAATTCGCACATAAAATGTAACATTTTCATTTTCAGTTTTTTCGCCGTTGTTGTCGCTAGTCCTTTAATGCATTTGCCGAAAGCCAAAAGTGGCCAAAGGCCATTAAAAATCTTCCGAGAGAGAGAGAGAAGGAAGACAATCAGAGTCAATGGCAGAAAGCTGAACAGAAGGCGGCAAATGAAAAGGGGATTGCGATTGAAGTAAACACGAAAGACACGAGAGAGAGAGAGAGAGAGAAAAGGAGTAAAAAGGATAAAGCGATGAGCCTACCCCTCTCCAACCTCATTGGTTGGGGGTGTTACAGGGTATTTGCTTTGCAGAGCTTTTCACTCGGTTTATCTGTGTTCAAGTGACGACGCTGACGACGACGACATCGACATCGAGGACGAGGAAGGGCTTAAATCGTTAAATCCAAGCGGATTTCAAGACATTGAAGCCGTATAACGGACTCGGACACGGACACGGACATGAATAAGGACTGCAGCTGTGCCAGCTTGTGGCAGTGGGCGTAGCACGTGGCAAGGGGCGCAACAACTTGCAACGAGTAGTGCGAGTGGCATGCCAAGGCGCCACTTTCAACACAAACAACAAACGATGGAGCTAAATTGTTATTATACCAACATTTTTCTCAGCTCTTGTTTTGTTCTTTCTTTGTTGTTGTTTGTAGTTGTTTTTTTGTAGTTGTTGTTGTTTATAAATACATTTCGAGGTGAAAACCAAATGACTTTTATGACCGCATATTGAGGCAAAGGCTTTTGGGCTACAGATTGATTAAGTTAGGGGCTAGAAGAGTTGGGGGAAAAAGTTAGGGTTAGGTCTAGAGTTAGAAGTAGCCCTCGAAGTATAAGGAGCTGGAGAAGGATGTGGGATAGGGACAGGTTTAAGTAAAGGGTAAGACTAGGTGTATGACTATGGATAGCAAAAAATACTAGGGGTAGAGCCTGAGGAATGCCTAGAGAAAGAGAGAAGGACTCAAGGTAAAGTGTAAGACCCTCTCAAGACTAGAGGGTCGGGAAGAGGTTAAGTCGAGGCTAAGACTATGCTGGAATGGAGCAGAAGTAGAGGAATAGCTTGAGGTACGATTAGACGCAAGAGGAGAGCTAGAGATCTAGCGGAGGAGCTGGAAGCAAGGAAGGAAGGAGAAGGACTATCCGTAGGGGAAAGGTTAGGGCTAAGACTATGGGAAAGACTGGGCTGGGGTGGGATCTGGGCGAGCTGGCGGAGAAGCTTCAGGTAGAGCTTGAGCAACGGCTAAATAATGAGGTAGAACTAGAGAAACTCGAGGGGTAAGACCAAGAAGAGGTCGATTAGATGCTTAGGAAAGGCTTGAGGTTGAGAATAAGGTAGGACTAGCGCTATGGAGTAGAGCTGGAGGTTGGAAAAAAAAGACGATGGAAGGTAGGTAGTTTGATTTAAAGCTGCAAGTACCGATGGAGGAAGTAAGAACAATTTGAGTAAGAGGTGGGAGTAAAGAAGGAATTATGACTAGAGGTAGAGACTAGTGCTAGGGCAGTTGGTAGGAAAAGAAACAAATGTTGGGTTATGGAAAGGCGTAAGACTAGACAGACTAGAGTTAGAGACAAAAGAACTGCTTATGCTAAAACTTGAAGTACAGCTAAAAGTCTGAGTAGATCTAGAGGTTGGGTTATGACTAGACGGATAGCGGTACGACCAGAGGTAGAGAAGGTGCTTCAAGTAGCAATAGAGCAAAACGTAAAGGTAGAAGGTTAAGAAAGTGCTAAAGGCCTAGAGAAGAAGCAGACAAGAGGCGAGGCAGAAGCAAGGGTGAGTCCCAAGCTAAGGGTTGAGGTAAGGTCGTTTATAAAGGTAGAGCCAGTAGTACAGGTAGCGCTAGGACTAAGGGGTAAATAGTTGAGAGTGGGATTTTGTGGAGCAGCTCCGTTTGGAATTTACAAAATAGCACAAAATATTACACATAGCCACGCCCTGTCACACACACCCCAGCATACACACACACACACACACACTTTTATACAGTCAACGGCCCAGTTGGCGCAACACGCGGTGCTGGTTTGCATATTTTGTCGACGCCTAAAAATATGCAAAGTAAATTACAGCAACAACAACAACAACAGCAACAGCAACGAGGAAAATAGGAGAAAATATTGCGGAAAATCTATTAAGTGAAAAGTGTGCAACAACGCGACAAAGAGGCCGGCAAATAGCTGCAACCTCCAGTAGCTTCATTAGACGCCCCTTATTGGCCTCGTTAGGGACACAGAGTCACATTAATGATGCGAACCTTAAATAGTGACAGAGCGAGAGAAAAAGAGGGGAAGAAAGAGTGAAACGTGGATAATAAAAAGCGGATAAAACTGAAAAACTTTGGCATTTAAATTTATAGTAAAATCAAATTTGATTTTTTTTTTATTCTGATTTGTTTTTGGGCTTAAATAATAGATTTACAAGAATCCATTACTTTGAGTGTACCATACATACATCAGGGCTTTCATAAATATGTGTGTGTAAGCTAAAGATTGCAATCGGCGACTTGTGCTTTATTTAAGGTGTAATGGCTACCCTTGATGATGACGACAAGAAGGAGAAATAAATCGGAGTAGGAGAAGAAGTAAAGGTAGGCAGAAAAAAGTAGGAGAAGTACGATAAACGACGACTCTATGGATTTTTCGATTTAATCAAGTTAGTCCCAGGGCTGAAGGCACTGAGGCCCATTGCGTGTAAGGGCAACCAATGAACGTCCTTGGAGTATGGGCTATAAACTTTGGGGGCTCTATTTTGCGCTTGTCAGGGAGTTACAGTCGGGACTTTCGGGAGGGGAGCTCAGCTCACTAAATGCGCAACCACATAACGTTCCAATTAATAAACGAAATGAAATGAAATGAAATGAAACGCAATGGAATGAAAATGAAATGAAATGAAACCAAATGAAATGAAATGAGATTAATGTAAATCGCATTGTATATAATTTTTATAGTTGCTGCGTTTTTGTGGGCAATTAAACATTTCGTGCTGTGGCCACGTTGCCACCTTCCTTTCTCCCTTTCTCCCTACTTTCCTCTCTCTCTCTCTCGCTTCAATTTGTGGCAGCGCCACAATTGTGCGGACCAGACTAAGTACTTCAATTTGTGCGTGAGTCTCGGGCCAAATGGTTAATGCTAAATGCCAAAACGTTATGGCCAAGAATGCATCCCAAAAAAAAGAAGAGATCACGCAGCTCTCGGCTCTTAAAAAACTGCCAAGCAACCAACAAATTTGACCTGTCAAATTGAAAGTCCATAAAAAGTACGCTTCTTAGCGAAAGGAAATTAAAGAAAATCCAAGGAAGAAACCATTTTTCCAAGAATGCTTTACAAGTTCTGGAATTAAGTATCTCTCGACTATTGTTAGTATTAATTTCGTAAGGAATATCAAAACAAATTAGTTGTTATGAATAAAATTTGTTGACGAGTTAAGGTATGACATGTTATTAAGTTAACATTCTGTTAGCTCATGTGATTTACATAGCTCTGTTAATAACAACAACATTTCGTCCATGCGGTTTGATAACAGTTTTAATTCTAGCTATGTTATGCTAACACATGTAAACATTCTGTTAAGTGCAGTTTTAAATGAAAACTAACAGCTGTTGCATTATGTTAGTGCAAATCATTCTGTTGTCCTCTTTATTATAAGAGTTATTGATATTTGGTAAAGTTTTCATTTCATTTCTTAGATTTATTGAATTCGGTGTAGTTTTCATTTTGATTTCATTTCAAACAAAATCGAAATCAAAGCCCCAAACTACTGACATCTGTCTGCTCTAGCTGACTTTCGGTCAGCGCCTTTCAAAATTGATATTCATATGGCGCACGAGACATGCCTCGCATGTCAGCAGCTATCAGTGGCAAGTGGCGTGGCAATATAAAAGCCAACTTGCTTTTTCTAGTACTTGCAGTTGCAGCCACAGAATCGACCCCAAATCACAGACAGACAGTCGTGACCCGCTTGTCAGAGTGAGTCGACTTGGAGGGAGAGCGGTTTTGGGGGGTTGCATAGAGAAAGTCCCAAAAATCATGGCGAGAAAATCCCCCGTTTTCAAAAATCAAAAGGGAAGCGAGCAAAAAAAAAAAGAGATGCAGCAAGTGGCATGTGCTGCATTTTAAAGACACGCATTTTGATGCCACATGACATGAGCGTGACGAGGGTGCAAGGCGTAGGGGATGGGGGTTGAGAGGGGGCTTAGCTACACTGCTTAAAATAACTTTTGTTCTGGAAATCTTGTTTTGGACGAAAATTCTTAGTATTGTGCAACCATTTTAATATTGAAACCATTTCCATGGAGTACCTAGAATTGAGTACCTAGACTCTTAAAATAAGATAAAATTGTCTGTTTTTAAGCTTGTAAGCCTTTGTTTTCTTCAAACAGAAGAAACAAAATCAGTTTAAATAATGTGTATTTTTTTTATTAACATTGATTTTAGAGAGCTTCTTTATTTTGTTCAGTGTAGCGATTTAGTCAGCAGACATCTGCCAAAAAAGGTCATTACCTTTCGGCTTGACGCAAAAATTTCCTGCGTTGTTTTTATGCGTGCCTCAAATACAATTTTTTTTTGCAAGTTTCCACAAAAGAAGTTTTTTTGAGATAGGTTTTTTAAAATTTTTTTTGGTTGTTTCGTCGTTTGGTTTTTGGGCCATTTCGTTTTTTCAATTTGATTTATTTGGTTTGCCAGGCAAAAACAACAGCAACCACTCGTGGGAGTGTTGTTGTCGCGATTGCAGTTGTTGAAATACACTTAATATCACATATAGCCCAATATACACATATAATTATAATGGCATTTTGCCAAAAAACTTGCACACACATACAGAGAGAGAGAGAGAGAGAGAGAGAGAGAAAGAGAGAGAGATTTGCATGTCAATAGTGAAAAGCAAAGCTTTTAAAGGAGCTCTGAGAAGAGGAGGAAAAAGGAAGAAAAAGGGTAGCAAAAATGTAGCTCAGTAGAATCAAATTCTAGGCGAGGTGCAATCGCAACTAGAGTCACGAGGAAAAAGGGGAAAAAGGAAAATGCAGGCAAGGCAACAAGGAGAAGACGAAAAACGGTAAGGGTGGAAAATGAAAAGGAGAAAAGGGAACACTTCAAAGTGCTGGGCTTTTGCCACATTGACAGACACGAAATGCAAAATGGAACATGTTTTCCTACTAAAGTTTTGGCCCAGGACAATGCACATGTTGACAAACAGGACGACAGGTGAACAGGTGGAAAGCAAGGAGAAGCTGCAGCAAACGAGAACATAATCCATTTTGGAAATTACATAAACGAAAATGAAAATGAAAGCGACAGGGCACAAGAAAGTCGAGTGTAAAAATCTGCACACACAAAATTCCAATTTAATTTCCGGGCAACGATTCCAAAACACAAAACAGTTTAGAGCTGTCGACAGGATGAGAAGGAAAGTGGCATCATCAATGTTGAGAGTACGTACCTGCAACGAGAGGAAAAACGAAAGGAAAAGTAAGTAAAAGTCTGATTGATGATAGGGTTAATAGTAATGGGCGAAAGTTCTTAGAGTGTCAATAAAATAAATGAAAAGTGACTAGAATAATAAATTTAAAGTAAGGCTTGCTGAATACAATTTTAATATTCTTAAAAACTTAAAATGAAAAATATTTTAAATGTAACATTTGCTGTTATCAATATTTTAAGATAACAGCTGCTTATTTATGTACAAAATAAAATATATAAGTTAACATGGCTAAGCACTGTTAGGCACTCTCACACTGTTAACATGAAACTACTTTAATCACCATGTTATCTTAACAGCTTTATGCTTATGTTAACATTTAACAGGTAGATTTCTATTTACATATTTCTGTTAAATTAACAGCTGTCTCTAGATGTGATAAATTAAAAAAAAAAAATTAGCATAGCTAAGCACTGTTAGGCACTCTCACACTTTTAATATGATTCTACTGTTATTACTATGTTATCTTAACAGCTTTATGCTTATTTTAACATATAACAGGTAGATTTCTATTAACATATTTATATTAAATTAAAAGTTAGCATAGCTAAGCACAGTTAGGCACCCTCACACTGTTAACATGATCCAACCGTTATCACTATGTTATCTTAACAGCTTTATGCTTCTGTTAACATATAACAGGTTGATTTCTTCTAACATATTTCTGTTAAATTAACAGCTGCTGACTTATGTTAATGCGCTTCACATTCTGTTATGGTAACAGTATGTAAAGCGAGCAAAAACTAACAACAGCAACGACACAGCAAATTCTCTGCTTCGATTCGAGGCACTGAACACAAATACTCTCTCTCTTTCTCTTTCTATCCCTATCTCTTTCTATCTCCTTTATTGTCAGCTGACTCGCTGAATTATTTACCGAGTGCTTAAATGGGAGAAATAATGATGACAGCAATGATGATGATGGAGATAATTATGATGCTGTTGCTATTTATATTTTTATTCTTAAAGTTGGAGCTGCAAGAAGTTCTGGCTAAGAAAGAGTTATGCCAACACTTGGCCAGAACAGACGGTTAACTTCAAGCTGGCAGACACAACAAGAACAACAAGAACTACAACAACAACAACAACAACAACAACATTGTCTCGCCAACAAAAAAAGACGACAAGAGGAAAAAAAGAGGGTAGGAGGAACAACGAGAAGGAGAAACGTACAGAGAAATTGCATTTGGAAAAATGTTGCATATCATAAATAAATGTAAACGCAAATAAATCAACATTGTTGACATTTGTCAGAGCTGCACGAGATTTTTCAGTTGCCAGTTGTTGTTGTCTGTTGTCGTTGTTGTCTGTTGTTGTTGCAATTGTTGTTGCCTCGTTTGCAGTTTTTTATATTTTATTTTTGTCATTGTGCGCATTTTGTATCGTTTTCATCTTTTGGTCGTTGACTACTCCTAACTCCTACTTCCCCCCTTTCTACCCCATTTCCTGCTCTTCCTTACGCTGCCCCCCACCACAATCGCCCTCTTCTTCTGTTGGCCAAAAACCTAAACCCATTATAACCATAACCATGCCCAATGCTAGCGAGCCACGCCCTGTTACAAATGTCAACCGCACTTGGCTGCTGTTGTCTGTCGCTTTTATACCCTGTACATTTGCAAATTTGTGCTATGAGATGTGCTCAACTAGATAAATATTTAGCTCTCTGAAATACAACCAATTTGCAGAATTCAATAAATTAAATGCAATTTATAATTATAAATAGTAGGAAAGTTCAGCAAACTCGTTTTATAATCAACATGCATGCCAAAACTTAATGATCTTGCTCTTATAATTTTACTTTTTTTCTATGGATTCCTTATTGATTTCTAAAAAAAAAACTTGCTGTGCTTAGAATAAGGATCCCACATACCAAATTTGATGTGTCTAGCTCTTAGAATCTGAAATCTAGGTGTTAATACAGAAAAATTATTACTAAAAAAAAAAAAAAAAAAAAAAGAAGTTCATTGAGAATAAATAAATTTCCTTACAGGATAATTGCTTGTCGTGTTTTTGTACTTTGTTTTCCATCTGTCGCCTGACAAAGTGCTTCTAACTGCACATTAGGGTTTCCCCAACAAAATAAACTATATCTCTCTCTCCCTCCCATGCCCTCCCCGCCCTTTTCTATCTACATCCCTCTCTTTTTGGAATTTGTGGCTCAACAATAAAGTAAATGGCTTCAACATCTAACAAACAGCATGAAGTACATTTGATGTCACAGTTCTACAGTCAAAAGCAGTTGGGAAAACTTGGAACAATTCGTGGAAAATTAAGGGGGGGAGGGGGGGGGGGATTATGGGAAAAGTTCCGGGGGATTTTCTTTTTTGAAAGTTGTATGTTATGTTAGTTCGAGTTCGAGTTGATGTAAGTAGACAAGCATTAAAGTCTTTTATTGATTGTCCAATGTGACATTTACAGCGAGACAAGTTTTGTTTTTTTCCTTCAACGTCGAAAACATCCATAAAAATTGAAACAATTTGTCGACAGTCTTTCTATTTATTTTCATTCTCTAGCTCTTCATTATCAACTTGTTAATATTATTGATTGAGTCACAATTTAAGTCATACATTTCTAACCGCTTCCCAACATTTACTTAATGTTCTTTCCCCTTAAACTAGTTGCGAATTCTAAACGAAATGCAGTTAAAAGCAGCTGTAAAAAGTCTATATGTTTTGTTAATTTTACAAATTTTAATTTAATGATTTCTATAAAGAAAATTCTCATGAAAATGAACCAACATTTTTTATAGTCAATCATTATCTGGCATTATCATTATCATTTATGTCGACGAGCACTTGTAATTCGTCTATATATTTACAAGTAAAGCTAGCTGAGAATAATCTCAACTTCCCATTGGGTTCTTCATCGTGTTCTTGTTCTTGTGCTATGTTTTAATTTGATTTGACAGGCGGCAACAGCAGCGGACCATAAACCATTTAACTGCCAGGCGAATGCAATCGTTGCCCATAAATCAGAGGCCCATAAAAATGATATCCTGGCTGCAAGCGACGCGACGAGCACAAGTCGACAAGCGATTGCCACGCCACGAAAATGACTCTAAAAATAATGCACAGATAGGCACAGAGAGTGTGTCTCTATATAAAGAGAGTGTGTATGGTGTGTGTGTGTGATGTGTGTGTGCCATTTTCGACGCTTCTCACGCTTTGATAATATTTAAATCATTTGATTAAAGTTGCTGCCTTATCGCATGTGTGTGATAAGCTGCGCATAAATCAATCGAGGGGACGAAAAGCAATAAAAATGCATGGGAAAATTTGGGAAAAGTGGAAAATGCAAGCAATTGTGGGCAGTGTATCGAATGCAAGCGGCATGTCTAATATTGAATTACCAAGTGATTCAATGTAATGAATTAACGAGTAGTTGATTTGTAAAGTGTTTGCAATAATTTAACAAATTTTGTTTTCCAAATTGGCGTCACAATGTCGCCTTCTTCATCTTCGACGCAGTTGAGAAACATAATGATTCCAGCAAAATAAAAGAAAAAAAACTAAAACTATACACAACACTAATAATAATACATAAATAAAAAACTAAATAAAGAAATGGCAAATAATGCATTTAAATTTTTTTTAAATTAAATTAAAAATTTAAATTAAACTGAGCTAAACTTAAGTGAAGCGTTTAAATAATATTGAAGGCTTTTAGCTTTGGTTAATAATGCTGTAAATTGGTTGCTGATATTGATGCCATTGTTTCTGTCGCTGTTGCTGGCATTGTTTGTGTTGCCATAGTTGCTGATGCTCCCAGCAATTGTTGCTGCTGTCAATGCAGCAGTTGCTGCTACAATTGCTGACAATGCAGCTGCAATTGCTGCATGTATTTAGCGGTAATATAAGTAGATGTTTTTGTTGTTGTTGTTGGTTCTGATGTTGGTGTTGCTGCTGGCTAATGAGCGTCAATTAAATGCACATTAACGTCCCAGTGGCAACCCTCGACCGATCAATCAACGCACAAAGAGCACAAAAGGTGGAGAACAGCAACAACAGCAACAACAGCAACATGCAGACCATTCTTTAGCTAATACTCCCACCTTTTTCTCTCTCTTTCTCTCGCTTTCGCACTCACTGACTCTGTCTCTGTCCTTTTGGGGCAATCATGCTGTGATTGGCGTTGTGTGCGTGCAAATAAATTGTGTGGAAATAATTTTTTTTTATTATGTTTTCTCTGGTCGTTTGTTTGCCTATTGTTCGCATATTTATGTATGTAAACACTGAGAGAAATCAATGCAATATTTAATTCTTTTTGGAAAATCTAGCAAACAAATTTTGCAAAATATATTTAAAAATGTGAGAAATACACTGAGCAAGAGTTTTTAAAAAAAATTTTAAATGTAACAGAAATTCTGTTTTATTTACTCTCCAATATTTTTTGTAGCCCATTTTCGTTAATTTGTAATTTGAGTATTTTACAATCACAAATTTTTCTCACAGTGCATTTTGCTATTTATATTGCCTATGCCTCTTTATGACTTTGTCGTTCCCTTTTTATTGTTGGACTTAAGTAGATTATTTGTTTATTAACACAAAAGGCACTGAAAACGAACAACACAACCATTGAAATAATTTTTTTTGGTCGAAAAATAAAGAAAAAAAAATATAGGCAAATTTCTCATATTTCCCGCACCCCACCTCCCCTCCCCCCCAAAAAAGACTTTGAATTGAGGCGTGAAATGGGTGGGGAAGTTGTTGTATTTATTGTTTGCTCGACTTGCTGACATTCTCATTTAATGCGCAGCAGCAACATCTACAACAGCAACAGCAGCAACCATTGCTGTCAGCAAAATATGTAGGTAATCAAAAAGGGCAGAGAGTGGGCGTGGCTTATGCTGGGATGGAGAATATGTAAATGCCATAAATCTATTAACTGAGGTCATGGTGTGTGTGTGTGTGTTGGTCAATGGCTTCGTCACGGAAGCCCAAAAAAAGAATGGCAAAAAAAAAATAAAATACTCGCAAATTGAAGGGGAGTGTCTAAGCAAAAAAAGGAAGCAGGAGATAGAAAGTGAGAGAGTGAGGAGTGTGAGAGCTTTATTTGCATTGAGATCTTTAAGACTTGTCCATTCGTTGGCTCAAGTGCTTGGCAAATTGAGAGACTTAAATGTGTTAAGTGCCTTAAAGTGCTCACAAAGTACTTAACAGTTTGAGATTCGCATTAACATTTTCTCGGGCTACTGTCAACTGCTTTTAACACCGTGGTAACATCTTGCTTAACATTCACAAAATATTAAACATTTTCTCGGGCTACTGTCAACTGCTTTTAACACCAAGCTAACATCTTTCTGTTAGAGTTAACATTTGTTAAAGCTAACAGCATTTTAAGAGCACAGAGTTTAGCTGAGTTGCTTGTTACGTATTGCACATGCGAGGGTGGTATGAGTAGTTACTTTAGCAAAGTGAAGATTATATTTATTTCCCAACTTAAGTACATAATTGAATTGTTTTTTAACTAAAATTAAAATTATATTAAAATACATACATATTATTTTAATATTTATTCCATATGTAAAACAAAAAGATATTCTTATGCTGAAAAGCTTAAAAGTTTTAATGGACAAAGCTTTATAGTTGCCTAAAAGTATCAGTTACTTTTGGAACTGCCCTCGCATATACATATTAGGTATTTGTTTATGAATATCAGAAGGGTATATAGAGCTTTATACACCTGAATGCATTGCTATCGTCTAGATGAATCGCAAACACATTAGCAATGAGCATCCGACGAGTGGCAGTTGTTGTTGCTGTTGTTGATGTGAATGTTGCTGCCGCTGGCAGTTGCAGTTGCAAGTTCCCGTTGCATTTGCATCACACTTAGCAATAGTGGCAGCAACGGGTTATTGCGGGGTAGTTGCTGGCAATGCAATTTCTATGTTTGCAAACAGCATAAATAAATAAAATACGATGTCGTTGTTGCTGTTGTTGCAGCTGTTGCTGCTGCTGACAGCTGCAACGATTTCTTTTTGATTTCCTCGACGACGTTACTGCTTCTGCTGCTGATAAAATTGATGAACATTTAGACCTCTGACCTGAAAAATGAGTTGGTTGTTGTTGTTGTTGCTGCTGCTGCAATTGATTTCTAAAAGCAGCAGCAACAACAACAGCAACACTCCAAAGTCTTTTGATAGATTGTAAGCGTACAAGAGTAAAATCAATTTATTTATGATAAAAGCACAACAACAACAACAATAAAAGGAGCACAGATATTGTCGAGGGAGGGGAGGGGAGCAACAGTTGCAGAGGGAGTATTGATGTTCTTGTTGTTGTCATTTTGCTGGCAGCATTGAATGCGTAAACAAGACGTGCGACTGAATAATTGACACATCCAAATGAAATCCGTTTATTGCAACTAATTGCATTCAATTGAACTTTGCATATGGATAAAATAACCCCCCAGAGCAGCAACAGCTGCAGTTGCTGCCCCGCAGCAACATTCCCTCGGCAACAGCCGGCAGCAATAGCAACTCATTGCTTATAATTTATGGAGTAATTTGTTTGCTGACCCAGCAGATTGACTAAACAATAACAAAAGCCACCAACTAGTTGAAAGTGCTACGATCGAGCAAACTCGACTTTGGGAGACTTTGTACTTGAAAAACAAGAAATAAAAAAATTATACAAATATTTGTTTGTAATTTCTGATATCAAAAATACTTTTCAGGCGATAAAAGTGGCATAACAATTGAAATAAAATTGAAAGCTAAGGTTTTAAAATAAATATTTTAATATATTTTATTGCATTTAAATATTATTTAAAAATGTAAAAGACCCTTGTTCTGACCAGTATTTACCTACATACCAAGTTTGGTGTCTCTAGCTCTTTTTCTCTCTCAAATCAAGGAGTTCAAACACCAAAAAAAAATCATAATTTTTTCTTATAATGAAATTTATTGTTTGATATGGAAACTGAATTCTTAAAATATGATAAAAATATTTTGGCTTTGATATTGTGATTTTGTATTTTAATCTTAAAGTTATCTTTTAAAGAAAATGTATAAGTTTTAAATCAATATTCATGATTTATTTTACATTCTATCTTCAACTTTTGACAAGCTTAAGAGTGCCCGTTTAATTTTTTCAGCACCAGGTCTAAAAATCTAGCATTGCTGCTGGCAATTGCTGTTGTTATTGTCAGTTGTTGTTGCTGTTGCTGTTGGTGGTGTGCAGGTTGCAGTTGTTGCTACTGATTGGCTGGTTGCAATTGCTGCAAGCAGCACATTGACAATTGCTATCAATGCTGATTGTAGGCAAGAAAAGCATCATCTACAATTGGCCAGCAGCAACAACTAGCCAACGGCAATAGCAGCAGCAACAGCAGCATCAATGACAACAGCAACAGCAACAGCGACAGCAGCTGTCAAGTCTCTCAGCAACTGTTTAGATAGCAATGCCAATTCCACTACATTTTTGGCAGCAACAAGACAACTGGCAAATGCCAAATTTACATTTACGATAGCAACATCATTAACAGCAACAACAGCAGCAACAACAACTTGTGCTTGTAGCCAACAGATGTCAGTCATTTGGCCGAAAGATAACCAGGCTCAATAGAAGTCGGCCAACTGAATGACTCACTGCTATATCAAGTGACTGCAATGAGTGAATGAATGAGTGAGTGAATGAGTGAATAAGTGAATAACTGACTGACTGAGGCGAGAAGTTTCAGGTCCGACTTCGACTCCGACTCCGAATCAGTTAATTTTGGATCAGCGAAAATTTTCAACTTTACGTTTTTGGGCACTTGAAATGTCTTTATGTTGCTGCTGTTGCTTATGTTGCTGCTGTAACTGATTGCGTGGGGCGCGGCAAAAGCAATTAAATCAGCTGGCATCTCGAAAAGTGGGCATGGTGTCGCATTACATTTGCGATTAAAATTCAAATGGAAATGGCAAATCTTGGTGCGTCGAGCATAATTTCTATGAATTTTGCATGCATCAGCAGCAACAGCAGCAACAACAGCAGCAACAACAGCAACAACAGTGACGTAAATTATTCATTTTGGGCCAGGACAACAACAGCAATGCGAAGCAGAAGGGTTATCAAGAGTGTGCTCGACTTTGAGATACCCTCACTATAATATTTTACTATCAATATTAATTTAATTTTTATTTTTATTTTGAAATAGTGAATGTAATAGTAATAGAATTTAATTTTGACCTTTTTAAAAAGTTGGGAATAATTTTACATAAATGAGAAAATGTTATCATTTTTAGACCCTGTAATTAATAAGGTTCTATTTAATTTATTACGAAAAATAATTAAAAAAACTAAAAAAAAAATTGTTTTATTTTTTATTTTTGTTTAGAGCATTTAATTTTTATTTCATTTGAAATTTGAAATAAGTTTTTATAATTAAAATTTCGATGAATTTAAATTATTAATCACAATTTAATTTTAAGTTAAAATTAATTATTTTATTAGAAAGTGTATATTTTAAAATACCCTCTTTGGGCATTCTTAATGG
This sequence comes from Drosophila recens, assembly GCA_037043495.1. Classification (NCBI taxonomy): domain Eukaryota; kingdom Metazoa; phylum Arthropoda; class Insecta; order Diptera; family Drosophilidae; genus Drosophila; species Drosophila recens. The sequence goes on from JBAMBJ010004477.1 coordinate 39,965, forward strand.
GTATAAAAACGACAGCATGAAAATGCAAAATGAAAATCGTTTTATTCTAATTAGAGCAGCAACATTTTGCGCTGAGACAGCAAACAGACGGCAGCAACAGCAACAACAACAGCAACAAGAACAACAACAGCAACAACAACAGAACCCTTGGCTTTTGGGAGCAGCGACTGTTGCTGGCGACTAGAGATAGACGACAATTAGGCTGGGGCTGCTAACGTTGCCCCTCTTTGTTGTTGTTGTTGCTGTTAATGCTGTGAATAGAAAGGGAGAGAGAGAGAAATAGAGAGGGGGAGGGGGAGAGAGATGTAGAAAGAGGGCATGTATAAATGAGATGCCGTCAAATTAAATGAATGTGTTGGCATTGCGAATGTTGCTGCTGTTGCCGCTGCACATGAAAAGTAAAAGTGTTAAAAACGCTGCTCACTTCAAGGTAAATCTCACTAGCAGTCACACACACACTGACACCCACACACGCACGCACACACACTGACACCCACACACGCACGCACACACACACTATGACACTTGTGCGCTCATTTTGTTGCACGCTCCATTTCCATGGCAAAAAGGCAAAGGCAACGGCAAAAAGAAAGACTCTCAATTCAAATGTTTGCCGCCTAAGATTGTTGTGCGTATGTCTGTGTGTGTGTGTGTGTACGAGTGTGCGAGTGTTTGCTGATGCTTGACGTTGTATTTATTTTTCTTTTTTTTTTTTTTTGTATATTGCCGACAACGTTTTCAAAAAGCGCTTAAAATGTGTTTAAAAAACAATTAAAGCTGCTCTGAAATGCTAAAGGAATGTTGTGCACACACCACACACACCTCCTTCTCCCACACACACGCACACCTTAACCCTTTGCCTAACCAACTGTGTGAGTAGTTGGGGTAATAGCTGAATTCCCACTTTCACTTTTCAACCATTTGTCACTTGCCATTGCTTAATAAGGACACAAAAAGTGACAGCAAATGCGCGTGTATGAGAGAGATAAAGAGAGACTTGGTTTTATCTCTGACTAAATCAGACTTATTCTAATGACTGTCGAAAGTTGTAGGCAGGAAATGGAATTATTTGACTTTAAATTGCGTATACGTAATATGGCATTATTTGACTATAAATTACGTATACGCAATGGGCAACAACCCTTTGTGCGCATTTGAAGACAAATAAAATTCCAATAGTTAACATACGATTTATTGAGAATTCCCTGGGAATTTAATACCTTGAGAGTCAAATTTGAAAAAAAATTAAAAAATTCGTAGCTGACTTATTAAGATTAAGATGAGTTTTAGGCATAGAAAGAAAAAAGTAATAGAATACAATTCTAAAGAAAAGGCGTTTTTATAAGCAGAGTCAAAAACACCGATCGAATAATATAATCTTGGGACTTTGGACAGTTTATTTCAATTTTATACAGTCTCAAATTTTATTTTTCTATAAATAATGTATTTCTATTTCTCCTATTTTATTTACCCGTAAAATTAACTAATTTCATATTGAATTTATAATTATTTGTTCACTGTAAGCTGTGTAGAATTTATGTACTTTTATTTTATTCGAAAATTTAAAATAAATAAGACAATCATCCAGAAATCAATGAGAAACTAAAGCAAAGCAAAAAGCATCAGTTGCTCTGAGAAAGAAAAAAAATTAATTCTATTAATTGTTCTAGAAAAGTTTAAGCATTTTTAAATGTCTATTTAAAGTGCCCAAGCTTTTATTTCATCAGCTCACGCAAAATTCGAGTTACTTGGAAACCTAAAAATAAAAACCCATAACTGGGAAGGATTTCAATGGAATCCTTTGCATTGCCTTCAATCGTCATAGAATCCTTTGACATTGCCTTCTATCGTCATCTTTCAGCTATAGATATTTCAATTTTGTGTCCTTGGATTATGAATTCCTTTCGGAATATTTGGTCAATTGATTTCAATCAAATTTCATCTGCCCAAAATGCAGACACCTTATGAGCAATTTGTCTCAAATTGTTGCAGATTTACGGAACGAGATAATTTAGGCCACACTTAAAGGAAGATAGAGAGGGATAGAAAGAGAGGGAGACAGAGAGAGAGAGTGTCCCAAGTGACAATCTGTGGTAAATCTTTCTCATCTTCGTCTCATTCTCATTTTGCTTTTCTGTTTGCCACAACCACAAAATTTGCAGCTGTCGTTTTTTGTTCATTTTGTATCCATTTTGGCAAATAGTCGACTTGTTGTGTTGCGGTTAAGGACAACAGACATTACAAATTGTTGGGCCATTAAAACGACAACAATTACAACAATAACAACTGGATAAAAACAATAACAAATTGAACAACAAGCACCAACAAAAGCCAATGACAAAAAGTGCGTGAAAATCAATTTGTCTACTTAGCTCATGATAGTTTTTATGCAGGTCGATTTGTCGACTATACATGTGTGTGTGTATGTGTGTGCATGTGTGTGTGCGTGTGTGCGTTGGCAGCCTGACAACATGTCATCAGACTTTCTACCTCTCTCTCTCTATCCAATAAGCACCCTAATGACTTAATTTTCATTAAATGACCGCAGAATTGATGTCAACATTATGCTTATACCCTGTATAACTATAATTGAAACTAAGGACTATATACGCTGCATATATATGAAAGTAGAGATTTTATTGTTAAATTATTAATTTTATAGATATATTATTCAATTAAAATTTAATTAAATTAATGAAAAGTTTGAGAAATAGAGAAACTTTATCAAAAACGAGAATAATTATAAAAGTCTCCAAGTTAACTGTCACAATAAAAGTGACAATGGAGGATGAAAAAAGCGACAAGAAGGTGAAATTAATTTAAACTATTATACAGAAGGTGCTCGAAGGGCACTAGACTAGACAGCAATTAAAATGGCCATGGAGGACATAAGAATTTAAGAGTGGCCAGAAGTTTATTTTCAAACGGAAACATAATTTAAACGCATATGGAAAAGGTGATAAAAAATCAAAAATGAGGGAGAGGAGACAGATTAGACTGAAATTAAAGTGACGATGGATGCACAGGAGAAGATTTTCCCCAATTAAAATAAGAACACTAGTAAAGTAAAGTATATTAAAGAAGAAATTAAAGTGAAGAAATTAAACCCAAAATTAAAGTAAACACAGAGAATATTCACTTACAATTTTGTACAGGGTATATCGTAGTCGTTGTCACTCAACAAATTTAGCTTATTTTTCAAATGCTGATGCCTGATAATCATGCAATAAATGAAAAGAGCAAACAAACAAAACTGAATCAACGATAAATCGCAACCACAACAACGACAAAAACAACAACGACAACAACAACAACAGCAACAACAACGAGGTCAAAAAACAAATGCCACAAAATTGACTTGAAATGAAAATGAGAATCAAAATGAAAACGACACAAAAATTGTTGCAAAATTTTCAACTTTTCTTTCATTTTATTTTTTTTTGCAGTCATGGGAAAATCGCATCAAACAAATAAATAATTGTTAGCATTGTTGTTGTTGTTGTTGGTGTTGCAGTCGATGTTGTTGTTGTTGTTGTTGTTGCTGGTGGCACAATTATTCATACAAAATTGCTTAATCTGCGCTTTGAGGTAAATTGTGACCTGAATGAATGTTGAATGAGCCACTTAAATGACGACGATGAGTCGATTCATAAATTTACTTGCTATGCTTTTTCTTCAGAACAACAACACCAACAAAGACCACAACAACGAGTTTTGAGCTAGTTAAAAACGAATTAGGCAGAGATAAAACTTTGCTGACAAATCAAAAAAGCAGGCAAACCGAATGATTCATGAGTGTATTCGATGATTATCACTTTGCCACCAAATTCACAAATTGATAAAATCCTGATGAAAAATTCCACTCATTGTGCATATCAAATTGCAATTTTCATTTTGAGCAACGTTGCACAACAACAAGGATAATGTTGACAACAACAGCGACAACGACAACTGTGACAGCAACAACGCGTGCATAAGCTACACTGACAACAAAAATTATGCATGCACTTGCGAAATTTAATACTTAAAAAATATTAAAATTGAGTATAAAACATTTTGATTTAACTAAAAATATAATTTAATGTTATTTTTAATTTAAATTTAATTAGTATTATTTTTCTATTCAACTTGATATCAAAGTATAGTATTTACTATATGAAATATTTTTACTTATTCAATTACAATTCTCAACTGGATCGAACTTTTCATCAATGTCAATCAGTTCCGCAATAAGCAACTATTTCTCATATTTCACTTAAAATTTTTAACTGGTTCTAGCCTCTGATCTATTACGTTTAATGGGAACTATTAACAATTAAAACTATACTTATCACTTACTTTCTCACTCGCTAAAAAACCTTAAGCACTCACGATGATGACGCGTCAATAGTGAGATGCACTTTGTTTTATTATTTTTATTTTTTGCTGTGTACCATAAAGTGGACTAAGTAAAATTATAAAAGTTTCCTTTTTTGTTATTTTGGTCGACGCTCGCAACAACAGTTGCACCAAGGCCACTTTAGCTCTAAAACTTACCCACTCCAGCTTGAGGGCGCTTACTTTTCATCCCTACCGAAAGAAGGAGCAAAGAGAACAAAAAAATGAGAAACTTAATTAAAACTCTCTTGCCGAAAATTTGCCAAAATGTGAAAAAAATTACCGCATAAAAATGCTAATAAATGCGCGGGAGCATTTTCTTAACTGAATTCCAAGTGCAAGTCACAGGCTGCAGCAGGTGGTGGTGGTAAGTGGGGGGGGGAAAGGGTTGTGGCAAGTCGAGGGAGGTGGCAGGTAAAGCAAATTGCAGCTGCTGTCTGCCTGCCTTTGCTCCTTTTGCCTGGTCTCCCTCAAAAATTAGGGTTACAAGTGGCAAAGAAGTTGACAAGAAGGGGTTTAAAAAAGTGTGGGAGTCATTGAACAAGTAGAGAACGGAAGAGCAGAGAGAGAGAGAGAGAGAGAGAGAGAGGAGGAGGAGGAGAAGAGAAGGTCATTCGATTGCCAGCGATTTGGACGATTGTGCACGTAACATGAAATTAAGTAAAATACACGAATTACATTTGCACTTTGCGTGCCATGCGCCATTTGTTGCAAACGTGACAATCGCTGCCACAGTCGCAGTCACAGTCGCAGTTACAGTTACAGTTACAGTTACAGTTACATTTACCCCTGTCATTGTCACCCCCCCATTTTGGACATTTCATATTTCACGCTCTCTTTGCAACTGCTAACCAGGCAGAAGAACTTGTCTCATGCTAAGTCTGCCTGCCACTTCAACTTGCCACTTGCAACTGGCAACTGCCACCGAAACAGCGAGTCGCGAATCGTGGGGCGAAGGACAGAGACGAGAGACGAGACTTGGGTGTGTCTATAATCTCGGTACTCATCTATTTGCCATTTCAATTGCAGCTGCAATGGCAATTTGGAACAACTATTCCATAAGTGTGTTACACACACTAACATAAAACAACTAAAGAAAAAGACAAAGTAACGAGTGCAATTGCAACGAGTTCATTTGCATTAGGAACAAGGCAACACAACAACACAACAGTATTTAAATTAATATGGTTTAAGTCTCAAGTAACGAGTAAGACTAGCAGGTTGATAGAGAAAAAGTACCAAATAACGAGTAAACAAAACAACAACAGACGAAATGCGAATAGCTGAAATTAAATAGTAATAACACTATCATAAGGTAAGTTCAAAAAATCTCTTGACGAAGAAAAGTAACGAGTAACTTAATAAAAAATAAAAACAACAAATTGATAATGAAGAGCAACGAGTAAGTGTATAATAAAAAAAAAACAGCGACGAGTAAATACAAACAACGAAAAGTGATTTATTATTAACCAAGCAAAGCGGCGAGTTAAGAAAAGTAACGAGTATAAGACTTTTGTTGACTATGCAAAGGAACGAGTAACGCTTTAAGACTTATGGCGCAAAGTAGCGAGTAAACAAAAGCAAAGTAATCAAGAGCAATAAACGAAAGTAACGAGTAACTAATAGTATAATCCATATCTGTAAAATTAACACAGAAAAATTTGACTCGTTTATTACCTGTTGTACCAAAGATGGATTATGACAGAGCAAAGTAACGAGTAAAAAGATATCGAATATCTTAAAGTAACAATTATCAAAGTTATATAAAATATGAAAGTTGTTAGCGAATATTAAACTATTGTTTGCTCAAGCAAAACAACGAGTAGAGTCAAAAAACGCAATCCATTGTCGAGTTGCTCTAAATATTTGCCGCATTAGAGAAACATAATGAGCTGTAATAAGCTTCAGGCTAAAAGAACTTTACCACATTTTTCGCAGGTATTACTTTGCGTAATGCATAAAATATAAATTGGCCTTGTTATGTCATAATAAACCAATTAGGAGCTGCACTTTCGACCTGTTTATGTGATATATGTATATATGTATATGGTATATGGGGTATTATATATTTATGTATAGTTCACACTTAACGGGCTATTTACGAGCGTAGAGAGCGAGTTTATATTGGCCTGGACTTGGTCGGCACTTGGGCATTTCTGGTATTTGCGGCTCAGCATCAGGTAAATAGCGTTGGAAGCTGTAAAAACTGTAAAAACTGCAGCGCCAGTGTTGTTAAATGCCTGCATATGCTCTAAGGTCGCAAAAGTATGCAACGTAGAAAATATTAATTAAAAATACAACGAAGCGAACGAAAGGAGCAGCTGTTAAATTGGTATGGGAGTGCGGGTGTGTGTGTGTGTGTGTGGCACACCCAGAGGCCTCAGTCATGTGTGTATATGTGTGTGTGTGTGGGAGGAAAGTAAACTTGTGAGTAGGTTTTAAACTGTAATGCGAGGTAATGGAAAACGACAGCGACAACACCAATAGTAGGAGAGCAAACTCTGGATTCTTTCTCTGAACGGGAAAAGGCGAGAAAGGGAAGAGAAAAGGACGGAAAGAGTAAAGAGCAGTTAGAGGTAGCGCTGTGGAATGGTAAAAAGTTGAACGGGCACTAAGTAACCAACTAGCTGCAAAAACTCTGGCAATGAATGAATGTTGTACATTGTTAGCTGTATTTAATTAAAACTCAGACGAGGTGCAAGAGCAGCACACATACATACACACACACACTCCCACACACACAACACACACTCCCACACACACAACACACACTCGCATAAAATTGCCTTGGCAATTTGATGAGAGTGTTAAAAATTAGATAAAATATGCATACAGAAAACTGAGTCGAAAGCCAAACGAGTTCCCTGCGATTTCCACCTCCACGTTTTACTCCTCCTCATCCTTCTCGTCTTCCTTTTCACCCCTTCTTTTGACAAAGTTCTAGCCTGTAATTCGCATTCGTAAGACAATCTAATATACTACCTATGCGTATTGTTGTTTTTGTGGATTTTCGAGTAATCTTAGAGTTAACAGGAGAGTTTTTAGCCTTGCTACTCGAATACTTTCCGAAAAGATTTAAAATGTCATTTATTTTCTATCAAAGAAGCCGTCTTTTCAACTTTTTAAAAATCTTAAGAAAATAAAAACAAATCTTTTCTATTTCTTCTTGAAATATTAAAATATTTAAAAAAGAATTTAAATTATCAAATCATATTTATATTATTTCACTGCTGACATGAAAGTATACAACTATATTAAATTTTAGTGGCTTAACTATCATAATTTATGAGTTCACATAGTTTGTGAGTTGTAACTACATATATACAAGAATATGTACATACCATAAGGTGTTTGCTGAAATATTTAATTTTTAGTCGAACTTCTATATGCAATTAAACAATTCCTATGACGAGTTAACTCCAGATCCAACAACAAATTATCACTCTAGGAATTACAATTGCAATGGAACTTTAACTTTTTATTTTAAATTTTAATAAAACACATTTTTTTTACACTTATAATTTACTTTGTTACAGCACTACCACATACACTATAACATATTACAGGATATCCGCTACTCAACTACTCTGGAGAAATTAAAATCACAATGTCAATTTTTTTTTTTTACTTAAAAAAAAGAAAAAAAAAATTTATTATGTTTCAGGATACCACAGGCAACCTTTTACACTAGAATTTTTTGTATAAATAAGGTAAATAAGTTTTTTTTCACAAATTTTAGAAAAATGTTTGTTTTCTATAATTTACAGGATATCTGCAAGTCGCGTAAATAGTATATAAAATATATTATAACCAGTGCATGCAAACGCACGTTCAACGAATGTCGCCAAAAAAAAACTCCCACTCCAAGACTCCAACTCTCTCTCTTCCTCGCTCTCTCTCTCTCTCAGTGACACTGTGACGCACTGTACGTGTTTTTGTCTCTCAATTGTCATGTCTGTATAAGTGTGTGTGTGTGTCTCTGTGTGTGTTTCAATGGCATGCCAAAATTGTGCGCTGCTCACGTGGATGCTGTCGATTTATGTCATTTTAATGGAGACTCGCTTAGCAGACAAAAGAGAGAGAGGAGAGTAAAGTAGAGTGTGGCGAAGAGAGATGAGAGAGAGAGCAGAAACTGTGGGGCCAGAGTGCGTTCAGGTTTCAGCTTGTGAGCCCAAGAATTGCTCGTATGCTTGTGTTTTATGTGCATTTTCCAGTGCCCCCGCTTCCCCTTCCCTTCTCCACACTTCCGACAATTTTCACAATTTTCATTTAAGTCACAATTCTAATAAGAACCAAAGACAGACAACAACAACAATAAAATGTCAAGTTGAGAGTTATAGAGGCAGACAGAGAAAGAGAAAGATAGAGAAAGAGAGGGAGATAGATAAAGTGTTTGACAGCTTGACATTTCAATTGTTAAAGCACTAAAAGCGACATCTAGCGGCACAAATAAAATCTGCACATAAATAACTTTTTTTGTACTAGTTTCAAGCACCTTTTATTTTAGGGTGACCAAATTTGATCGACTCCCTTACACGTTTCTTTTTCCTTTCAGTAAAAAATTTAAAATAAATATATTTAAATATAATGGATAAACTTGTAAATATATGCGCCATAAAAAATGACAAAAGTTCTCTGAACTTTTAATGCACGTTCTTAATTATTTTTACCCCAGTCACATAAAAATATACTATGAGTATTAAATATGATACGCAACAACAATAATGAATTCCATTTGAACATGATGAAAATATTTTTTACAATCTATTTTTTACGAGTATTCATAAAAAAGGACTATTGGCAATTGGGTATTATAGAATTTTCATATGAAACGTATGTATGTATCTATAAATATCTTTGTATAAAAGGAACGTTTTTGTAATGTAAATCTATCTGAGTTCAATCAGTTTTTGAGCTATATGTATAAAAATTGGGATCTAAATTTCTTTAATGCTTTGTGTGTAATTTAGAATTAGAATTTTATTCAATATTATATCTTTCTATAAAATCTCAGGCAGTTCCTAAAATATGCTAATGAAACTCGATACATAGATTACTTAGCTTTTTTGTTTAGAGATATTTAAACTTATTACAGTCTTTTAACAAATTTAATAGATGAATATCATCCATTACACGCTTGTCATAATTTCAGGGTATTTAATTTCCTTTTAACCGCATTTAATGCATTTTTTTGTTAGCTTTTGTTTTTTTTCCTTTTTGATTTGCATGTGCGTTGAAATTTGCAACACAATATTTATGCATTGTTGCGATATCATTTTTTCAGTGTCAATGTTGAGAGACAAGCACAACAACTGTTTACGATATATAAATCAATTTAATTAAATGCTGTTAACTCATTTTTTTGTGTCGGTAATCCAACAAAAAAACTTTAAATAGTTTAGAGTTAAGCGGTGTTGAACTAAGAGTTACCCTGTAGTTAAGTTTAACAGCGAGTCTTTTGAGGGACTTCACGGCGCCGAATAGGCAGAAAAATAGTTGGAAGCAGTCGATGCTCCCGGAGCCACTGCGTGCCCACCGTTGGCTTAGATGACAATAATATTTTTTGGACTCGTAAGCAAAATATTAAAGTCAATGTATTTCATACAATAATTTAAGCATAATTCAAAAGATTCTTAGCACTTCCGAGATAGACAAAAAACTCAAACTGGGTATAAAATATGCTAGGTTCTAGAATCGACAAAATGGCAATTTAATACAAAATTAAAACATAGATTCCAAAGCGTATATCTTAATTCTCCACACCGACAACTCTCTCATTACAGGGTATAAAAGGTGCTAAAAAAATGCCATTTTTTTTAATTAATATTTTTTTAAATACATTTTTTTTTATTTAGTTGTTAAAATGTCAAGTGGTCAACGCATCGGTATCGGTATCTGTATCTGTATCAATATATGTATTGGCAACTTTATCTGTTGTTGTATCTACAGCTATGTAAATTGTAGTTACACATATGTGAATGTGTGTGGGTGTGTATATGTAATAACTGTATTATAGTGGGCATCTATAGTGTGGATTTCAATTTGCGTGCTTTTAATTTAATGCATTTATTGACGCATTACGCATTTATTTATTGCATTATGCGAATGCCATTTTATTCATTTATTTGAAATTTGGTAATTCCCACCTCCCACCTGCCCTCTCCTACCCACCTCCCTCTGGCCACTGTGGTCCGAATGGTGTTTGAAAATTTATTTGGTAAGCTCTTTTACCAAAAACTAAACGTAATTTCCATTTAGACAAATTCGAATCAATTGCATTTTCAATGCACTTAACACCACTTAATATTATTTATTCATTATTTTCGATTCGATTCGTAAACTATGCGCATTTCAATTGCCATTTCAATTGCCAGCTATTTCAACTGACAGCTACAGTAAAGCCTGACTAAATAATTTATTGCAAATCCATTGGCTTACCATACTAATGTCGTCTGGGATACTGACCTGAAAATAAAAGAGCATTGGGAGATTATTAAAGTAAAGGTTTTGTTTAAAGTTAAATATATCAATTGAAGAAAAAAAATATATACAATATATAGTTATATAAATATTGATAAGTGATAATTTTTGAAATCTGTTATCATAAATTAAAAGCTTAGCTCAAGTTGCATACTTAAAATTTAAAACAAACACAATTTGAATCTTCATAAATTGAATTTTTAATTAACTAAAATTCAATATTTGTCCAACATTAAGCAATAACAATTAATATCAATTTCAATAATGCTTCTAAATTAATACCAGAACTAAACTTTACGCTTAAAGGTTTTGTAAATAAATTTAAAGCCCGTTACAAAACCGATTTGAAATGTGGTTTGACAATTGACAACAAAAAAAATGGGCTAAAAATCGTGGGAAAATGGCAAAAATATTGTTTAGCTTTTGTTTGCTTTTTAATTTGGTGGCTCATTAAATGCATATTTTGTTTGATTTGAAACAATAGTGAAACATTTATCAAAGCTCACGAGTGCTAACCGTAATTAATTAGCGGTTGTTTTCTGTCCAAATGGAATGAAGACTGTGCATTAATTTGCATTTAATTAAACTTTTGGACTATTTGGTGTGTGTGTTTTTTGGGGCAAAATACTTTATTAAATGGCATTAAAAGTGTTGCGGTAAGCGGCTTAGCAACAATTCAATTGGCTGGCACTTGAGTTGACCAAAACAACCAAACCATCCTAACCCACAATGAGCCCAGTTAGCAAGAGAGTATATGGAGTTAACCACTTTTGAACCGCACAAAATGCACAAAATTTAATTATGATATTATTAATTGAATTGAATTGAAAATGTATAACAATAGCAAACAACGCGTCGCGTCGTGGGCAAATATTAAACCTTTAAATATTGATGGCCAATAAATAAAGCAATAATCTTACAAAGCTCGCACAACAACCGCCAACAACCGCCACTCGTCCTTCTCTTCTCTTCTCTCATCGATATATTTATGTTTTATACACACACACACCGAGATATTCGGGCCAAGATTGGCGCCGCAGGCCTTTTGGGGCCAGCAAACCAAAAGAGGCTGTAAATAACGGTTTATGCAGCTGCCTGCCAACCAAATAAAAACAAAAAACAGTCAAAAAATAAAAAACTGGCCAACAAAGAGACAAAAACAAATTTATTGCAACCGCAGAAATTAATTTAAATAACCTCTTTGCAACATTGCTCTCGTTGCTCTTGACAAAAATGTGAAAAACGAGCTCTGGCAGATTCAACAAACACACACACACACACAGTTACACACACACCCATACATTAAGGTGGCTGGGCGTGGCACTTAAAGAAGGCGGTAGAGCAGCTTGCCAGCCAGGACACACACCAAACTCCTCCTAGATAAGACAACACTGCCACCCAAAAGAAAAAACTTCAGCGCAAAGTTTCGCCAGATTTTTGGCGCTCAAGAGAAAGAGCAAGAGAGTGAGAGAGAGCGAGAGTGAGGAAGAGAAAGAGAGAAAGGGAGGCAGACAGAGAGAATTGAATTTTCGGGCGTATTGGGAATCGGTCATAAATAAAAACACGTATATTACATAAATAATATAAAATTATGGGCAAACGCAGCAAGCGCCAGCAAGTGGACAGCACACGGATAGCAAGTAGGCAGCGCCCCACTGACACAAGCCAGATAAGAGCGGCTGTAGCTGAAAGGATGCCAGACGAAAATAGCAACAACCATAAACCGTAATTTAACTATTGAAATAGTTATAGTACATGTATAAAACAATTTGACACGAGTTGGCAGCGCTGTTAGCCAAAAAGCATTTACTGAGCAGGTGTTGCCTTCTCATTACATAAAAATGGTTAGAAAATTACAATTTTATAAATTTCAAATAACAAAAACAATTTTGCAACAAGTTGGCAGTCCTTTAAACATTTAATTAGCATAAAAAAGCATTTACAAAGCAAGTGTTGCCTATCTAAATTGTACTCATTAAAGTAAAATTCTTAGAAAATTATAATTTAAAAATAGCATAGCGACAAACCCCAGAATAAGCAAGCATTGTCTTAGAAAATTATCTAAAACAATAATAATTTCCACATCATCTTAGAATAGCTAACAAGTTGGCAGCGCCAGCATTGAAATTAACCAGTATTGAATTTAACAGTCCTTTTTTTCTTGTTTGCCTTACTGCATGAATTCGGCTTATCAAACTGTTACGGGCAGAAACACTTTACAACAAGTTGGCAGCTCCCTTAGTAACCAAACTGCATTTACCACCATCGATTCTTAAATTTTATTGTAATTAAAGACGACTTGTTCTAATGCAAATGTCTGTCTGTCTTATCTGCAACTCTCAGCTGACAGCTGTTAACTTAACATACAGCTGTTACTGTTTGTAACAACACGCCACAGCTGTTAAATATTAAATGTGCCTTAATTATATCATTTCAATATGATAAATCCTAATTCTGATTAAGTTAAACTCTCAACGTTCACGCTTCTACACATTTCTCATACAAATTTATTGCGAAATCTTTCTGTCAACAATTTCCAAAAAAAAAAGGGAAATTAATATAAATATATAGAAGCACATTACGCTGCTCTGAGTTCCCCTGGGAACCTTCCTTCAACCATCATCTGACTGAGCTTCTCATTTAACGGTGTTGCGCTTCACTTGTCACTTCTCATTAATTCAAACATGCACAGTGGAAAAACTGCCAACAAATAATACATCAACTATGAGGCTGTTTAGGGTTGGACTAAAAGATACCCTGTGATTTTGTAACTTATAGTAGAACATTAAACATAAGAAAAATACAAATTTTTGACTCTGCAAATAAAAAAAGGATTTTTACTAATATTGTTGTAGATGTTTTAATAGAACCATCTTGCTGAATTTGACTGCCCAGCTCTGATCTCAAATATAGACCAATATTTATCGATAATTGTTAATACATTCTATTTACTTATTTATTGATTCTATTTATAATTGTATGCCTTGCAACTTTGATTTAAAATGTATTTTTTTTACTACTGATTACCTAAATTTGATTACCTTTTGATTTTTAATAAAACTATCTCTAGTTTTACAGGGTATATGCTAAGTAAGAAGTTGAATGCTTCATTGACTCGCTGTATATAACAGGTTGTTCGAAGAGTACAAATACCATCAAAAATTGCTGTTCCAAATCATGGCTTTAACTGTCCATTAGCCATGTCTTGTCCATGTTTTCTTCTCCTTACCTTTATCACACTCTACTGTTTCTAACCTGTCCCCTTTTTCTCTCTTACTATTTTATCTTTTAAAGTCATTTCCTTTAGCCATTTAGTCAGACTTCAACGCCAACGTTAGCTAAATACCTATAGATAGTTGCCTCGATGTTTAAAGGGATAAACGTATGTATCTGAAAATGTCTATCTATAGGGTATATCGATGTTTATGTATATTTATAAGCTAGATAAATCTGTTGTCTTAACGCATAATAAATCAGCCACAATTTCAATGAAAGCTCTTAGTGAGAAAATTCCCTTTCTCTCTCTCTTTATCCAGCATACATTGAGTTGTATTCAGATTCATGAGCTTGGACGGCTCTTAGCTCTTGGCTTTTTCTCTAGGTGTCAAGGGAGAGAGAGAGAGAGAGAGAGAGATTGGTAGTAGGGGCAAATCAAATATGCCACACTTCAGCTGCCACTCAGGCAATGCCTCAATCAATCAATCAAAGCCAACAGCTGCCTTTAGTCGTCGTCCTTTCAATCCAGCAAACATTGTTGCCAAGTGTTGCCAGAGAGAGCTTTTTGACTTGATGCCGCTTTCTCAACGTTGTTTGGCTAATTAAATACGCTCATAAATTCAAAAGCCGCATCTGCCTCCTACTTTCTACCTACTTCTCTCAAGTTGTTCGCCCTGTTTGTCGTTTGCGTCATTTGAGACCACAGTGAAAAAAAGGTCAAAGTCAAACGGTTTCGCATTTCTGCTTCTGTTTGACTAAAGCGGCTCAAAAGTGTTGGCCAAAAAGCAGAGGGTAGACGGGTATGGCTAAAATCAGTACCGTTCTCGCTTCGACTTGTTGTTAAAATCGCTTTTCAATGCAAAGTGCTATTGTTGTGGCCACAATGCGCTTTCAACTCGCATTCAATTGACTATTCGCATTTGGTATTCCCATTTTTTTTCCTTTATTTTTCATCTCCGATTTTCACAGATTTTCCATGCATTTTTTTTCTAGTTTTATTTTTTGGTTTGGCATTTGTTATTTGGTATTTGGTATTTTCTTATTGGAGCTTATGTCGGCTCTCGATGTCTGATGCTGAAAACACATTCAGGGTTGTATTGTATTCAGTATTCAGCCTGTTGCCCGTCTTAGGCTCAAGAATTGATTGCCAAAGCGCCTTACAATGCAATAGAAAAGATGCTCTTAATACCCTGTAAAAATTGTGCAGACTCTATTGAGAAAAGCAGATAGAGGGAGGAGCTGATAGACCGTTTATTCTATTGCGCTTAGTCCGTAGATTTTTTGTGAAATAACCTGTTTTTTAAGTTTCAAACTTTTTTTCTTATTGTACACTTAAATTTAATTATATTTAAAATCTACCTTTAATTTACTTTCTTAATTTTAGCTTTTGTTAAATAAATTATAGGAAAATAATAATTTAATAATTGCGTATATACCATGAGTTTTTCTATTTTTAAATTCCTCATTTCAAACACAATTTGAAACTTTTATATAGATTTCTTCAGAGAGACAAACTAACAAAATTCGAGTTTTTTTTTATTATATATTTTTGTTTTATTCTAATTATTAACTTTTAAAATATATTAATGTTAAATGATTTATCATTAAAGCATTACCATAATTTTTCAACTTTTAAATTGATCATTTCATAAACAACTTCAGAAGTAAAATAGTGGAAAATGTTACAGGGTATATATTCGTCTATTAACTTTATATACTTATTATTCTAAATACTTCAGAGAGATTAACTAACAAACACTTGAGTTATTTGTCAGAAACTATGTTAAGTGTTTGCACTTGCCGGGTATCTTGTCAGTCGAGCAGACCCTAAGCTGTTTACTCATATGATTTATAATGCGTGGCGATTATGTTCCATTTTGTGCTGAACTGAAAGTCCGTTCAGGACATTTTTGTCTTGCCCATAAATTGATTTCAATTTCAATTTCTATTGCAATTGCAAAAGTTTTGCAAGTAAAGAAAACCGAGTGGAATCCAGAAAACGGAAACAGGAAAAAGGAAAAAGGCTCTGGCCGCATAGTTGAAGAAATCAACTGTCAACTATCAACTGTCAACTCAACTGGCAACTCAGCTGGACAACTATGAAGCTATGAAACTGGCGAGTTTTGAAGAGGCGCCCATTAAATTGAACTTGGTTTTGCAGCAGTTACAATTTGATATCAACTACTGCAATTCAGTTGGCAGTTCGTAGTTTTCCACCCAGCTTTGAGTTGGCAGTTTTCAGTTTTTATTTCATCTTATTTTTTTTTGGTTTTGTAGACCGCAAATTTAATATTTTTGCAACATCTCTGGCAAAAGTTTTGTGTGCCAGAGCCGAGTGCGAGTTGAAACGTTGGAACGATGGATGGTGGTCAGGTCGCAAAGTCTCTCACAAGTCCACTTGACACTAATAACAGATTTTGCGGTTGCTCCAAAAAGTTGTGTAAACACTGCAGCAACAGCAACAACAACAGCGATTCTTAAACCCACCCATTACTCAGCCCTTATTCACCCCTTTTTCACCCATTACCCAATGCTTTTCTCACTCTCATTTGTGGCTGCTGTAGAGGGAGAGACTGACTGTCCATCAAAGGGTTAAGTGGCTTGTGGGCAGCTAGGCGAGTTGCGAGTGACCAGCACAGCAACTGCAACATATAGTTGCCGCTTCTGCTTCTCTGTGCAACATGATACAACGCACAACTTACAACTGGCAAACTACAAAAATAAACAAGTGGGAAAGGCTATAGTCAAGTTCCCGACTGTGGGATACCCGCTACTTATTTAAATAAACAAAAAATATTTAAATGCATAATTTTAGGAACTTTCATAGCTTACAAACTTAACTCAGCCATAACTAGCATTCTGTTTGACCGATCTTGTCGCGATTAAGTAGGATGATAGCTTATAATAAGAGATAACATTAATTATCGACTTTATAGGGTCGGAGATGCTTTCTTCTCGCTGTAACATACATTTCAATGAATACAATATACCCTTTTACTAATTTTTTAAGTAACGGGTATAAAATTCCCCATAAGAAACAGCAGGATGGAGTCAATTGCAAGAGTTTTACAAAAGTTTTGCGTTCGCAATAAGTGCAGCTAAGTAGATTGATTCAACTATAATTTAGCAGCATCAATCAATCAATCAATTAATCAAACAATCAATTGAATCATACCAACAAAATAAGAGGATAGTTTTAACCTCATAACTTATTATAGCACAAACATTTCAAAAGTAATGAGAATAAAGTTTATCAGCTGCTTACACTTAGCTGTTTGCTATGAAACTTTGGCTAAAGCTAAACAAAAGCTGACTGATAGAAAAGTCGAGTACTTTATTTATTAAAGACAATGGAAGATAAAGTAAGAAGATATATAAGATACCAGTTTTTAACATGCCTTAAAAGCTGGATTAAAAAGCTTAAAGCTCAATTGTTAGACATTTTGGTATTAAATTCATTTTATTGTTTGGATTTATATCACTAGTTTAATTTTTTTCTATTTCTCTAATGCTCAATTGGAATATCAAGCGGTTTTTCTGTAAAATATATAGTTTCAACGGAAAGTTTTGCATTCATTTAAGCAACTAAAATATATTTTACTTTTTATACTTTGCTGTATTATCATACATTATTTAAATTTAAGTTAAAGGCGCATTTACTTTCCCCAATTCAACTGCAAAATGTGAAAAGTGTGCAAAACTGTTGCGAAATTTAACTTAAACTTGAGTTGAAAATCAATTGGAGCATCTTTTTGCGGTTTTCAAGTGTTTCGTGTATGCGGTTTTCCAGCTGAAAAGGGAAAAGTGAAAACTTTTTGGCTGCCACTGCCGCCGGCTGACCCATAAGTTGAGCTTTATGACGGCCCAAAAAGATAAAAGATGATAAAAGTGCGCAATATTTATAGTATAGACTCGAAGCCTCTAAACAAGGAAAGGGCCAGAAAGACAGAAGAGCTAAGAGAGAGAGAGAGTGAGAGAGAGAGAGTGTGAGAGAGAGGGAGAGACAAAACTGTGCCATACAAATGCGTAAATAGAGAAAAGTCCATTTCATTTCTTCACATATACTCAGTGCAGAGCAGGGAAAATGGAGATAATGGGAAAAACTTTGTCCATTGACCTTGACAGCGTTTTTTATGCAACCGCATAAAAATCTCGGAAAATCGCACAATGTTTAGGCCTCATTCAAGTCGCATTCACACATACTCGTTGTGAAAAGCTCTGCCCACTTATAAATGGGAAATGGGAAATGCGAAATGGAAAACTGCAAATGGTTTATAAATTGTATACGCACCAAAAATAAGCGTTGTCATTGGCGGCATAATTCAAAAAAATAAAAGCCTAGGGTCTGTTTTTTTCTTTATTTTCTTTTTATACCCACAGAATTCGTCCCTTCCTTTGACTGCAGCCCTGCTGCATTGCTCTTACTCCAGCCCTGAGGGGCCTTGGGATTTCTCGCTTCTCGAGGCTCGACTGTCTGTGTGTCTATAATTCATATGCCTTGTTGTCCCCGGGTTTCTCACAAAAAAGCTGCTAAATTATTTTTTTATTGCCTGCTAGAGGGGGGGAGGGGGAGTAACTAGTAGAGAGGGAGGGTAAGAGGAAGTGTGAGGTTTGCCTGCAATGACAGTTAGCGCCAACAAAGTGAAAAGTATTGCCAACGGCCAACAAGTTTTCTACCACATACACATACACAATCTCTATCTTTCACCCCCTAAGAACCTCTTTGCACCCCCTCCTTCCACCCCTCTTTTCTTTGCACCAGCGACTGGCGGCAGAGTGTCTCAAACAAAGCACTTGAAGTGAAAACTTTCGCTGGCTTTTGTCGCTTTTGTCTTTGCTTAACTTTGGCGCGTTGCAGTTCTGCCAACTGCAGTTCTAATAACAAGTCGACAACATCATTTAACGACTGTGCATGCTCGACTCTCACATACCCTGCAGTCAGTTGGAGTGCAATCACGATTATTATAACTTTTAACAGCTTTCTTTTGAGCGCATATCTGTCATATTTATCATAAAGTTTTTATAAATAATTTTAAAGTCATTACTTTTGAGTTTAATCTCTCCCTTTGCTTTGCTTGCCTGTTTCGTAAACGTTTCACTCGGCTCAAGGACAATTCGCTTCTATCTTAACAGCATTTTATTTTTTTTTTAGACATAAACATTCTTTAACACTCATTTTCCATTTCTTTCTGAAGATTTTTTTCTCTTCGCGCAGCATTTCTTCTCCTTTGTGCTTCATATTTACAATAAAATACTTGAAATAGCTGTACTAAACATACTTCTTTCCACTCTGCTTTCTTTATTCGCATTCTTGCTCTCTCTCTCCCTACTTTATTGCCTCTCTTGATGTCTTCCATTCAACAGGTTATCCTTTGTGGTTTTCTTTTTAAGTTCTTCACATAGATAACATATTTTCATCGCCAATTGCTGTTTTTATTTTCCATCTCAACTATTTCTCAATTTTTATTTTTCTCTTTTACTTCTCATTCCTAAATGATTTACTGGCTTTCCTTTGTTATTTTTTTTTAGCTGATTTACAGATAAAATACATTACATCTTCAAGATTATTTTTTTTTTTTTATAACCTTCAGCTACCTCATTTCACTGTTTTTTTATTTTCTCCTTTATGCCTTTCTCATATGTTCTTTTTGCTTCTTATTCTTAAACGCTTTACTGGCATTTATCTACCATTCTCGTTGAAAAGTTTTCAATTATTCAATTTTATATTGTTCAGATCTTCGCAAATAAAACACCCTTGAGCTGTTTCAGCATATGATAACTGCAGGGTATTTAAAAGAATACAAAACTTGGGCTCAATGCAAACATCATCATCTGCGCATTATTATATACCGTCGTCTCTACAACTGTTTTTAAGAATGTGTGCTGGAAGAAAAGCAAAAGAAAAAAAGAAAAGTTTTGTGTTGCAACTTTGCACCTGACTGCAAGTACATTTAGTGGAGTGAAGTGGAGGATGAGTTAGTTAATTTGCTTGTTTGCGGTTTTATGTGACTACCCTTGTGCAGGCGACAAAATATTATCACTTACGCTGTTGTGACGGTGGCAACCCTGGCACAAATGCGGCTTACGTTGAGCCGTGCACTCGGAAAGAGAGAGAGAGAGGAATGATGACGAGGCCTTTTGCTAAGCGGATTTATGTCTTAGGCGCATACTTCTATTTACCATTCGGCATTTACCACTTGCCACACGGCAACTCGACCACACGGCAACACAACCACTCTGCCACTGACAATGACAATGACCACGACACAAAGCTCAATGCGGGACAGGGAGGTAACGAGGAAATGGAAAGGGAGGGATTTATTTCAAGTTTCAGCGGTAATGCGCTAAGCTTCATTTCGATTGTTGATGCTCGATTGTTGTTGAAGGGTAAACACAACCAGCAAATTCTACCTAGCTTAATAACAAGCCGGAAATGTTTAGACCATTATCGGAGCTTGTCAAGGAAGAGCTGAGATACTCGAAATTATGCCACGGAGATGATTCTGTAAGCTAGAATAATTTTAATTTAAATTGCTGACAGAACTTTGTTAAACATCTTGAACATCGTGTTTAAAGTTGGATTTAAACAATGGCCTATGAGAAAATTGAATTGTCGATTTATCGGAAAAATTAGACAGAGTCATCGATTTATCATAAATCTTTTAATTATTCAAAAATGACGAATATGATTCTTAATTATTTAATTTTTATTAACTCATTGGAAATTTTGTATATTTCACTTGATAAAAATTATTTGATCGATTTTCTGCATGGTATTTTTCATCATTAATTTTGAGAATCGCATAGAAGGACACGCATTTGTGTTTTTGTCTGCAACGGTACTAAAGTATTAATTACTTTCATATTATTAATAAGAAATACGCCGTGTCATGCTGTGAGAATCACAAAGAAAAGCTGATATTTTGACGTGACTGTACGTCACATTCACATTCAACTGCATTCCAAAGTGCAAACCAAACCAGAATAAATGTGTGGCAAATACGATAAATGAATGCCCATCAATTATTCAAACAGCAAACTGCAGACTGAGACTCAAAAAAAAAAAAATACAGAAAATATGAAAAGAAGAAGCAAAAACCACAGACAAATTAAATGGAGAGCACAAGCGGGGGAGGAGAAGGAGGAGGAGAGAAAGAGAGATGCTGAAAGCGTATGACTTTCATTTGTGTATGGTTACAGGACAGGATAGGATTGGATAGTAAAGGATAGTATAGGATACCCATATCAAGCGTCGTTCATAAAACTGACCGCAAACAACAGCCAACATATGCACATTACAGTTATTACAGTTTGTTGGCCAGTTTTCTGTTCTGTGTTGTGTTGTGGCCCTGATGCGTGGTTACACTGAGTGAAAATATTGCCAACGTTAGATGTTTCATTATTTCATTGAAAATTGCTTAAATTGTGAAAAACTTAAATTTAACAATTAAATGTAGAAAATTTTGATTTATTGTAGTTATTTATTATAAAATACAACAATTTTATTTTATGATTATGTTGCCTATAATGCTTAAAACAGCTACATATGGAGTCAATTTAAACTAGAGCTTAGTAAAGTTGCGCTTGGAATTTAAAAAGAAATTCGAATAGCAAAAGCAGTATAAATCAGCGGTGGGCACACATGGGCTCCGGGAGCTAGCGGCTGCTCCCAATCTGTATATTCGGCTCTAATAGGGTTGTTGTTGTTGTTGTAGTTTTTGTTGTAGTGCTTCCGAATTCAGATTTCGTGACCACCGCTGGTCTCGATGCTTTTTTTGCGTTTTGCTAAAAACTTTTCATCAACATAAGTTTTTTATTTTGCTCTATTATTAAGTAGTTTTATCATTCACTCAATAACTATTTACCTTTAAGGCTGTCTGCAAATTTTAAACGAGTACAACATTTTTTAATTGCGATCTACAATCTATTTCAACTCTTAAAATAGTGCTCTTATTTTTTTAAATTCTTTTAATTTCATTTTATAATTTGTTTTTATTTGTTATATTTCTGTAAGTCCCAGTTTCGGGAATTAAACAAAAGTCTGCAGCGTTCATACTTATTTTCCAATTTCGATTGATTCTCGCATCATTTCAGATCAGAACCGACAACAGTTTAATACTCGATTTTAGAAGTTATGTCAATTATTGATGGTGTTGTGTTGTATTTGTTGTTATTATTGCATGTGTGTGTGTGTGTGCAAAAATATGTAACTCTCTGCTCAGTTGTTATTCTGTTTTTGCAATTAGTGTGGGGATTTACACTCATTCTTTGTGGCATTGCTCGGAACTCGGAACAGAACATCCTGAACGTGAACATGAACATGAACATGAATGTGTTGTAAAGCTGATGGATTTTGCCTGCCACTATCATTCAAAGGGTGCGTAAATGAGAAAATTCCTTTTGGCCAGGCGTATGAGTTCTGGGCAAAAAGGGGTGCCCAGCAAAAAAGGAGCTAAAAGAACGATAAACAAACAAGTAAACAAGTTGTTTTATTTTCACGCTCACTTGACGTGTTTCAAAGTTACCCTGTAGGCAGGTAACAAATTATTATTTGAAATGTAAATTCTTGGAGTTTGCCTGGAGTATCCCCAGAGATACTCTTTTGGCCACATTTTGCAGGGTATTGAAAGCGATTCGTATCGTATACCTATTCAGTAGCTGGGTCCATCCTTTCAATGTTCAGCATTTTTCATAAACAAACTCAGTCCAAATCCCCCCCAAAGTGACTTTGCTTTCAATGCCCTTTTGAACTGTCAGTTACCAGTTGCCAGTTTTATTTTTTTTTTTTTTACCATTCGTCATGCCATATTAGTTGTAAAGTTTTTCGGTATCCCAACGACGAGGAGGAGAAGGAGGAGGACAACTCACGAAAGTTTGTCGCTTTTGTACAACAGCAGGTATTCAAATTCTATACTCAGGGACAGGACAGGACAGGTTACAAACACACACACACAATTCGCAGAACTCACAGGATACAACTTGCCTTCGAGGCATCTTTTTTGTTTGCCCTTTTATTTTGCTGTTGTTGTTGTTGTGTAGGTTCCTCACTAACAAGATAAATCATTAGGTTTGCCTGTAACTCAATTTTAGCTGCTGTCAATTGAATGGAGTTGTGTGTGTGTTTTGTTGTTGTTGTTGTTGTTCTTCTTCTGTATGTGTTGTGTCATAATCGATTTTCAATTTGTTCTACATTTGACAGATTTGTCATGTTTTCATATTGTCTCTGTCTGTCTATCTGTCTGTTAAGGATCTGCAGCTTATGGTTGTCCTTAGTTTGAACATTTCGATTCCCAGCGGGCAAATGATAAGCATCAAGAAAAATAACAAATAAGTCGATAATAGTTGAAAGTGCTCGACTTAAAATTACCCCTGAGACTTAACTGATGACAACACAATGGATTGTCTGAATAATCTTTCGTTTTTGAGATACATTTTATATGAAATCAATTTTAGATATTTCTTATTCAACACAGATAAAATCTAGAATAATGGATCTAAATTAAATTTTGTTTCTTAGGAAAACAACATAGATATAAAGCTGATCATTTTTTATTTCAAGAATTTTTGACATTAGGTCAGAAAATTAATATTTTTCTTACAAAAATTTATAATTTCTAATCACCACACGCACAGATCGGACAAATGGAAAGGTAGTAATAGTTTCAAGCAATGTAACTGCCTAAAAGTATGCAATAAAAATATTTTATATATATTATATTTAAGTAACGGGTATCTTTTAGTCGGGAACTTGAATATAGCCATTCTCGCTTGTTGTTTTTTTAATATACTTTGTGTAGTTTATGTCACGGATCTGTCATAAGTATATAGTTCACAAAACATTTACCGATCAGTTGGCGACAATTTGTGGCACTTGTAGTGGTCATAATATTTACCATTCATTCATAAGTATGGGCTATAAACATTTAATAACCCAACGGCTACCGTTAGGTGGCTCTTCATTTTTATGGCATACTTGGATCTATTAAGGATACCCGATATCCGATACCCAACCAAACACGTACAAGGGCCGTAAATAGAGACGTCATTTGGCTGATTACACAGCAATACGGAGAGTCAGAGTCAGAGTCCAGTTCCATTTCTTGTTTACCCTCATGTTCTAACCGACATCAAGCTAAATGCAATGAAATGTTAAAGCTTAATATTCTCCATCTCCTTTGAACTAATGAAATGCATTTGCGTCAAATCAGCGAACAAAACGAAACCCAAAAACCCCTTTTCCCATCTCTACTCTATACACAATTCCCCAAGATGTGTATGTTTTCATTGTTGTTGTTGTGTGGATGTGTGTGGCGGTAAACGCAAGAAAAACGCCAAAACCCATTGGGAAACCAATAAAAGTGTAAAGCAACAAGACAAAAATATAAATATATGTGTATATGTATGAATACAAACAAAAAAAAAGCAAGGAAAAAACTACAAGGCAAAAGAGACAAAACAAAAAATCATAAAAACGATATGAAATTTATGCGCATATTTCATTTCCTTTGGCTTTGCCTTTTCCAATGCTCTCGCTTCCTGCAGCTTCCTTCTCAGAACTGATGAGAGGAGTACGAAGTGTAGCCCCAAAGGTGGAGTAGAGAGAGCAGGAGAGAAAGAGACAGTAGGTCTAGAAGAAGCATCTTAAGCAACGTTTTTTTTTTGTGTGCTGTTATGTCGGTTCTTCTGACGTTTTATTTGAAATTTTCTTCAAGATATTTTTTTGTTCTGCTTTTGTGTTATTCCTACTCATCAATACATGTATGGGTGTGTGTGTGTGTGTAGGTGTAGGTGTATATTACTTATGTATGCATTTAGCCGTGTTTCACTATGACATTCGTTATTATACTCGTTTTTATGCATTTGTTTGCTTGGAATCATCGAAACTGAAGCAAATCAGGCATTATGTTTAATGTGCATGCTTAAAGATGAGCACGTGATGCGGCTACACTCACGATAGTGCTCACGGATACTTTAAGCTCTACTTCTGTAGTTTCTTAACAGTTAACAATTACAGTTTCCAGCCAAAAAATGTACATTCATTTAATTTAAAATTTTACTGCACATATTTTTCAGCAGATTCGAAATATTTTTTTCTGGCGCCCAACGTGCTGCTCAAATTCAACAAAATAAAAATTCAGATTATTCGTAAGATTTAAAACCTATGAAATAGCCTCTTATGATTTCACAGCACTCCTAAAAATTGAACTGCACACAGCTGTTTTTAGGCGCCCAACGTAGGACAGATTCTTGAAACTTGTGCACACTGTTTTTTAACTCTGCCAGTTTAAAAATGATCAACTTTAAAATGCTTTAAAAAGTTTTTCTTTTATTTTACTGCTCTGCCAAAAATTGGACCTGCCATAGCTGAAAATGGCGCCCAACGTGGGGCACATATCATGGTATACTTTGATTGATTTAGGCTGCTACTACGCCCCATTCCGTTAAGCATTCTGTTGGATAGATTTTGGCATGCGGTTTGCCCCCCCCCCCCAAAATCCGATATGACTTGAGTGGACTGGAGCTTAAGCTTAAGTTGAGCCTTGGAGCTGGACATGGAGATGGAGCTGGAGGTGGCGGTTGATTTTGAGTTTGAGTTTCTACCTGACCTTTTGCCGCTGTCAATATATTGATTTGGCTTTTTGCTTACTGTTTCTATACCTCTGTCTCTTTCATTTTTCTAGTCTTTCTCCCTCTTGCTCTCTCTCTGTAGTGCTTTTATGCCATTATACATTTTATAGAAGCAAAAGAAATGTGTGGCGGACATTGCAGTTTATGCCGTTAACATCGTAAAATGTTTGTGTGTAACCCACATAGACATGGTCACGCCCATTTGCTATCGTCTTTTAGCCCACACACACACACAAACACACACCAACACACACACACACAGACATACACACACTCATACACTGCGTTATGGATGCAGCGCTCGTTTTACAAAAGGCTTCACAGCTGCTGCAGTTATTTTGCGTCCTGACACGCCCACCCGCTGCCTGCCCCTTTTTATGCATTAGATATACATACGTATGTGTACGTGAGTGCGAATGAGAGAGAGAGCAAGTAAATTTTACGTTTATGCGGCACTAACAATAACCTGACCAGAGACCATCGACTCTTGGCTCCCAGCTCCAATTTCCAGCTCTATGGCCAATGGGTCTGGGGTCTGGTCTGGTCTGCTCTGGTCTTTCGAGCTTTCTGAGGCTGTTTAACTTATTAAATTAGATTGCCTGTGGTGAAACCAACCCAACATTAAGGCATCAAATTGCTGCCATATATAAAGCGCGATTTACTGTCCCATACACACACACACAGAGTGGGAGAGAAACTTTTTGGGGGCACATTATCAAAAAAAAAAAAAAGAAAAGAAAAGAAAAGAAGAAAAACGAACGCTGGCTAATTTCAAGTTGCGCCCTCAGCGTCGCACAATGGCGCCCAAGGTGCCCAAAGAATCATTTCGAGTAAAGAAGTATGCAATAATTTACGCCACAATAACGCATAAATCTGTCAAAGTTGCTTAGAAATTAAATAAAGATAAATAAAATTCACGACAAAGACGCGTTCAAGCGCATCAAAATGATGTGAGACAGAGAGAGAGAGGGAGAAGAATTCGAAACTCGAAACTGTCTCGAATGCGTGAACAAAATAAACAAATAAAACCAAAAGTGTACAAAAGCAAATAAAACAACAATAGAAATGATTGAGGGGTAGCAGAGCAACAAATACTCCAAAGACATGAAGAAGCACAACAGAATAAAACTGTAAAGCTCACAAAAAGAAAACACAGAGAAGAGATGAGTGGAAATAAGAAGATGAGCACAGACAATAGAAATATTTATATATACTATGCGTAGTCATAAAAAATTTAATTTTATTTGCCTCGCTCATTTTTCTCTTTCTTTTTTTCGCAGTAAACAAATTAAATTATTTGCCGTTAATTGTTTTCATCTCTCTTTGGTTGTTGTTTTTATGCGTTTTTATTAATGGAATGAAAGACTCCACACCATAAAGGAACTGAAGAAAGAGAGTAGAAGAAGAAGAAGAAGAAGACTAGTCGTCAGCTCATCAAATTGTCTAATTTGTGTTGATTTAAATAGTCGTCATCGTTGTCATCGTTGCCTTGTCCTTGGGCATCGAGAAAACCATAAAAAGAAAAAAATAAACGATGCCGCCAAAAGTTTTTGTGAATTACTTTTTTATAGGCCATATTTTTGAGTTTGGCCTTTCATCTTGAATGTGTTTTCGTGGAACGAAAGAGTTGTCCAACTCTGGACGAGAAACATAAAAAATCTTTATATTCCCATAAAAGAGTTGTCAACTTGTGCTTAAAACCAAACGAAAATATGACAACAAATTTTGACAAAATATGTACAAATATTCAATATGACGAAGTAGGAGAAAATTTATGGAGACTTGCTTAAAATTGGGGGAAATTCATCTGGGAAATGAGTTTAGCATTGACTCAGTTAAGAAGAAAATTAACTTAGGAAATTATTTAGGTTTAAACTGTGTCCTATTACAATCAGATGATCTTTTTGCATTCCATGGAGTTGCGAGCTATTTTTCTATAAAGATTTCTATTTTTATTAATAAGTTTTTGAATAACAAGCCCGTAGCTATTTTTCTACCCATTTCCCAGTTATCTGCTGAAATTAATCCCAAATAAATTGACAGAGCTTTAAAAAAGTTTCCAACAAGTTTTCAGTTGATTTGATAACTTCAATTAATTTAATTTTTATAATTATCTATAGTAAGCTCTACATTAATGAGAACTTACCAAAAAAAAAAAAGCAATATCAAAATCAGAACCAGGCATAAAAACAAAAATGGAAAGGAAAAAAGATGCCAACATCAAGGGCAAAAACAGAGCCTGGAGGCCGTGTCGTGTCCAGAACAGAACAGACCAGACCAGGCATCAGTGTCGACTCCTATGAATGCTTCCCTCCCTCACTCCCTCTATATATTCCGAGAGAGCTCGCCCCGTCAACTAATTAGTTTTGCATTTTTAACTACCGTACAGCGGGGGGTGAAAAGGGGGTGGGGATCTGGGGTAGTTTTAGGCTCGCTGCGAATGCGATTTGGGGCTGGTCCTCACGCACGCATGTAGCCCATAAAAATTCAGCAGAGCAACAACAACAACGTTGAGAACAATAAACAACTGCGTGCAACAACTTTTTGCGCAAAAAAGAAAGAGGAAACAAAAAACAGAGAGAGAATGAGAATAAAAATGAAAAGAAAGGACCGCTAAGAGCGTGCTGTCAATCAAATGACCAGACAGTGCTGTATATAAGTATGCGCACAAAAGCAAATTCAACAAAACTAAAATTTAATAAAAAAAATACACATACACTGTAAAACTTTAGTAGAACAAACAAAAACACTGGGCGGCATTTAAATTAAATATATATATTTGGGAGCGAAAAAAGCTAAACATTTATTTATTTTTATATAAAATGAACTTTGACCCCGAATTTGACCCACTTACAGGTCAAATTTCGCAAAACTTCAATAAAATTGTCTCAGCTATGTTGTGTGAAAATTTCAGCTTTCTAGGTTTAACCGTTTGTCCTACACTTTAAAACGTCAGTCAGGACAAAGACTTTTATATACAAGGGTGGTCAAAAGTATTTACACAACACTTAAAGTTAATTGTACTCGTAATTTGAGCTTACCGCATGTAAAGTTTGGTATCAATGGAAAGGTCTTTTGAATTCCTTTCAAATGATATAAAAACTTGTTTAACCCGTATCAGTGGGTACGATAAATTTGAGTTTTTGTAAAAGTCAATTTTTTTGACTTTTTTCCTGGGTCTCAAACAAAAAATGTTTTGATGCAAAAAGTTTCTTCAAACAATTTTAATAGTGACTGCAAAAAAAAATTTTAAAAAATCTCTTCGCTAGTATTTTTAATAATTTTTTGAAAACTGCCAAAAAGGCACTTTTTGCACGAAAATGAGGAAAAAGTGCCTTTTTGGCAGTTTTCAAAAAATTATTAAAAATACTAGCGAAGAGATTTTTTAAAATTTTTTTTTGCAGTCACTATTTAAATTGTTTGAAAAAACTTTTTGCATCAAAACATTTTTTGTTTGAGGCCCAGGAAAAAAGTCAAAAAAATTGACTTTTACAAAAACTCAAATTTATCAGTGGGTACTTAACGGGTTAAACAAGTTTTTATATCATTTGAAAGGAATTCAAAAGACCTTTCCATTGATACCTAACTTTACATGAAGTAAGCTCAAATGACGAGTACAATTAACTTTAAGTGTTGTGTAAATACTTTTGACCACCCCTGTATATAGATAGATTTTATCAGCATATTATTCTTATTATTTCTCGGCTATACAATTCTCTATAAAAACGTCACGTCTCCAGAAGTAGATTAAAATTCTATAGGTTCCTGGATTTTCATATAACAAATATTCCTAAAAATTCCAACTCGAAAAGTTTTGTTTTCCAGGAAATGTAAAAATAATGAAGCTGAGCATTTTAAGACGTAATCATATAAATTTGGCTGAGTGGCTGAAAGTTGAGGTAAGAGTGCGAGATGGGAAACAAACATATTAAAAAAAATTTTTTTTAGGCTTAATTGAATTTAATATCCACAAATCTTCACATTTACTCACAGCTCTTAAAAAAATGAAAGTTATCCAACTAAAATTTATTTAAGTAGCTTATAAACTTGTCTAAAATTATGTTAAATATAGCGGAAAAAACTTGAAGAAAAGTTCTTTAAAGAAAATGAAGTTCTAAATAAATTATAATAAGCTAGTGGACTGCGTTAATTTAAGCATTCTCAACTATAATATACTCTATTTTCTGTCATATTTGTTGTTGGGCTAGACACGTGCCTTCAAGACAGACAGCGTTTTCTTCCACTTCTTCTTCTTCTGTTGGCTCGCCTCGACTTTGACGCATTTTAATGTAATTACATTAAATGAAATTACATTAAATAATAAAAGTAGCGAAGAAGGCGCAAAGTTCTCGCATCTGGCAAAAGCTGTGCGACACCAAATGGCAGCCAATTTGCCACGGGGAACTACATCTTCAGTCAGGGACGGGGGTAAATGGGGCGTGGCATGGGGGGAGGCGACTTGTCATGGTCTCTGTTAAGTTGCTTTTGAACAAAATTTGACATTTGAAGTCCTAATAAATAAGTTATGACAGCAAACTGTGGCCATGTAATGGCTCAGCTGCTGAATTTGCAATGGTTTTGGTAAGGAAGGGAAGCTGTAACGTACTTTTCTCTGCCACTTTGACGAACTGTAAGGAGTATAAGGACTGCAACGGACTTTTTCGGACTGTTTGTTAATAGCTGTTGATGTTACACAGAAGCAGGAATGTTGCCAGAAAGTTGGAGAAAATGAAGAAGGGATGAGAATAAGGAGATGGAATGAGGTTAAGAAAAGGAAGCTGGAGAAAGGAGCAAGGGAAAGAATTTTCTGCTTGGTTGAGTTACGAGCTGTACGTCTTTTTTTTTTTTTTTTGCTTCAGTTTTGTCATCGTCTACATCTCTACGTCTTTTCTAATAATGTGCTGCCTTTTGTAATGGAATGCCATCTCTCCCACTCTCTCTATCTATCTTTTTCTCCCTGTCTCTTTTGTATCTTGTGCTCAAGGTGTTGCCATTAAAAAATGATAAATACTTGCAGCACGAAATGAAATGTGCGGCTTGGCTGAAACCAAATGGTTTGGGGTTTTTTAGACCATTTTCAACAACAGCAGCAACAACAAGAATTTGTCGTTGTCATCGAGTTGACTGCTGTTGTTGTGGTTGTTGTTGTTGTTGTCGCTTGTCCCTTGCCAATAAGCCAAGTTTGCTGAGCAGACTAATTTTGAAAGATGATTGGACTGAAGGAGCATTGAAAACTTGCCAACAGGATAATGACGTTGATTATGATAATGCTGTTGCTGTTGATGACGATGATGATGATGATTAAATGGCAACTGACTTGCAGAAAAAGCGCACGCAGCTAGCAAACTGTAAACGAAGTGAATGAAATTAAGTTATCATTCACACGCCACACAGTGAGAAAGTAAAGGAGAGAGAGAAAACGAGAGAGAGTGAGAGAGAGAGAGAGAGAGAGAGCGAGCGGACTTTGAAGAATGACTTAAAGTCATCCGTCATTGTGCTTTGGAGAAGAACATATCGAGGAAATGTCCGCTTGAAAAGCTTTTCACTTTTCCTAGCACTTAATTCCATTAGTTAACTCTTTAGAAATTCTAAGCGAGAGAAAATAAATTAACAGCTTTACATTCTTGCTGTCACGCTGTTGAAAGCATTTAACAGTGTTCAGTTTTATGTTATTGTGGGCTGATCTTTTATTGCATATTCATGTGAAATGTATAGTACTGTATAATATTATAGGATTTTAAATTTGGCGAACAGATGCGTATTGTGTTCACTCACTTGCAATTTGTATGATAAATTGTGATTTTTTGTGTTAAACGTTTCCATTCATAATTATTAATAGTCCTATTAAATCGCATCAGAATCGGAAATATGTAACGATAGTTATGGCTATTTTAAGTTTTTAGGAAACGCTAACTTCTAGGAAGCAGCAGTTATTTTCATGCTGATTGAGTTTAAAATTCATAGATACCATTTAATAGTTAAATTAGGTAACGGATATCTTATATTTGGTCTGATGACAATAACGTTCCAACTTATTTGTTAAAATTTTATTACATATATTTTATTGACCCATTTAAATGGATTTTTATTGTGTTTCAGATTTCACTTTAGCATTAATACTTGTATTTTAAAAATTAACAGCTTAACATTTTCTTCATAAATCTTAATTGCCACATCCTAAGTTTCTCACGCTGTTAACAGCATTTAACAGTGTCCAGCTTCATTTGTGTTTCTTATCAATTTGAAGTTTATTGAAATTGAATTAGTTTATCTTTGATTAATGGTTTACAATTCTGTTGAATGTGTAATCAGCTGCTGTGCGAGTTGTTCTAATTGAATGATTCATGAATTATTCGATTGCTCAACACGGCATGGAGCATATCAATTGCCACTCCCACTGTGCTGCTGCCACAATAATAATTGACCACAACGAACTGTAAACGAGTCTCGAGTCAAATCATATCGAGTCTGATTCTAACATAATGGTATTGATAATGTTCCCAATAGATCTATTCCGACTTGTTGTTCCGACTGTTTTCAGTCGACTGTTTGTTTGGTTGTTGTTGTTAATGACACACATCAAACGTCATGCTGCGACACATTTGGCTTCTAAGTGGAGCAAATAAAAACAACAAACATATGTATGCAACAACAACTGAACGAGGCAAACAACAGAGCGCTTTGTTTATGCCCCAGCACAGCAAGAGGAAAGCATCAACTCCCCAATCAGACACAGAAGAGCAGAAGGGGAGGATAAACAGGCGTTGCATTTACAAGGCATTTGCTTTGAATTACACATTCGGTTAGACAACAGCACAAAGGCACAACAACCGATAACTAGCTAACAAAAAAAACAATATACTTTGTATACACCCTGTAATTTGAGTGAACTTACTGTTTCTTTTTAACATTCTGCATTTCTTCAGCGACTGTTTTGAAATATTCAGAAAGTAAAGAAATAACATAAGGTTCTTAACAGAACGAATAGACAAAAAACAAAAGATACCTTATACTTATTTCGAGATTAAAAACCTCATAAGTAGCTCACTTGTTTATTTGTTTTATTCAAGCTATTTTTATAAAGTTTATAGAATAGTTCAGCGGTGGGCACGTAGTGGCTATTTTTTCGCCTATTCGGGCTTAGAGTATCTCAGTTTTCCATTGAAATTTAGTATAGCCTTTTCTCAACTAGTTGCGCTTTGCAGGGTATGAAAAGCAATGACATTAAGCCTGGAGGGGCGTGGTGCTGTGGGAAAGATGGAAAAATGGGTTCTGTTCTGGATGCAATGACTGCGACCATTGGGAACGCACGCAGAATACAGAAAAACAAGGCGAAAACACGCAACGCAACAGCGAAATGAAAATTGATTTGTTATGAAAGTCGTTGCGCCATCTCTCTCTCTCCATCTCTCTGTGTGTCACACTCTCTGGTGTGTTGTTGTTTTTGGTTTTGATTATGATCAATGCGTGCTTGGCTGACTCTGTTAAACATTTAACATTTCCCTACCCAGCCCCTATCTGCACATCAAACTCAAACCCAAACCCAAACCCGAACCCATATCTGTAACTATTTCTATAACTCTGTTACCCATCACTTTCTCTCTCTATCTCTCTTTTTCGTTCCTTCTTTTTCTATTTCAGCTGCTCATCGCACTAATGAACTTAATTGCTTGCAATGGGACTATTAACAGTTAACTACGAGACTCGCACAGCAATAATGACAACAAACCTAACCAAACCAAATCGTTCACACATTCGTTCCACACACACTTCAAATACAAATGAATGTCATTACATCGTATATATGTTGTTCGTTTGTTTATACTCAATTCTATTTCTATTTTTTCATCTATTTTATTTATTTTTTTCAATACTGTTATACCCATTAGTTGCAGTCAGCCCGAAGAGGGCTAACCTGCCAGAAAGAAAAGGTTTTAATAGTTCTAGACAAGAGTCAATCTTTAGATTAAAATTATGAAGAATATAGTGTTTATATAGTGTCTAAAATATCTGAAATTGTATCCATTTGAAATGGGTGAAAATATCCTTAGATATTTAAATTTAATTAGGCATTTTTGAAAAAGTTCTTCAGATTTATGAATCTAAAGTTACGCAGCTAAAAAACTGACGAGATTTTCAGGGATAATGTAAGGGATAATTAAAACCCTTATAATGTTGTTGAATTAAAAAATATTTAAATGCAAGATAGTCACTTAGCTTTAAGGAATTAAGAAATAAAGGCTTAAAAACATCTTGAAACTCTGTGAAAAAAGGTAAGTTGATCAATTTTGAAATACCAGCTATTGTCTTATGCTGACAAAAATCAAATTTGTATTCCCAACGCATTTTTTTACGAAAATTCTTAGGTTTATGAGGGAAAAATAATTTTGGCAACTTAAGTAAATGAGTCTTAAACCAAAAATTCTTTATTTAAGAGACAATATCTTCAATGTAAAATTGTGTATTTTTGTTTTACTTATAAAAAAAAAAAAAAGGCTAATAACAACATTCTGCATTTTGAGGTAGAGACTTCTTCGAGCTCTCCGGTAAATGCTTCAGAAACTGTATATGATAAGCTAAAAAAATTGAACTAAAATTCATCATATTATAAATAGAACAAATTCTCGAAAACATTTACGTGGCAACTTCTAGCTGCAGCTCATGAAACTTTTAAGTCATATTTAGTTGTAGTACTTTTTTTAGAGTTCCCGAAGCGTGCATTGTCAGCTCATTGAAAATGCCAGACATGCAACGCATCAGCATTCAACATTCAACAGTGATCCCAACCATTCAACAGACCCACAAACTACCGACCACAAACATCATTTGTGGGAGGCGCCACGCATGCGTGCCCCGAGTTTGAGCGGTGCCAATAGATTATTTTGTCCCTAACTAATTTCGCTTTCGTTATAGAGGAGAAACAGAAAAGGGAAGTTGTACGTTAGTAGTAGTAAATGAAGAGGGGAAAAAAACAAAGCAACCAACATCAACACAAACCATTGGCAGTTTGAGTCTAAATGGCTTGTAGTTTTAGGCTATTATGTATAATTTACTGGTCATTAAATGGAGTTCGCATAATACTATCAAAACGAAGAACGGGAATTTGAATTGTAATCGTAAGTAATAGCACCCAGTAATGGTAATGATTCCCATATTAGTTTGTTCTAATAATGGGATCACTATGCCAAGACTGCTGCAAACAACTACAAATTTACATATCATACATACATATTTACAAAATTCATATAAGTAGTTATCTGTTAAATCCGATAGCCCCAATTCATATGTAATAACATTCAACTGTCAATCGACAATTGACGCTCATGTCTGAGCCTGAATCAAGTGCATGCAGCTGTAGAGAGGCCCTCAGTTCAACAGAAATTCAAATATGCTTTGCATTTTACGTTACACCCTATCAGAGAGTTGTCTTGATTAGTCACAGAATATGTGGCATGCTTAAATCAATTAACTGTCTATGTGAACTCAGATCTCAATGGATGTTAGTCGATGAAAATTGGCATAAATATTTTAAAGGGTTTAGGCTTTCTATTTTCTATTGAGCTCAATTTATTTAAAAAGATTCTAAGTCTAACAGACCATGTGAACTCAACCTTCGATGGATGTTTATTGATCAAATTTGGTACAGACATGTTCTAGAGTCTAAAAGCCCACGGGAAAATATTTCGATTTTCGAAAACTAAATAAATATTTTTAGTTGGGAATATTGGATGAAGTTATTTAAAAAAAAAATTTACTTTTAACACAAAAGATTTGATGCTGATTTATTAAAACAATCTTATCAATTTATTTCCGTTTGAATGACACAAAAAATTCTTTAACCCATTAAGTTCCCATGGAAAATTTATAACTTTTGTAAAAGTGTTTTTTTTTTCTACTTTAGTCTGTCTTTGTTAAAAAAAACTTTAGTAGAAAAAAAAGACATTATCGTCTTCTTTGCACCTACAACATAAAGAGTATTTAATATTTGACATAGCTTGGTTAACATTTCTCTTATGTCATTTGAAAACTTGTATATTTCTTGATAATTTTCATATCACTAACCCGTCAATCGGACCGCTTAAAGCTGAAGGTCAGCCACAAAACAGACACGACACCAAACTACTCAGACTCAGACATTGGCTGACAGACGCTAATAAGTAATCGAAACGAAATGCATTGACAAGCCCATTGATGATTATAAATAATCATCACTGACTCGACTCTATGATTAAATGAACAGGCACATACTGTTTAAAGTCCCACGATTCAATGAGCGGGGGGAGAACGACGCAGTCTAAACATATGTCAAAATTCAACTCCAAACTCGTACCTGCAACGAAAGAAAAAAGACAAAAAAAATTGTTAGAAAATCGTATGAATAAAATTGATTGTTAAATATTAAAGAGACAACAAACATAAAGAAACAGCGACAACAAAAAAAAAAAATTGAAACGATAATTGTAAGTACCAAAAGCACAAAAATTCAAATAGTTAAGACGTTGTGACTAGCAGATACCCTGTGTATTGATTTCTAATAAATATTCAGAAAGTTAAGCTAATTTACTAAACTATAAGAAATTTAAATATGAATATTATAAAGAAGAATATAGCTTAGATTTGAATGAATAAACTAAACAATTATCATAAAATTTTCAGAATAAAATGCTGTTAATTTAAAGAAACAAGTATCTGGAATATGAAGACTATATCTCCAATTTATGTACTTTTAATTAGAAAATAATAAAAATAACAAGTTTTAATTGAGCTGCTGTCAAAATGTTGCACAAGTTTTTCATGCACTTTTTAGCACATTTCCTGTGTAAAAATAAAAGGAAAGGGAAACATGAAGTAGAAAAACAAAATCGAATACTAAATTGGAAAATAATTTAATCTATGCGCTGGCAAGCGTGTAATACTTGTACATATTTTCATAGCTTTTCGTTTTCATTTTCATTTTTATTGGCTTTTTAATCAA
The DNA here is from genome assembly GCA_037043495.1 of Drosophila recens. NCBI lineage: Eukaryota > Metazoa > Arthropoda > Insecta > Diptera > Drosophilidae > Drosophila > Drosophila recens. Next base: position 76,641 of record JBAMBJ010004477.1, read on the forward strand.
AAGACAAACGACGGCCGGACAGCAAAATACACTTATATTCACTCCCTTGGATGCGCTGTGAGTGTTTCGATGTGTGTGTGTGTGTGTGTATGTGTCTATCTGCTGTGTGTGTGTGTGTGTGTGTGTGTGTATGTATGTAGGTCATCTATGACGGACATACCGTAATCCGTATCGCTGGGTTCAAAAGGTTCACGCGGCATCGTCACGCCATGTTCAAACATACACTCACACACACACACAAACAGTTACATGAATATCAAGGGGCGGCAAGCTTAACACGCCCACATAAAGCCCAGCCCTAGAACTAACGGCCTTTAGGTGCTAACACCCTTGCAAAAGTCGCTCGATTTTTAGCAGTCTTTTCAATACTTAACTTAAAATATGAATCCAAAAATCTTTAAAAATATCTCAATTTCTTGAAACAATGTATTTTGTTTTTTTTGTAAGATTAATCGTTATCGATAAATATAGTCTCACTTTGTCAATTTATTAAATTGTTTTTCAAACTTTACAATTTAATACAAATGAAGATTTCTTTAAAATCAAACAATAACTTTCTGAAAATGCTTAAAGAACTCTGAAGCTACCAAACCAATCTTTATAATTTCTTATTAAAAACATTTAAATTTTTTAAGTTTATATTTTGTAATTTGCTTGTTTTTTTTTAAATTTTAAATTTGTTCAAATTTGATTCCTCTACTTGGGTAATTTATTTAAAAAAAAAGATATTAATATTAATCTTGTCTAACGCCTTAAGATATTGTTTGTAGAGTATTTTTGATTCGATGCATATGAAAGTGACTTTTATCTACTTGCTTTTTTTTTGCCCACACTTTTCATAGCTTTTCTGTTCAGACTTTGATTGCAATTCATGTAGCGTCATGTTGCACGTTGTACATCAGTTTGTCCACCTGACACTGAGAACATCACCTTCAGCTTTCAGGTCTTCTTTACTCTTTACATATAGTAAGTGTGTCTGTCGGTTTAGCTTCACCTGTTTTATTATGTCTATCTATCTATAGTTACAGATATCTCTATGAATATATGTATATATTACTAATTACTCTTGCTGCTACTACATATGTCTCCACTTAAAAAAGTATCTCTACTTTTTATATCTCTGTAATATGTATCGCTATTTTAAGTGAAAAGTATATCTGTATCTTTTTATATTTGTATGCATATCTTTTCAAAAATTTATTTAGTTTTATCTAAGACTTTTTGTAAAGCAGTTTCTGTAGCTACATATATCTGTTTCTCAACATGCCTTTGTATATAATTGAAATATATTGCATTATAATCAATTTTCGGAACTTTTTAATTATGTTTTTCTCCTTTTTTTCTGTCTTTATCATTATTTGTAATTTATTTACAATACCCGTTACTTAAAAAATAAGTAAAATATATTGTATTTTTTTTTTTTAATTTAAGTAAGCTATTATCCTACTGAATCGCAACAAGATCGGCAAAACAGAACGGTAGTAATGGCTTACTTAAGTTTCAAGCAATGTACATAAGTGCCTAAAAGTATGCATTGAAAAATATTTATATTTATTTAAATAAGTTACGGGTATCTTATAGTCAGGAACTCAACTATAGTTTCTCCCGCTTGTTTTAAAGTAGATAATTATTTTTTTAAAAATAAAAATTATATCACATTTCATTCCTCCTTTGAGTTCCCGGTATCAAAAAGCCCTCGTTTGTATCTGTACCTATGGCCTTACACATATCGTGTATCGTGTTACGTTGGTGCAATCAAGTGCGCTGCTTGTTGTGACCTTTGACACGACGAGGCGACCAGCAACTGCCAATTATGCAATAAAAAATGCTAAATTAATAAAAGCCAAAAAAGGGACACAAAACCATAAAATAAAAGCAAAAACAAAACACAACACAACATGAAACAAATGGCGCAAAGAAAAAACAACTATTAAAAAGCCTTCTCGACACGTTATTTACGGTCGCCGAATTCAAAACGTGCTTCGAACGAAAACAAAACAAAACCAAAAAAAAAGAAAGGGAAATTTTAATTTTCTGTGAAAATTGCCGGCTATAAATTACATATTGCTAACTGCGAGGCGAGACGAGACGCGGCGACGGACAGGAAACATAAAACAATTTCGTGTAGTGTCGTGTAAATGGCCAAAAGGCCCCCAACCCCTCAATGCAAAGGCCATTAGATGGAAGAAGGGAATAAATAAATAACTGAGTGGGTGAGTGAATATGAATATGAATATGAGTGAGTTACTTGTAGTACATTAACGAATTGATAACCTTTTCACAAAACTAGATTGAGTTATCGACTCACCATCAAATCGATTGTATTAGAAGGAGAGAGCGATGAGTGCGAGAGAGGGAGAGAGAAATGATTTGGTGATGCACTTAAGAATTAAAAGCATCATCCAAATTTAACTATAATATTTTTTTTTAATTTTTGGCATAAAAATTAATTTTTACTTCTATCATTTTTTCCTTATACGAAAATTTTGCAATAACAATAAAATTTCAATTTATATTTAAAAATTATAGAATATCTCTTCTATTCAATTTTTATTACATTTTTTGCTGTTTCTTTTTATATATTACATATTTGAAGCAAAAGTGAGTCTATAACTTATAAATAAAAATTTAATTTCAAATAATACTTACTTTACTTTTTTACTTTTTTTTACTTTTTTATTCAGACATAAATATGTAACAAACTCATTGATTTTCTTTATATAATTTTTAAAGTTTTCTTATTGAACGATTTTCTATAGAAATTAAATAGATTCTTCAATCTATATATATTTTTGCTCAACCATTTAGTTTATTCACTCTTGAAACAGTTATCTAATTTTCTTAAGAAACATTTCTGTCTTTGACTTGTACTAAAAATTACTTTCACTCAAGTATTCGAAAGCTTAGCAAACTTGTTGACTAATCCCCAGGACAAGTGAAGGAGAAATCGTAGTTTAACATCATCATCTAGCTTGTTTTTGGTTACTTGGGTTTATTATATTTAATAGTCATTGGGCTTAAGTGATTGATGGTCATGATTGATTGAAGGGGCATGCATTTGATATGTTAAATCAATTCAATTCCAGTTTCAACATGTTGTCTAGGACATGCCAACTAACAACTCTCTATATATTCGAAGCTCTTTTGGAAATCTCAATAGAATTGATACAAATACAACATTGCTTGCGATTTGATTAATGTGATATATTAATATCATTTCCCCGAATTTATTCCGCATTAATTGCATATCGAGTGTTCATGAGTTTCTCTAATTGCCCATTGATTACAGACGTGACCCGGAGACTGAGGAAATCGTTTTGAATAATGCACAGAAAATAGGTAATCACATGACCAAAAATCTCACATGTGGCCAAAGTTTACGCAATATACAATACATACATACATATATTCCCAAGGGACACAAGAATATTCGTATTGCAACAAGTGGAGCACAAAGTACGTCATCTAAAGTATCTGAATTTTTTAAAAGGCAACTTTTCCCCCTCTAAGCATAAAAGAAAAGAAAAGAATGGAAAAAAAAGCGCAGCTGTTGCTCTCTTAGTCCCTTGAGAAAGTGATGAGCTCAGCGTATTAAATATACACACATACACACACATACATATGTAGAGACGCCCACATAATTAACACTTTGGTTGGCTGGTATATAAATATTTAGCATGTCTGTATATAAAGGCAAACTTGAAGCTTGAAGCTGTCGAAGCTGGCAAACAAAATTTATAACATGCTACAAATAATAATGGAGCAACTTGATGTGGCAACAATGGGCACAACTTGCCACATACATATTTACATACATACATACATGCCCCACTTTATAGCTGTTTGTTGCTCTTCTCCTTCTACACTTTCATCTTCTTCTTTCATTCTATTCCTCTTCTAGTTTGTTGTTTTTATTGTTTTGAGCAACGCCTTCGCCTAGTCTAATCATTGATTAGTCTGCCCCTTGGCCTGGTCTTCTGGCTGCCAATCAACGATGCTGCCGACTCAAGCATGCAACTGCCACAACCATACACACACACAAACACACATACACACACAATCACATATTCAGTCATATTAATAGGAAACATGTAAAAACAGCAAAAGCAAATGCAACTTTTGCTTTTCTGTGTCGACGTTGAAATATCCTTTGCATAAACATTAAGTAAATATATAATTACATGAATTCTAATCAAGTTGAAAGAATTGATTCTGTAAGATAATGAAATGATAGTAAATTTAATGAAAGCTGATATCATGATATAGGCCAACTTGAAGATATCTCTATAAACTGAGTGTTTATTTACTTTTTTTAATTAAATTAATTAATATTTTGAGTTCTAAGAGTATGTACTTTTTTTTTTTAATTCAAGATATTGTATTTCAATGTGTAATAAAGTTGACATAAATATTTCTATAAAAAATAACATGTGGGAAGTTTTAGGAGTTTTTTTTTATTATTGAAATTAATATATCATGATGCTCAAAAGTTTTCAATAAAAAAAAAAACTTCAAAAACAAAAGATTTGAACGGCTTTCTAGGATTCGGTAAATATATTTAGTCAAATTCATAAGTTTTTCCTGCAAAAAGTTAAAAAACTACCAAATTTCCTACCATTGTTTATCTATTTCAATTGAATTTTCTTTAAATTTTTTAAACAGTTCTAATTAAGTACATCTGAAGACACAATTCATAGTTGTGCCATTATTAGTACTACGATTCTCAATCAATTTTGCTTAACCATTTCAAAATATTTGAAAATGTATATCATAAGCTAAGAAACATATTTAAATGAATTATTTTTTTTGGAAAAACTCTAAATTGTAACGAACATTCCTATGACAGCTATACGATATCACCGATAGGCCAGCAGGCAAGAGAAACATGTGTGGCAAGTTTAATCATTGTGGCGCCACAGAGCTATCAGTTCGTATGGCAATTGAAAGACCCTCAGGAGGTCAGTGGAAAAGAGGAAAATTTCGAAGGAAGCAAATGTTGTTGATTAAACCAAAGTTTGCGTTGCTTCGCAATGAATTGCTAGAGTCCAGACATGGACTTGGACTTGCTAAAGGAGGCTGCCACATGTGGCAGCTTCAGCCACACACTCAGGCTATTGGCTTAGCCAAGAAACTGAAACTGAAACAGAGACACAGACAGGGACAGAGTAGGAAACCAAAACAAGGCTAGTGAACCGCAACGAATTGCAGCGAGCCCAAAACTGAACTGAGCCTGAACCACATGCGTTGCATTTGCACAACTTGTTTGGCATTTATCCCACATATTCCTTTCTTCTTGTTCTCTTTCTTTTGCAACACTTTTTTGTTCTTCTCCATCTTGTTCTTGTTGGACTGTCAGTCGCAGGCGGCTGTAGTTGTGGCAGTTCTAGCCACGACTTTCGACTTGCAAGCCTTGCCGCAAATATTTCTTTTGTCTGCCGAAACCGGCGGAAAGGACAATCGCGGACAAAGGCACTCAAAATGTTAAATCTCTGATACCAGAATGTTGCAGTAACTGTAACACAAAGCCTAAAGCATCAACTGGATCATAACTCTAAATGAGAGTATGAGACAACAAAAGATCAGTTGAAAGCAATGCTCAAAGCCACCTTTTTTAGTGTTGATAAACGAGTGATTGATAGGATTTGAAGAATGTCCAAAGAAGCGAGCTGTAAATCTCAAAACAGAAGCAATGCTTAAAAAAATACCAAACATACAATAAAAAAAAATTGGATTAGAAATCTTTAAACATATTAAAGTTTTCCATACTTGAGGGTGACCTTTAACCGATTAAGATTGATTAAGAATGACATCTGGCATGCCTCCTTATTCAATATTTAACCCATTTTATGCCGCGATAGAAAAAATAGTGAGTTTTTTTTATTAAAAACCACTTTTTTAGGCAAATTTGGACCTTCTAAGACCGAATATGAGGTTAAAAATCAAATTAAAATTCAAATTTTTTAAAACTTAAATATTTTTTTAAATTAAATTTAATATGAATTTTAATTTTTCAAATATGGGATGACCAGAGTAAATATTTTTTGGATTTTCTAATTTTCTTAATATTCTATTTGGATTTGAAAACGTTGGTTTACATAAAAAAAAACGATCTGAAAATTAATGGGTTAAATTTACTCTTTTATTTTAATTATTGTTAAATATTTAAATTAGATTTACAACTGAGCAAAATCACAGGGCATCGTTTATGAAGCGATCAATAGATTAAGTCTCTCTCCAAAGCTGCTCTCTGCTAGCTTAAAACTTTTTGAAATCCCGTTTAAAATGATCCAAAAGAGAGAAAAACTATCAAAGCTTTGTTTCCCCTTTTTTTCTAGCTACTTCAGTGTTGCCAAACGCTAGATTATCACACATCATCGAACTGAGATGCACGCGTAACTTGTACGAAGGGAGTTTGTATAGTTTTGTGGCCCACACATTCTATTCCAAATACTGTGCCAATATTTAAGAATGTTGTTGTGCTAAAATTCCAGTGCCTCCAGTATGTCGATTGGCTCAAGACGGCATGCTGAAAATATTCGCAGCACAATGTATACAAAAAAAATAGAAGATATATATGTATGTGAAGCTGAAGCTACATGGCCTTCAACACGATGGGGGAGGGGGTGGCAATGAGGGGAAAGCCTGTCGCTTTTCACGTTTTTTGTCTTGAGTTTTCCCAAGTTTCTTTGCAGCCATCAACAATGCCTGCCAGCTGTGCGTGTGTGTGTGTGTGTGTGCGTGTGTGTTTATGCAAAGTGACTTCAAAAAGGATTTCAAACGAATTTGTTATGCGCATTTTGATGTCATTATCCTTAAAAGTCATTGGCCTCCGCACACACACTGTGTGTGTGCCTTCATCATCATCATTATCATGAAACATCGTCGTCGTCATCATCGTTTAGTCTCGCCCTATATCAGGTTATACCCATATACATACATATACATATGTATGTACAACCGAATGATTATGCAAATCTATTTATATGCCAACTACTTATGTGGCTTTCTTTTGGGCAACCCGCTGAGAATGTTCTTTCAACTGAACTCGACTCGATATACGAGTTGTTTAGGCAATTAATTTTCGAGCTTTTTCAGATTGACTCGCCTGTCGTCCCTTTATTTTTTATTTTATTTATTTTTTTTTTTTTTGAACTCGCAGCAAGCTGTTGAAGCGATTACAGCGGCTAAGTTGGGTTAAGCACGGTGCATGGGTCGTTGTCCGTTGTTCTTTACACTATCATACAGGATTACGAGTGTCATAGGCCTAACACACACACACACACACACACACACACACACACACACACACTCATACACACATCCACACATGTGTGTGTTGGTGTGACCGTTGGTGTCACAGAAGGTCACAGCTTAGCTCACATATTGCCATTTGGCCTCTCATCGTTTGTTTAAGTTTGCAGTTGTCAGCTAATAGTTTTATAGTAACTGCCAACAAATAAACTCTGTAAATTTAACCCCTACTCGTTACTCGTTGCTTTCTACATTGTTTAGTTTCAGTTTCAATTTATGTTTTTTAATGATATTTAGTGTTAGATTTATTGCTTTATTCGTACCATGATAATGAATAATATACTCTGTTAATTTAAATCCTACTTGTTACTCGTTGTTTTCTAAATTGCCTTTCTGCTTATGAAAGTTAGTTAAGTATAGTGTAAGATTTATTGGTTTATTCTCTCCATTTAAATGATTTAAGATGAATTATTTTTTAAGACTGTGTCGTTTTACTCTTTGCTTTCATTTAGCAACTCGTTACTCTTTCAAGTGACCTTTTTACCCCTTTTGTCATATATTTATTAAGATTCTTTTATCAACTGTTTTAGAATAAACTGTCCATTTATTCGGTGCTTCCCTTTAAATACTCGTTACTCTTTCAAGCAACAAAAAACTAGTTACATTTATTAGCCTTTTTGTCATATATTAAGATTCTTTTATCAACTGTTTCAGAATAAGCTGTCGATTTATTCGTTGCTTCCCTTTAGCTACTCGTTACTCTTTCAAGTGACTATAAAATGGGTAACTCGTTACATTTATTAGCCTTTTTTGTCATATTATAAGATTCTTTTATCAACTGTTTAATAAGCTGTCAGATTATATTCGTTGCTTCCCCTTAGCTACTCGTTATTCTTTCAAGTCACTATAAAATGGATATCTCGTTAAATTTATCACACATTTTTAGTCATATATGGTATTAACCTTCAACTGAGTCGAAATAAGCTGTCAGATTCTATTCGTTGCTTCCCCATAGTTACTCGTTACTATTTCCAGCAAGTCTTAAATTACGTTCTCGTTACTTCAAAATTTAAACATATCTCCTTCTACAAGTAAAAGTTACTTTATTTAACTTAACTTAGTTATTCGTTACTCTTCGTTGAGCTACTCGTTACCCTTTCAGATTATATTCGTTCTTCCCCTCAGCTACTCGTTACTATTTCCAGCAAGTCTTTAATTACGTTCTCGTTACCTAAAACATATTTCCTTCTACAAGAAAAAGTTACTTTACTTTCCATTACTTAGTTATTCGTTACTCTTCGTTGAGCTACTCGTTACCCTTTCCAGCGAGTGCTAAGTTCATTACATTCCTCTTTAATCTGATGAGATTTCTCCTACTTAAATCTGTTGCTACTAGTTGCAATGTTAAGTTATATATGTATATTCGTTGCTTTAAGTACTCGTTGTTTGCACTAGACATTTATACATAGCTGACTGAGTTTGCCTTGTTTTTCATCTCATTTTCATACTCATATGTACACATTCTCAAGTATTCAACATGTTGGAACTGTTGTTGTTGCTGCTGTGCGTTGAGAACGTCTGAAAATTCGCAGTACTTTGTAATATTTGCTTTGCATGCTTGGCTCAACATTGCGAATTCCGTTTAAGGGACTGACTTAAGAGGACGCTTTGCCCGTTTCCACCTATTCTTGTTATTTATTTTTGTTTTCGTTGGTTTGAATTCCATTTTTCTGTTACTTGTCTTATTCTTGGCCAAGTCTCTATTAATAGCTAAGGTTTAGTTCGCAACGCACCTAATGAGCCCCGGCAATAATGTGGACTGAGCAAGAGAACCGACTATTTAAGCTACTTGGGGGCTCTTGACATCGGCTGGAAGGAAATGACAGCGTCATAGAGCGGAAGTAAATATTAAGAGTGAATGTTTGTGTGTGTTTGTGTGTGTTTGTCACTTGGTATGCTTCTGAAACTAAACCGGAAATGCTCTCATTGCTTTTTATATCGGTATCAAATGTGCAAGACATGGGATATACTCAAAGTCGCTTGAATTGAAATCGGAATCGCCATCGGAACTGGACTGATTATTAGTTGCGTGTTAAATGTCAATTGTCATAACTAAATGTGACATCCCATATCCATGGGGCAAAGAAGCATTTGGAAATTAGAAAAAGCTTTTAACCAACTGCAAAAACAATATACAGCAACAAACAAAAAAAAAAAATAAATAAATAAAAATAATCATAATAAAGTGAAGGCAAGCAAAAATACATAATACTAAAACATGGGCAATTCCCATAGAATTGTGTCTGTCCAACTATCTGTCTGTCTGTCTGCCTGTTGGTCTGTCTGTCCCCAAGCTGTCTATTTAGTTATACGAGTATGTGATATGAGCTTTTATCTCATCTAAAGCGTGGTGCTAATTGTATAGACCTTCGATTTACTCACCAACCGACCCTCGTCTCATCCATTTTCATTAGCACACATTCACTTTGGTAGGCTTTCAAATTCAGGGATATCAATTTCTTAACTTTTGTTGTGCCTTTTTTTCCGCCTGCTTTTCTGTATTTATTTATTTTTATTTTTATTTGTTTCTCTTTTGTATTTATTTTTATCACAATTAATTAATCTGTTTAATGGCATTGGCTGGGTCGATTGATTGGCCAGCTCATTGGCTCAATGCTTCGCTGACTTATAGTCTCTCCTCTCCTCTCCCTGCTTATTTTTCTATTTTCAGATGGATATCTACTCTATGGCATTCTGTCTGTCTGTCTGTCTGACCCAGTCGAGTGTGCGGCCGCATGCATAATACCATCAATCAAATGCAATTATAAACTCTCTTTATACGATTGCTGTGGGACTATAAAGATGTTTAGTTGTGTGTAGTGTAAGTGTGTGTGTGTAGGGGTCAAATGGTAGACAGTTACGGCAAATAATGATTATGACGGTGTAATTGCCACTCACGTGCTACACTCTGTCCATCATCCTTTCCCACACCCATTTACTCTTCCTTTCCCATTTCCATTCCCATTCCCATTCTCTGCCTCTTTCAGTCTATGGCAATTTGCGGACGGTTAACCATTGGGCTCAGACACCTCTGATCGCTTTTGCCCACACTCACACACACAGCCATCAATAATCTATATATTTATGAATAGTTTATGTCGATTGTTCAACCACTAGAAGGACCAAGTTTGAGTTTATTAGCTCAAGACAAGCATCATACATTGCGTTAACATACAATTAAGTTTGGCTCTTGCAAAGTTCAGACTCGTCACAATTTGTTTGTGACGAGTAATGCAACAATGACAGATTTGTCTATAGAAATTGGGTAAAGAATAGAAAGAGAATACCGAGCCTGCTTTTTTTACTCGCTCTTCTACTTGCTATTTTTAAACGCTTTGTTACTCGTTACTTTATATATAGAGCCATTTCAACATTCATTCGTTTCTTTTATGAGTACTTTTTACTCGCTGTTGCTAATCGTAAGTTTTGCTCGCAGTCGCTTCATAAGTATTATTTACTCGTTACTCGCTTCATAATTCTACTCGTTTATGCTACCAATATATTTTTTTGTCAGCACACTCGTTACGTTCAGTCCCTTTTTCTTCTTAATTTAACTCGTTACTTGGCTTATCAATTTATCCGCTTATTTCGAATTATGACTCTTTAATGTATTTAAATTAATGCCTTCGATCAACAACTTGCATTTTGCGCTTATCACTCGTTACTGTACCTAAATTTACTCGTTTGTTTAGCAACTACTATTTTTCTTGACAACTTTTAGCTCTTTTCAACAGCAAATCGCTTTTGTTTCAACACTTTATACTCTTTAGTTAGCAACTCTTTCTCCAATTCAACTTTCAAAAGCTAAGCGCACTCGTTGTCAAGTAGCACTAACGAGTAATAGCTTTATACTCTTTACTTTCACCTGTCTTGGTCGTTAGTTTACTTAGTCTAATTGCGGTATTTAAACAAAGTGTTGGCTCATTTGAGTATATGTATCTATATTTTATACATATTTTGCAACGAGCCACTTTTCGAAACAATTTCTTTCAAGTGCTCTCTCTGTGCTCGTTCCGGATTTTGATAGCAAATTGGTTTCATTTAACGCAATGTTATACTATTTTACTTTAGTTTATTTTTTGGCAAATGACTAGAACCCTTTGGCTGTGTATTTTGTTTCATGGTTTCTTTGGGTTACCTTTGAGAACAGTATTTATTTTAATATCTAACACTGACCCAATTCAAAAGCCACAACAGCAATAGCAACAACAATGAATTCTGTACGTGACTAAGCAGCAGATTTGAGTCTCTGTCTCCTCTGTCTCTTGTATCTGGCTTTGGTCTATTCTCATTTTGATTGCCCTTTTTGTTTGCTGTGTCAAATAAAATAACAATTACGTTGCAAAATGCAAGTAGCATCAACTAAGCATTTTCCAATTTCCAAATACATATTTAGCCATTTAAAAAGCTAAAACCAAAAGCTATTCAAGCTACACAAAGTGTTTGTGAGAGACAGGGAGAGAGAGAGAGAGAGAGAGAGAGAGAGAGAGTGATAGAGATAGGGACATATTTCATTTCTATTCGTAAAAGTTTCTAATTAAAAACCCAAAAAATGCCTTTAGCAGTGGGTTGAGTTGAGCTGTGGTTCAGTTTTCTCTCTCGCTCTCTGTGTGTGGTTGGGTTTTTGTTTTCGGTTATTATTAAAATGATAATAACCTCAAAATCAACATGGCCTCGTACCCCGACAGAACCGACACCTCATCCTCCCACCCTATCCCATCCTTAGTACTACGCCCTCATGGCCATGCGTAGAAAGTCCTTTCATGCCATGTTTGTCATTTATTTGTTTGTTCGCCTCCTGCTTCTGATATTCTCTCTCTCAGCATGTTCATCATCTGTTTTTTAGTTGTTGTTTTGCTTTTGCACTGCTTTTATTTTATATATATATATATATGTATGTATAAATATACGTTCTTTTTTCTGGTGCATTCAAAGGGAACACCGAATCTGTTGAGGCAACACAGTACACAGCAAAAATTTGCATAAATAATAAATGCAGGGGCAAAAAGCAAAACCGCCTCTGAATCTGAATCTGTCTCTGATTCTCTCTCTCACTGAGCCGGAGCCGCTGTCGAAAACCCTTAATCAAAAGTTTAAACAATATAAAATATGAAAATATATCCAGGGAGACAAAGGAAAAAGTAAAGAAACGACAACGGAGACGGCAAATCCGAGGCGCACACAGATATCATAATAATGCATGATATATAATGCCCGAAATAAGAGTGAAAGAGCTCAAAGATAAGAGTGAAAGAGAGCTCCGAGATTGGCCACTTGGTCAACGTGTCTCGCATTAGCCACCAGCTGCGTTTTCCTTCTTCCTTTTTATCATTTTTGAAAGCCAAACTCAGTGAAATACTCTGTACTCTGAGATAAACGGGTACCATTCTCAGCCTGGACCAGGAAAAAAGACCTCTCGCCTGTTCTGTCCTGTCCTGTCCTATCCTATCCTCGTGTCGTGTTCAACATTTTTTTGGCTAATGCAAAGAGCCTTGAAATTGTATTTAGTTTTTACGTTATTCTTTGTGTGCCTTGGAGACGGGCCATTTTCTGGTCTCTGGTCTCTGGATGGCCAAACAAAAACAGTGTATAGTCGCTTAGTTTCATTCTCATTCTCATTTTCATTTTCATCTTGTCTGGACTTAAGCTGGCACATTTCTGCCCGCTGTGTGTATCCAGCTTTAAGGGCAGCAAAACAAGCATGACTTTTGATACGACCCCGTTTTCACTTTTCTCTACCTATGTGCATACACATTTCCAGTGTTGTGTATGGCAAATTTGTGGAACAGCAACGCGGTTTACTGATTGATTTTCAATCTGGACTCAAATAATTATTAAACCTTTCTTTGATTTACTCTTTATTAAACTAGATTTTACTTGTTACTTTCCAAGTTAATTTGTTGAACGATTTGTTACTTTAAAGCGCGAGATTTACTGATAACATGAGTTAATCTTGTTACTTGCTACTCGTTACTTGCTATAAGTAAATCTCGTTACTTGCTTCTCGTTACTTGTTATTCGAATTCAAATTACTAGAATCAACAGGATTTTCGGTCTGTACTTGAGCTCAATTAATTTATCGGGCATGAATTTAATGCTCTCGGAATTTTTTAGAGCTTTGTTATTTCTTACTGACTCGTTACTCGCAACTTGTAACTCGTTATTAATTATTTGGTCTCTTGTTATCAATAACACTCGTTGCTCGCTGCTTTTAACTCTTTACTCGTCAATTATTTACTACTTATTCACTGTTTTCTTGCACTCATATGTGCTCTTATAATAATCACAAACTTTTCAAAGATTTTGACAGACTATCTTGAAGCAATTTCAATTTTACAAATGCACCATAGTGCTACCGTCAATTCCAAAAACGCAAAACTTAACCATAAAATATGCATCAAATTCGATGATGATGGAAAAACCCAGTCGCACAACAACCAACAAACTATTGAAGACTTTTCGCTGTTGGACAGCAATAGAGAAAAACCTCTTACGAAAAAAGAAGAAAAAAAAAATAGAAAAGGAATTTGTGTTGTCAGTCAAAGCGACACGGACAACAACACGGACACTGACACAGACGTGTATCCATGCATGTATCCTGAAGATACGAAGCTATTCCATCAGTTGAGAGCTGAATACTCGTATATAGTTTTCTGTCTTCTTTTTTTTTTGTTGTTCATAACATTTTGCATTTGCTTGTTTATGGTCAGTGAGATGAAGATTTTGTCACTGCTGACACACAAAATGGCACAAACTTTGTCCAAAGATGCGTAAAGGAACGAGAATTGGAATGAGTACTCGTATGAGTACTCGCACTCGCACGTTAAATTGCTTTGGCCACACACAAAACAGATATATTTACAGTTGAGCTGTTAGTCACACATGTCGCACAGCGATCACAGAAACAATATGCTTCATTCATTGCCCTGGCATGAGGAAGAATTTTATTTGGACTGTGTCTGTGGATTGTAACGAGTATTTTGATACCCATCAGCCCATTTAAATGCCAACAAAGGGTAGCCACGACTTATAGCAAACTGTGTTATAATTGAACAATTTTAACTTAAGTTATTTTTAATTTTAGATAAATATATAATATTGTTGAATAAACTTTAAATTCTTTAAAGTTTTAAATATTATAATTTAAGTTAATTTTATAGATAATATTCCCTAAAAAAAAAAAAATAAATTCGTGTATTTTAATTTCCGATTGTATGACTTATGGCAAAGTGTGTAACAATATAATTGACCTCTCACTTTAAAATTTAAAGTTTAAATACTGATATTGAATTTCTTACCCGAAATTTAAACAATGATAAATGAAATTTCTCAAAAATATGAAAATATAATTAGACATTGACTTAAATATAGTATTAATTGTCAAATAATTTTAATTAATAGCTTTAAATTAATTAAACAAAAAAAAAATTATTATTTATCTAGAGGATATCTTTAAGTTCATCGACTTTAGCTACTTATTTACTGACATCGAGCCCATAATCTGTGCGAAGTGCTGTGCGAAATGCTGTGCAATTGGGCAGCCCAGACCCTTACACTTTTCTACAATTTCTAGAGAGACAGAGAGAGAGAGAGAAGGAGAGAAAGAAAGAGAGAGAGAGAGAGAGAGAGGAGAGATCTCAACTCTGTGGTCATGTACACGACACATGCTTGTCTCGATGTCATCATCCTGGCGCTTTTGCCTCTTTTGACAGCATGCATTGCACATACCGACTATATGGATTTGTATTTGTGTATCTGTATTTGTATCTGTATCTGTGTATCTGTTAGATACATGTTACTACCGTTCAGGGCCCAACCCAAACTGCAAGCAACACTGTGGGAGTCGCTCTGTGTTTATTGGGCGTCGCACTGACAGCCATGATGTATGGTTTTTGTAATATTTTGTGTCACATCAACATCAAGCATCAACATCAACAATGAACACTGAAACCAACAGCCGCGTCTAAATATTTAACTCGAATTGTGACAAGTCCCCCCGTCCCTCCGCCCACATCCTTTTTGGTCGCATCCTTCCAAGCCCTTTGACCGGTCATTGGCTTGATGGATGTCGCGGCCCTTGACCATAAATTAAATTTGGATTTTGATTTGGATATATGGGATTTGCGGAAAGGTATCGCTTTACACATTGCGAAACACGTTTGGTTTTTTTTGTTCTGTGGGCGTCACAAAGCGAAAGTGAATTGTTATAAAAGTGAATTGTGAGCGAATTAGGACTTTATGTTTAACAATTTGTTTCTTACCTTCTATCATAAAATATTAAAATGCATTTAGTTTAAATCAGTATTTAATGTTAAACAATTTGTTTCTTAACTTTTATCATACAATATTAAAATGCATTTAGTTTAAATCAGTATTTAATGTTAAACAATTTGTTTTTTAGCTTCTAGAGGCTGCTCCCGAATTCAGATTTCGTGCCCACCGCTGGTTCAAATGCATTAGTCAAATCATAATTTATTAAGCTTCTACTTATTACCTTTCCTAATCGATCTGACTTCTCTTTCTTTTCCCTGTTATCGGGCTTTTATTATAATGTCGAATTTATCTTGCTATCAATTTCACTCGTTACTCGTTACTTGTAACTCGATGTACTACTGTGGGCAAAAAGTACCGGGAATTTTAAATTTAAAAAATTTTGGGATTCCAATCGGAAAAAATGTTTGTACTTTTAGGTTGGCACTACTATCATTAACATCTGTGCAAAATTATGCGTTAAAATATTCATTAGTGAATAAGTTACGATTAGTTTTGTACGACGCCAAATGTGCATTTGGCGATTTTGATTGAATCTCCTCAATCGACCCGAAGCGATGTCCTCGGAGAGGTCTTTTGAGCTTAGAAAATAGCCAGAAGTCACACAAAGATAAATCAGGCGAAAAAAGTAGCTGCGGGACAATTTTGGTCGAGTTAGAACACATAGAACAGGGGCAGTATGAGAGGGCGCATTATCATGTTGCAAGAACCATGAGTTGTCAGCCCATAGTTCTGGCCTCTTTTTACGCATAGCTTCGCGCAAACGACGCATATCGCTCAAAAAATATTCCTTGTTAACAGTTTGGTCGGTCGGAAGGAATTCATAATGAACTACAACACGATAATCCAAAAAAACTGTCAACATGACCTTGATTTTTGAGCGAATTTGACGCGATTTTTTCGGTCTCGGCCCACCTTTTGCCGATATTCGCTCGATTGATCGGTAGTTTCCATGTCGTAAGCGTAGATCCAAGTCTCATCGCCCGTAATAATGCGTTTTATAATATCCTGATAGTCAGAAAACATTGTTTCACACACTTCCCGCGGAGCTTTTTTCGATGAAATTGACCGTTTTTTGGCACAAAAATCGCCAAATGCACATTTGGCGTCGTACAAAACTAATCGTAACTTAAACACTAATGAATATTTTAACGTATAATTTTGCACAGATGTTAATGATAGTAGTGCCAACCTAAAAGTACAAACATTTTTTCCGATTGGAATCCCAAAATTTTTTAAATTTAAAATTCCCGGTACTTTTTGCCCACAGTAGTACATTACTCAAATCTTTAATTTTTACTGTCTGATGTGGAAGCTGAGCTTGAGCTAAAAGTGTTGACAAATGCATAATTTTTCTACTCGTTTCTTTTTGAGCCTTTACTCGTTACATTTTCAGCTCATTACCTCAACTTAATCTCATACTTTCAGAGCACATAAGTTTTAGGGTATCTATAGTCGAATATTCCACACTTGACTGCTGCGATGTTATGTGTTTTTATATTAATTTCAATCAATTTCAATGCTTTTCATTCATTTTAATATGTCAAACAATTTTCAGAGTCCCAAAAAAAAAATTGCTTAAATTATTTATTACAGTAAAAAAGTGTTGGACATATGTATGTAAATGGTAGCATTCGCAGTGACGCATTCTGAATAACAGAGTGGAGTTTTGTATACTCAGCTGGACAGCTGTCTGAAATTATTTGAATCAAGCAAGCGCAAAAAACTCTTAACTATTGATTCATTGTGTATCAAGTTTTTGTGGAATCTCAAGTGTTTTGTTTTTCATTTTTTTCTTTTGCATTCTGTAAAAGTTCTGAAAATCGATTCAGTTGAGTGTTATAATAAATAATTCCAAGGGTGTAACTGAGATTCTTGAGTAATTTGTCCCCCTTTAAGTTACGGGTTTTTGGGTTGAAGAAAAGAAAGGAGAATGTCTGTATTACTTTGTGAATGGGATGCTCAGTTGACAGCTACTTTATGGCTTAAAATCCGAGCATAGAAATGTGCGATTTAAGTGGTTTTATGCACATTTTCGCCCCTTAGTCTTAATGGGCAATCTGGCAACATTTCCTACCAAGTTGGCACTTCCGAAGCAACACCATATTTATGACGCCACAATTTCTCACACTCCCTCTCTCTCTCTCTCTTGGTTGCCAACAAGTTTGGCTAATTAGCTGCGCCTGAAGCTCAACAGTTTTAGTCCTGCCTCTTCTGACCTACATACGTGTAAAGTAACGAGTACGATGAGAATTTACTCTAGTTACATACAAAATATATGCATGTATGTATATAGAGTATATACTTTTGCTGTACTCGTATCCTGGCAACTTTAAGTGCGTTTAAACTATTTATGGGGAATGGAGACAGCTGAAGCAGGACTCTAAGCTTGAGGCACAAGTTACATTCAATGCCAAATGGCAGCGAGTGTGTGTGGTAAATAGGAAAAGTAGCGAGTGTTATAGAGGAACAGGAACAGGGATAAACAGCCGCAGGGATGGTAACCACAGTCAAACAGAGTCAACTTAATGGGCTCGTGGCTCTTATTAACAGATTCAACATGCTGCTACTGCTATCCCCTTACGGTAACAGGAAAGCAAATAAATACACACCCACATCACAACAAAAACACACACACACACACACACCTACACATACACGCTCACACATATGTGGCAAGTTAGCTAGTATAGAATCTCAGCCAGGAGCTGACTCTGACCTATATGCTTTTGCGACCAAAAAATTAGAGCATTTTTTGGGTGGTGCTGTTGAATTTATGTGACAACAACACACACGCGCCATCCCACACTAAACGACACAGACAGAGTGAGTGTTAGAGAGCGAGAGAGAGAGAGGGGGGAGTAAAAGACACAAATGCGCTGACAGAAAGAGAAAACACAACACAACAAAGCACACACAACAAAAAAGTGCAAACATAAAATTGCTAATTTGAATAAGTCACGTGACACTCGCAGTGTTAACCTTGACAAGAAAAAAAAATAATAAAAACAAATACAGCAGCACGAGAAAGGGCCAGAATTGAGAACGAGGGCGGGTTGAGAAGGGAAGAAATGGAAAATGGGCATACAAATTGAAAATTGGGATGCAGCGGATTTTGGCTGTCACGAAAGTGACGATGGCATTGAGCACATGTATGTATGTATGTATGTATGTGTACAATGTGGTAACTCGTCAGTTGCTGCTTTTTACTCGCTACTCGTCACTCAACATTCGTTAATTGTCTCTCGTTTCATTTCAATGCATGCGCCATTGATAACTTAAATACAGTGGTGGACAAAGAAAGCCGGACACCATAAAAGAGCGGTTGTTGGTTTTTTTTTTAAAGTGTTAGTTTATTCAATCATAGGCAAAACGTACGTGGCCTAGGAATCGTTTGAATGATACAAAACTTTCCTTAACCCATTAAGTACCCATTAAAATTTTCGCAGTTTGTAAAAATCTACTTTCAAAATTTTTCCTTGGGCTACACACAAAAAATGTTGGGATACAAAAAATAGTGACTGAAAAAAAATTTTTTAAATCTCGCTGCTAGTATTTTTAAGATTTTTGAAAATTGTTAATTAACCTACTTTTTGTATGAAAAGGAGAAAAAAGGGGTTTAATAGTAATTTTAGCTATTTGCATTTCAATGGGTACTTAACAAAAACCGGTTCACCGTTACGGAACCTTTGTTCAAGCATTTTGCGTAACCGATAACCGAAAACCTTAATGCGAACATAACCGAAACCGTAAGTGAAACCGATATTCGTTTCGGTTTTAATCCCTGGTTATTATATTATTTTTTGCTATTCGACTCGTCGCTCGCTAATCGCTACTCGTCACTTTTGAGTGCTTTGTCGCTTACTTTATTGTTCATTGATAATACAAATTCATATTACCAAATTATAAAAAGTCTCTCGTTACTCGCTACTAGCACCTTGACACTCGTTATTCGCCACACGTCACTTTTAATAGAGCTGCTAAATTAATTAAATTTTTGTTTTATTGTGCTTTGTTTTTTTAATATCCCATTAATTATCCGACATCTCAAATGCATTAGCGAGTGCAGATGATGGGCAGCGAGTGAAATATCAATTCGATGTCACTGTACGTGCCATAACAATTAAAATCTGCAAATTGCCGTCAATTTTTATTGTTTGTCTTTGTGTACAATGTGTGTTTTGTTTGTTTACATTTTCTATTTTTTTTCTCACATTGCTGTCAACTCTTTTGTATACCATGCGCAAAATAAAAGTCCATCAGCAGGTAGCAGGTAATTGTGAGAAGTGGGTTATGATTATTTTCTTAACTCTGGATAAGTATGTTATTTAACTAGATTTAGTTCTCATTTATAATAAGGTATCACTGACATTTTCCTCTTACAGATTTTGTTTAACAGGGAATCTGCTAGTCAATTCGTCTTTTTGATAGCATGCTGAATTGTTTTCTTTCTCTTTTTTTTTTTTTGTCATATCCCACATGCAAGTGCAAATGGCAATGGGAATACGAAATCGGTAATCGCAATAGTCGTATACCCATTACCCGCATTCGCATTCGCCCTCTCTTTCTCTTTTTTTTCTGTACCTCTCTTTCATCAGTCATGCAAAGCTCTTGGCTCGCGGCTCGCTGTGTGGCAATATTTTTATTTCACACGCTTTTATTTACATTTGCTAATTGTTTACAGCGAACATACGAATATTTCTGTGTAGTAGAGTGTACGATTAGTGTACACGCTTTTTTTTAACTAGCTAAGAATGCCTGACAACTTTGAGAAAGAGTTTCAATTTTTACAAGTATTAAGATTTAAATACTAAATCGCTTTTTCAGTTAAGTAATTGATAAGTTTGATAAGAAAAACTAATCAATTTTGAGTAAAAGTAAAAAAAGTAAGTAAAAAGTAAAAAAAAGATGGCTTAAAATGATTGTATTAAGTGAGAGAATCTAAAAATTAAGATAAGCCCCAGTAAACATTTCCAATTGCATATAATACTAATAAAATCTTATTACTTTAAGTACTTTTTCTAATTTATAAACTCCAGACTCATTGAGGACTCGTTGAAAGGTACGACGAGTAGATTAAAAACAAATTATCTTATTTTCTGATATTTTCTGTATTCTAATTTTGTTTAAATTTAAATTATTTTGTAAGTTTCAAAGGTTCTTGCTTTCTAAATATTTTTATTTTACCTACTCGTTGCTTAAAACCCTCAACGAGTTAAGCACCCGTTGAAATATGTCTGTGATCATGACTAAAATTGAGACTGTCTCTGAGTTTAGTATTTATTAAAAGTATTTTTAGCTAATGATAAAACCAACTCGTTACTTTAAAAACTCAACGAGTTTCACACTCGCTGAATTTCCAAAGAAACCAATGGAATTACTGTGACTGTTACCAAGACCTAAGACTTTGTTTAAATATGTTGTTAAGCTCTGTTGATTTGTTATCTTTTCAAAAAGGATTAACACACATTTTGATGGCTTGAAATGGGAGTCACATTCATATTCATTGTAGAGATACGACAACGAGTATCTTTACTTAACTTTATAATATGAAAACCTAATTTTAAGCATTTTATTTTTCATATGGGGCAAAGTGTGTGTGTGTGTTGACATTTAAATTTTTGTCGCATTTCTTTTACCATTTCTTTTTGCTCTTTTGTTATGTTTCATGGCCCCGACTTTTTGACCAGCCTTTGCTTTTATCTATTTAGTCGACTGTTTGCATTTCCTAATTAATTATAATGCGTGACTCTCATGCTTAGCGAGTACATACACACACGTATCATATATAAATATATATTATATATTTTTCATGACCAAAAAAAAAGAAAAGATATGAATAAAATACGTCGTTTTCTTTTGCTTTTCTCTCATTCGTTGGTTGCTCTCGTTGCGGCAGTTTGTCAATTTTGCTACTTATAACACCCAAGTGGGTGGTTCAGTGTGGTTCGGTGGTGTCTTCTTTCATTTATGTAGACAACATTTTAATGCTCTGCTCACATGACTTTTACTTCTACTTTTTTTTCCCTCTTCCTTCTCTATGCACATGAGACAATGCTTTATCATACAAATTCTTATGTATATATTTCCTCCTTCCACCCACCTGATGACGTGCTGTGCGTCGTCTGGCCTTTTATTTGCCTTCATCTTTTTTTTAGCTGACATGCTCCTTATGTGGATTGTATTTTTTCATAAATGAAATTTTGTGGCACAATATTTTTCAGTTTTTTAAGCACAATAACGAGCCTTGGACCTGGCCAAAAGCTAAAGCTAAAGCCAAAGCTGTTGCCAATGCTGTTGTTGAATCAGTTTGTTGGGGGGCTTTGCGAGCAGACTGTTAAGTGGTTTTTTGATTAGACCCATGGACCATGCGACGATGCTTTCCAAAGATTTACGCGTTTCGCTTTATAGATGTTAAAAAAAAAAAAACGAAAAAAAAAAAAACCCCCAAGAAGGCGTCCCACATATTGAAAGTTATGCATAAGCAAAATTCTCCACCATCGAATGAACGAGCATAACGCATAGTTGCAAAGTAATCTGTGCAAATAACTTCCGACATTTTTATAACGCGCTAGTGCAAGTTCTTAGCTAGCTAGACTCTCAGTCTTGGCTATAACAATCTGTTCAAATATTAGTTGAAATTATTGCAGAAGCAACGCAAAGCAAATTTTTGCATCTTTTCAGAGTTTAGCAAATAAGAAAAAAAAACGATTTTTACAAACAACAGATAATTTTCAAAGAGTAGCAGATAATTTTATAGATGGTCAACATAAATATAGATATAGTTAAATATAAATGTCTAAAAATGAGAATAAATGCTATATTTAGCAAATGCACTTAATAATTTCTACAACTAAAACTTAATATGAGCTTGTTTAACTCAAATCTTTGTTTTATCTATTAAGACATATTTTTTCAACAAATATCTCATCGGTCTATTTTTCAAACATTTAATATTTGAGTTCCCGAAGGTGTATTTCACATTAATCCAATGTTTTTAAATTTCTACTTGTACTTTTTCTCGATCGTCTCAAGGAATCTTGTGTAAAAAACTCCCATGACCCTCATAAACTGACCTTCTTCCTCTTCCGCTCCCTTTTTCCAGTTCCCTCTCTGTGTCGCTTTTCTTGGCTTGGATTTTCACGCACATTTGAAGCGTACAACGTGTCGAAAATTGTAAATGTCATTTTTGGAATTGACTCGAAATGCGGTTGGCCCATTAAGTCAAATTTGGTTCTCACTGTAAGAGGCGCTGTCTCTTTTTCTCACACCCTCTCTCTCTCTCTCTCGTGGTGTGTGAGTGTGTCTTTCCTTTTCTAATGGTGTTGACAAGTTGTCGTAAGTTGTAATTTTTATGCTCCATATACAGCATGTATCTTGCATATTATATCGCTGATTCATCGCACAATGACTCATGTTGAAATCAAGTTGCAAGCCGCACGTACAACATGCAACAGCAACAACCAGAAGAACAACCAAAAATAAGATGAACGAAACACGATGCCAACAATGGAAGGAAAACAATAATTTCAATTTTTCACGCGCATTTTTCGACAATGTCGGAAATAACTTACAAGTTGACAAACATTTTTCATTCTCCCTCCATCTCTTTCTATTTCCCTCGCGCCCTCTCTCTCTCGCTCTATTCAGTTTATACACATACATATACTTAAGTGCTGTGCGACTTTTTTGAGTCTCTTTGAATGATGATGTGGAGCATCAGTCGTCAGTTAGTCTGCTTGTCAGTCCGTCAGTCCGACAGTCAGTCAGTCAATTAGACGCCCTCTTTTGGGCTTGGAGTGGATGCCACTGGGAATTCCGAGTACAGAAGTGAACTGTCAAGACTGTGAGCTTTAGATGTCGCTACCTAATTTATGAGTCTCCTCCTTCCACATACCTTCAAGCGCAGCTTGACTTTAGAATCTAATCGAATTTTAGAGGAGCAGCATATCTAATTTATGTCATTGCTAATCGAAAATTCACTTTGATTTATGTATCAAACATCTTTCTATATATGAGTAATTCTCAATTTATCAGTGCTATCAAAAAGGTATCGTTAAAATATCGCCTAATTTAATAGCTGTGTAAGTTTCATTTAAGATTTGATTAATTCTAGATCTCCATGAATGGTTGTGTCATTATAAAGCCATACTATCGCTTAACTATCGCTTATTTTGAATCTTTTTTTTTATTATAAATATTTCAAATCAAATCCTACCGTCGCATTTTGGCTTTAATTATTAATAGTTTCAATTATTTAAAATTAATTAATAATTTGTATAAACATTTTTAAAAATAGCTCTAGGTTCTGTGCCTAAACTTTAAAATTTAAGTTCATATATAAAGCAAAAATTCAATATTTATTTTCCTACCCCAATTTCTTTCTAAAGTTTACACAAGATGCATGCAAGTTTCTAAAAAAAATATTATTTTTATGCTACTTTCAATTCGAAACTTTCTTTTACATCAGTGTTTCTCAAATATTTTCAGTTGAGTTTCTAATAGGATATCTTTTGTGTTCTTGACTTAAATAATAAGAAGCAGCAAGAGAATTTGTGTCTTGTCTCAGTTTTCCTGGTATTTTCACTTTAAGTTTTAAGCAACTTAAATCATTTGGTTCTTTTTTTTATTTTTATATTTTCTTATTAGGTGCGCAACTAAGTTCTCGCTGTTTTTTTGATGAAAATACAACTTTATTCTGAAAAGATGGTTACATTTGAATCATTGGATTTATTGCCCATCGCTGGCTACTACTTTTGCCCATCTTTCTGGCAGATCTCGTATACCGTCGCGGTAAAACTGTCCATCCTTTGAGGCTATTCACGAATCAAGCCATTTTTGGATGTCTTCATATGTATGGAACTGCTGGTTAGCTAGTCCATGTACCATCGATCGGAACAGGTGATAATCGGACGGCGCAATATCTGGAGAATATGGCGGGTGGGTTAATATTTCCCATTTCAGCGTTTCAAGGTAGGTTTTAACGGATTTGGCAACGTGAGGCCAAATCAGAAATCACTTTTTCATGCCTCTCCGTGTATTGCGGTCGCTTCTTCGCGCAGTGCTCGGCTCAATCGCATCAATTGAAGTCGATACCGATCCCCAGTGATAGTTTCGCTTGGTTTTAGCAGTTCGTAAAAAAAATTTTTTTCGAATGAAAGAGGAAAATTAACACTTCCCGCAAATGACGATTATTCGGCACAAAATCAGACATTTTCACAAAACGAAAAGTATATGATACAAAAACAAAATCACTAATGTGTCGAAGCAGTTTGTTTACCATATGTCTAAGCTTGGTTAATAACGTTTACGTTATGTTAGAATCGACTAGCACACACTGCTGGCAGCGTCTATTGACAAACAGCGGGAACTTAGTTGCGCACCTAATAATTTTTGCCCCCAGTTCTCCTTCCTTCCGCTTCAACTGTCTGCTAATGGTTAAAATTCTCACGCTGTGGCCCTGTAGCAAGTTCTAGTTCATAATTCGATGCGACAGCCAATTTATGATGCATCCAATGGAATTGGACATGTGCCCACTTTTCCTAAACATTTCCCAAACTGTTTGTAGATTGTTGTCTTGCTTTACTCTGTTTTTGTTTTCTTCTCTTTCCCGAGTGACTCGTACATACCCTGGGGAACCTGGCTGGGCCACATTCTAATGATGACTTGCTGACGAGGGGAATCAGTTGCTGCTTGGTTTAAAAATAAGATCCACATACCTGCAAAAGAGAGAGAAAACGGAAGATTTTTTATATTTAAAAATGTGTGGAGATATGACATTAAAATACAATTCTTTTTATATACTATATGTTCATATAATCATGTGTGAGCGAGTCTGACATTGGATAGCTCGATGCGGCATGGTCTGTGGCGCCTCTGCATATGTTGCAGCATCATATTTTTAGTATATGCTGCAACTATGAAAATGGGTGGTATATGTTTTCACAGGCAGTTGCGACGGTTTTTGTATATTAGTAACGATTGATAAGTCTAAAGAGTCTAAAAGGTAGCGTAAATTATATAAGTCAAAATCAGAAATTTTATAATTTTATACAAATTTATTATTTTATTACAGCACAATTTTAAATTCTTAATTACTTCAGAAGGCTAAAAACAATAAAATGAACACAAAAGAATTCTCTAAACTCATACCGTGCCATATTAATTTTATAATCTGACTTATTTATAAAATTCGAAGGACTATATAATTTTTATCAAATCATTGAAATATTCTGAATGAACGAATCAAGAATAAATCTTAGGAATATCTTAAGAATTTTATTTATTTGAAAATTAACTATATATTCTGAATAATTCCCAAAATCCAAACGCATATTAAATAAATTATCGAAAGAATTACTTTAAATTGCAATTAAATTTTTTCAAAGTGACTTAGTCACTTTAATATTTTAGAGGGTATTATTTAGTCTTGTACTCTTATTGCTTTAGCGCATTTTACTTATTTCCATATGCTGCATTCTACTTTCCCCTCCTAATTTCTGCACTCTCCTTGGGTATCTAACTCTCAGCTGCGTCTCATTATTTCTGATTTGCGGTGGCTTACGCCTACAAAAAAAAAAAAAAAAAAAAAAAAAATGGGCCGACAATTTGCCGGCTTTTTGCCTGACATTCATAGCACATCCTGCCTGTAAGTCGTATATATACGACTACACATGAGTGTGCATGTGGATATAACATATATCACACGCATGCCACGCCCTAGTGAGGCGTACAGTATTTTGTTTAAAATGAAATCCACTTCGCTGCCATTGCGGCTCAACAGACAGAGATGGCTTTACAGAGAGACTATCGGCAAGGAAAGAGAGAGAACGACATTTAAGGCGTTGTAATTTATTTGCACGTTGCAAAAGAATGTCGACAAAAAGACGAAGAAGAAGAAGAAGATGTAGAAGATGTTGAAGCAAAAGAAGCTGCAACTGACACAAAAGCTGAGCTGAGCTGAGCTTCTTGTAAATAATAAAAATATTTCACTTTATTTGCTCGCATCTACTTAAAGGACAAGAGACACTGAAGACAGGAATAGAGCCAAGATATATAGCCAAGAAATAGAATAGAACAGAATAAAATAGCCTGTCTTGCCCATAGAATAGCTTTTGTCGGCATATTTCAATCTTCATGCATACCTGCCTTCTTTTTTTTTTTTTGTGCAATTTTTATACATGCGGCGTTAAAAAATATCAAATTACCACAAGAATTATTAGGTTTTTGTTGAGCTTTGAGGTTGAGGGAAGTGCTGTGAAGTGGATAAGCGGTTGTTGTTTAGTTACCGAACGAAGTCGTAGAAAACATTGTACCAAGAATTCATGAGCTTGAAGCTTTACAAGTGACCCACCAAGAAACCAAAAACTCAAATGCCAAACAATCTTAACCCTCAAGGCTAAACGCGGCACATCAAGCAAATGATATATATCTACACAGTTGTGGTGTCTTTTATTCCGTCATTTGTCATAATTCTTAATAGACAAACTCAAAACAATTGCAAATTGTGCTTACAAAATGTTCTTTAAGTATTTTTCGTGCATACTAAATTTTTGTTAAATCTATAGTGAGTTATAGGTTATATAATTTGAGTTTGAGTTGAATTAGCTCAGTTAGGCATAGTTTTTTTTAGTAAAAAACGTGTACATATATATTATTAGATCTTCACATTATAAATTGAAACAAATAGCTGAAATTATACAAAATAAAAGGATTTTAAATAAATATCAGTAAGCTTAAGTGAAAACTTTATCAGAGCGTTGCCAGACTGTTAAATAATTGGATGCTCAACAGGATTAACTTTATGCCAGTCATTGTTGGTATGTATAATATGGGGGAAATTCGTTTTTATTCTCTATTCAGTTAAGTTTATATACACGTTGCTCTGCATTTTCCATTAATTTTTCTTTTAAGCCCGGAGTTTTACCGGAACAACTCCCATTTTTTTTTTCAACCCATTTTTCCTGCTTTTCACCCATTTTTCTGAATGCTAACAAACGCAGTCCGTTTAAAAACTCAATAAATATAAATAACGCATATTTGTGTTCCAAAAAAAAAATAAAGAGAAATTAACTGCAATATATAAGAGAAAGAAGGGAGATAGAGAGGCAGAAAGAGAGAGAAAGGGAGTTACGAGGAGAACAAATACAGTACAATGGAATACATTAACACCCAAAAACGTTAGCGTGCCAAAGACCAACTGACAATAACTTGGCCACACTGACACTTTGTGTGTGTGTGTGTGTGCCACGCCCCCCAAACCTCCTTACTACCCTTTTGTTGCCTTTACTGAAAACACAGTTACCTTCATTTCAGTGCAAAAAAAAAAAGAAAGAAGGAATAAAAATACTGATTGGGGTGAGTGTAACTGAAAATGTAACTGTAACTGAAACTGGAGGCCATAAAAAAGCACTTTCGAACGCATAAATTGATAAATTGATAATATAAATTAACCAATTCGATGTGTGTTGGTGTGTGTGTGTGTGTGTGTGGCACAACAAAAGGCGGCAACACAAAAAAAAAAAAACAAGCATGAAAAGCGAAATTTTTGTTGGAGAGCTGGCCAAACATCCAGACGATGACGAGAGAATAACAACGAGAAGGAGAAGCACAGCTGGCAGGTGATATTGGCCCCCTTTTAACCTCTCTTCCCCCACAACAACTCTTCACACACACATACACACACACACACATACACACACACACACCTATACACAGGTCCTTGGTTTCCCTTTTTGTATGCCATAGAGCGCACTTTGATGTTATATGATGTTGTTATGCTCGTAAAAATACTTGTACACACATACACACACTCACATACTTACATATATGTTGTTGTTGTTGTTGTGCATGTGTGTGTGTGAGCGCTGGGAAAGGGGAAGGGCAGGGAGAAAAGGAAGCAACGTACGTGAACCACATGCCATGAGCTATTATCGCTGCGGCCACACGGCCAGAGATTAAACAAGTAAAAATTTTGTCAAATAAAATTATTACTCGACCTAAAGATACCCGGTAAAATAATGATTAAATGAACCCGCAAAAAATATACATAACAAAATTATTACTTCACTACTATACAAAAAAATGAATGTTGTCAATCAGCTGTTAAAATAAAAAAAAAATTATCGACTAATGATACCCGGTAAGTAAGTAGACTTATAAAATATCAATATTCAATTTAAAAAAATGTTGTCAAGATTTGAGCTACTTTTTGAGTAAAAATGTTTCTAAAAAAATTGCCGTTCGACCTAAAAATACCCGGTAAAAAGTGACCTACGAGTCATGCAAGAAATATATAAACAGCTATTCATTTAATAATATTCAATAAAGCTAATAAAATGTCTGCAAAATTTTGAGCCTTATAAAATACAAAAAACTGTTTAATGAAGCGGCTCGACTTAAAGATACCCGGTAAAAATATGATTTAGCGAGCTTGCAAAAAATATAAAAGAATAGCTCATAAAAAACTACTTAATAGTGTTGAATAATTTTCCAAACAATTTTAAGTTAAATAAATTACAAATTATAATATTAGTCAGTAAGAGTTTGGAAAGCTTATGAAAATGTAAAGCAATAAAAGTATTAAAAAGTATTTAATTATATTTATTGACTGAATAAATTTGGAACTGAATAAATTATAGATATTAAACAAGTAAAAAAGCATGTGCTTGACTTAATGATCTTCACTTAATCATTTAAATAAAATGCACTATGTGCTTAACTCATTTCAAATGATTGATACAAACTTTGAGCTTTAGTAAGTACAGGATATCTAAAAGCTTCATTTGTCATAGTCTCAAATTGTAGAGCTTATAAAATAAGTGAATTTTAAAAAAAACTTTTTAAAATCTAGCAGTTTTCATTTGTTTGGGTTAGCAATTTTTACAGGGTGTTGAGTGGGAAAAATGCAACTCGAACTCGCACCACAAATTACTTAGTGTACGCAATGAAGTGCATGTCGGGGTTTTGGGTTTTTGAGGGAAACAAACAGGAAATGTCAGAGCTTGTAAGCGGACATCATAAATATGTATATGTATGGTATATCCTATATAATGTGAATGTAAAAGTGTGCGTATATTTAACAATATAATATATTTACATTTATGAACACGTTGTCATGTAGTTTAATTAGCTCTGGCGTTGATTTTGTGACCACGACAATGCACAATGCGACAAATGGCCGCATAAGCCACAGGCGAAATTCATCCACTTTTTAACCACTTTGCCGCCCAGTTGCACCACTTGCACCACATAACACCGCACCACACATTAATGCGGTAAATTTCCCAGCAATTGCAAATTTAAAATTTTTGCATAAATGTCTGAAGATAACTTGCCAAGAAATTGAATTTAATTAAAAAAATTGAAAACTAATAAAAGCAAGCGGAAAAGTCGAACTACCGACCATAAAATACCCGTTACGTATTTAAAAATTATAAAAAAATTGTCATTGCATACTTTTAGGCACTTACATTGCTTGTTCATTTAGCTATTACTACAGTTCTGTTTGGCGGATCTTGTTGCGATTAAATAGAATGATAGTTTATAATAAAAAATAATATTAATAGCCAAAAAATATTTAATATTCTGAGAACTGTGCGTGTGGTGACTTCCTGTTACATACATTTGAACAAATACAATACACCCTTTTATTTATTTTTTAAGTAACGGGTATTGAAACCCTGAAATGCAATCAAAAAGTCAAAAATGTTGTGCAACTTTTATTGAAATGCCAATTTAAAATTGACAAGCTATTATTAAAAGTGAATTAAAGTCAAAAACTAAAATCAATTGCATAAATTGTTTGCAATAATAATAAGGCCAAATTACGTTTCAAATCAATAATGACACCAGTTGAAAATTGATTAGAATTGATGAATCCATTTAATTGCATAGAATTTAATGCAATAAAACTAAACTAAACTTTTTCATACGCCTTTAAAAGCGATTTGTATTTATTTGTAATTCAACAATATGTAGTCAAATATGTTAAGCCAAAAATTTAGTTATTATGCAATTGTCATTTTAAGTGCTCTATAAATTTATATTGCTAATTTATTTTAAAACATATACTTAATTAAAGTAATTAACTTGACCAGGCAACCAATTTCAATTAGCAACTTTGGCTGCTAATCAAATACATAAAACACATTCATAAAACTACTTAAATAAAAAGTAAATAAGAAAGCTATCAAATGGCGGGGTCGACGACAAGATATCCTGTTTTGTATATGAGAGAGAAACCTAAAGAAAAGTTTCAGCTAATGCAGCGACAGTTTTCATTTGAAGTCATTATTTACAGGGTATGGGGAATAGAAAAAAAAATAAAGCTCGTGAATGGAATTTAAAACCGCTAATCAGAGAGCATTCAAATCAGTTAAGCGGCTTAAATGAAGTTTAATTGAAACTGCAATAGAAAAATTAAGAGAGAGAGAGGAAAAAAGATTCGTGGGGAAAAACAATTCAAATGGTGAAAATTGTGGAAAAGGAGAAGCGGGGAAGGGAGGTTAATTGTGGGGTATTTAGAGCACTGGCCCATTGTTGCAGTTCGAGAGAGAGAAAGACATGATTTGCATATGAATATTTTGCAGGGGTTGCATTTAAAACGACTGGGAAAGTTTGTCGCATTAAATATGTAAATCAACATATTTTATTTGCACTGCGCTATTATAGTTAATAGGATTTTAATGCAACATGGCACACGACCCCTTGGACACGTGCCATTTAAATAAGGTCTCATAATAAAAAAAAAAAAAATAAATAAATAATGAAAATAAAGGGAACGAAAAACCAAAAATTGCAATTTTATGAGCTCGAAGCTCATTAACGTGAATGTCGCGATTTGTTGAGGCGTGTGTTAATTGCTAAATCAAGCCAAAAGTGAACATGGAGGACGTTAAAACGACGCGTCGCCTTCTGGCAACAACAACAAACGACAATTAAATTATGTGACACACGACTCCCTTTCACCCCTCTCTCTCTTTTCTTTCTACTCGATGGCTCACTTCAGTTTAGGTTGACTGACTCGACCAACGTCCTCCCCCTTAGCCCGCCCCCTCCACACCTCTAATACAACGCCCATGACTCTACAAACTACGAGTACATGGTTGTATAGTTTTTTTTTCCTCTCTACTTCTTTTTCTACTGCTTTTCCTGTCCTTTGCTTTGTCATGTACTTTGGCTTGTTGTTACAACTCATTAGTTTCATGTAGCGACCACAGCAAGCAGACATCCCCTCTCAATCTCCTCCCCTCCTTACCACCACCCCTGCTATGTGGCTCAGTGCATAGTGTAGAGTAGAGAGCACGATGTCAGGTGCCATCGAAATCCTTTGATGCAGTCGTAAACTTTACTGCTCTCTCAAGAGTTCGTGTAGGCAGGCACTTGGGTTGGGTGCCTCAACTTGAGGGACAACGGACAACGGACAAGGGGCAAGGGGCAAGGCACTGTGGGGTGGGATAGGTCGTGGAAAAACTGCTGGAAAAATGAACAGAAAATAAAAAAAAAGAGGAACAAATTTAGATTTTTTAAAAGTTAACGAAAGCTGCATACACTTTATAGCTACGGTGATGGAAAAAATAATAGAAACCATAAATATTTTTAAATCTAATAATTTCTGTATATAAAAATTCTACACCAATTTTAGTTTGATTCACTAAAGTTTCCATTGATTTGGCTTAACTCGAATTGCTTATTTATAAGTAAAATAAATATTAAGTTTAAAGCAGAGATGAGATGAGATTATTTTAACATTTACACTTTTAATATTAATTCAATTTTTTTGTAGCTTAAAACTTATATTAATTTATTTCAATTCAAATTTCTTCTGATAAAAAAAGTTAACTCCTGAAGGCCTGGACGATATTTACTTAGCTTTAGTATTCTAGTGTATTATAGCTAATGTTATAAAATAAAAAATAAAATAATAAAAAATTATAAATAAAGTTTATTCGATATTTTAAATTAGTTTTAGTCAAGTGCTTTTAGTTAATATTAAATAAGTATAACTAGACAATTGCAAAATTCGCACTTAAAAACAATTATGCAACGAGTTAATTATATATATTTCAAAATCAAAAGTCGGTATAGACTGCAAGCTCATTTTGATGCTCGAAGAAGCCGACATACTGATGCCAATTTGTAAAACTAAGCGAATTCATTTGCATTTCAATCCAATGCAGTTTTTTTAAGACACGCCAAATATCTATTCAATAGATGCCTTGGACTTGGCTATAATTTAACGTTATATCTATTAAACTTTGGTGCTAAGTATTATTAATATCTAACTAATGTTTTAGTTAAATATATTTTAATGGAAAATGTATAGAAATTTATGTCAAATTGAAAAATAAATTTTATAAAAAAATTGATCTTGTCATTTTTTTTTTTCTAACAACATCTCAAAACTTGTGCACATAAATTCCAAGTAACTTATGTGCTCAGGTAATCGTACAGTCCTTTTATTGGGGGAGTTAGGGTATATGCAAGAACAAGTACAACATGCTGTGGCAGTTGTCGCCGACTGTGGTTGCAACGTGCTCTTGACGAGAGCGTCTGACTGGCCCAGAAGTTCCCCAAAAGGAATACAAGTCAAGGGTCGCCGCCAGACGTGCAAAAGTCACGCCCCAAAACGAAATGGGGAGCGAGAATTGTGAAGGGGCACAAAACAGGGAATTGGGCTGCTCACAAGGACACCCACACACAAAGAGAGAGAAAGAGACAGAGAGAGAGAGAGAGATGAAGAGAGCGAGACAGAATTTGTGGTAAGGTTGTTGGCTGGTGCATTACCTTTAGCTTGAAGTGAGCCCGCAAACTGTCGCTCTGTTTGTCAGCGCCTTTAGGTTATGTGACCCATTCCCATTCCCATTCTAATTCCTTCTAGTCTACTCCTACACACAATAACTATCCCCTTCCTGTCATTTTCAACTCGCCCACAAGTCTCGTGTGGACAATTTCTAGTTGGTGGAACGCTTAGACAACCCATTTAACAACCGGCCTTTGCCAGCAAAGTGAAGTTATTTGTACATATTTAATGATCTCTTTTCCGTTCTCTCTTTTCCCTCTCACTGGACCAACCACTTCCGTTTCCTATTCCCTTCCCCAATCCCATCCCCATTTTCACCTCAACCCTTTTCCTTTGCCAAGCTTGTCCCCAAAGGTGCTGTCCGTCTGTGGTTTGTGTGCTGTTTGTCAAGGGCTTCCCATTGTCATGTCTTCTTCCCACACAATTAGCAAGATTTTTTCAAGAGCTTTTGATGCTCTAAAGCTTGATTAGGATCAGCTTTCAGCTGCAAAATTGAACTGTGCATAAGCTTTAAAGCTGCTATCTTTAAAGAATTTACATATTATATATAGAAAAATAAAAGTTACTTTCAATATACGATGTGATGATAAAGCGCTTTTAATTTTGTCAAGCTTAAAGCTAAGTTTTATACAGAATATATATATATATATAATATATGTATACATATAAAAGTTTTGCTATAATCAACTCAAAAAAAAAAAAAAACAACACAGTTGTGAAGTTTCTTAAAATAAGCATCAAATTAATCACAAAGCATCTCAAACATAGATGTATTTTTTTTATATTATTTAACTAATTTAGCCCTGATGAGCTTTTAATGTGCTTTTAAGCTTTTAAAAACTATTTTTAGCTCAATAAGCTTTAAATCTCTTCCAAGCTTTCGATTAAGTTGATTAAATAAATGTTGCAGTCACAAGCTTTAGACTTTTAAAGTTCTGGCGCCTATAATTCCCAAACTGTTTAAGCGCAGTTTTCATATGCACGTATATGTACGTAAACTATCTATAACAATTATCTAGAGCTTTGAGCTTGATATAATATTTTTATTAAATGCATGTGTGCACTTTCATTGCTTCTTCCTCTACTTCTTCGTCTTTTTCTGCTTCTGGCCATGAGTGGTTCTATTTTCATTAAGTCATCTGCCAGCTAACGGTGATCTATGCTGCCAACGTTGCACCCTTGCCACCTTGCCACGTGCCCCTTGCACCTGCCACACACACAGCGAGTGGAAGGCAACAAGCTAATCCCAAGCCATTTATTGTCCAGCCAGGTGTTTTATGAAACTTGGTTTTTTTTTCTTTCTTTTTTTAAGCCAGAATATGGAGAAGAACAAGAGAAGGAAAAAGGGAGATAAAGGAGAGGAAGAGGTAACAATTTTGTTTGGCACTTTACGAGGCAAATGCCACATGGCGTGTGTTGTGGCAAATACCTGGACCCCAAAATCAAATAACTTCACTAAAAATGTAAGCTGTTCCTTGGGGAGCATCGTGGAAAATTGAAGGGAATTTGGAGACGGGGTGCATGGATTGACCGGTAGATGGCGTTAATGGCAATGGGTTCACCTGTAGAAAGCCAATAAAAATGCTGGCCAACAATAACATATTACAGCATACGGCCAATAACAATGAAAATCCCTCCCCATCCTTTGCTGTTTGCGCTTTTCTTTCTATACTCGTTACACGTTGAATACGAGGGTATATTGTAGTCGTTGCAATGCAAGTGACAGAGTGAAGGATCACAGATATACATAAGAGCTAGATTCCTGAAATTCGGCACACTAACTTCTAAGAACTCTACACAAATCAAGTTTGTTTACAATATATTCCAAACGTTTTAAATTTGGTAGGCAGGCGCATATTATTGCCCCCAGACATAAGATCGTTCTTCAAATTTTTTCACTTCCCTTTTCGCGCAAGCAAACCGCGAAAAACTTCACAACATTCACTATTTTCAAGATAGAATATTCTTTTTGGCGGTGAATTTTCCAATTTATTAGTATCTAAAATACCATTTAATCGCATTATGATTGAATAAATATGACAAAAGTTATGGCTGTTATAATTTCCCAAACAATGCACATGCCTAAAAGTATGCAGTATTTTTTATATTTGCGAAAAATAAAGGAAAGTGCTCAGTGAGCATTGTGATTTTAGGAATATGGAATTCAAAACTTTCCTTTTCTTTAATTTATGAATCTTAATCTTTAACGGGTATCTCATAGTCAGTAACTGGACTATAGCATTCTTAGTTGTTATCCCTGCCTTCTTCCTTCAAAGCCTTCAAAGGACGCTTCTGCTCAGAGTGTTTGAATGTGCACGCGTGCGTGTCCTGCAGGACACAACACGTGAAAATGTCAATAAAACTAGGCGAAAAAATGTAATAAAGGTCGAATGGTAATGGAGTAGAAACCAGAAGAGAGTGTAGAAAAAAACCGAAAAAAAAAAAGAAGAAGCAACAACAAACAAGAGATGCAAGAGAAAAAGAGTAGCTGATGAAGCAAAGAGGGTGAAAAGAGAGAGAGAGAGAGAGAAAGAAAACAAAAGCAACGCACAATGTGAACACCTGTGCCAGAAGCCTCAACGAAAGAAAGGACATAAGTTCTGTGTGTTGTGGGATGTGTATGTGTGTGTGATTGTGGTGTCTAGTGTGTGTGTGTGGTGTGTGTGATTGTGGTTTCAGCGTTGGCGGCTGCTTTATTTATTGCTTTTTTTCACTAATTGACAGCAATTTACCAGCTGAGGAAGTGTTAGGCCTGAGCACAGGACCTTCTGACCCTCACACACCATCCAAAATGCAAGGATCCCAGCGACTTTCTTTCTAGATGGAACGTGTAATAGGCCAACAAAACAAAGAAACAAACAAATACAAGTAGAATAACAATATGGCATAATATAATATGTAAGCCCCATCGCGTGATGTGGCAACATCTTCCTTCTCCTATTCACTTCACTTCTCTACTTCCGTTCTTCCTTTTCCGCTTCGACTTCCTTCTATATTCCCATTTACTGGTCATCGATTCCAGGGTCTGTTGTGTGTGTGTGTGTGTGTTTGTCCTGCGACTTACTTCATAATTGACAGCTAATTTTGCGTCCTTTTATTGCCTTCTCGCCGCTCTCGCCGTGTGATTCACTTAATTTATTAATATTTATTTATATTTATTTGGCCCGTCAAAATAAAAACCACACAAAAATTGTTGACTTTTTATAGCGCGTCCATCACACGCAAACGAATGTCAAAAACTAATACCCAATCGACAGCTATAAAACTGCCCTGTAATTATAGCCCGACTCAATTTTTTTTTTTTACGTCAACTTCATGTTTCGCCTTCGACTTTAAGTCAGGTCCCATCAATATTAGAAGCTTACCATTTAAGACAGATGAATTAATCGATATTTCATGGCCACAACATTTATTGGTAGAAAGGTCGAAATGATATTAACTTTGAAGTAACTGATAGCTTGAGAGTTTTTTTTTTTTTTGTGGATGTTTGTCATTAAATATAATTTTAAGATATTTTAAAAGAGGATATCTTCAAAAGATCAAATTTTTCAATTCAAATCAGGAGTTTAAGATCCACGAAAGAGCCGAAATTACTTGGCAAATTAGTCAAGTGATTGAAAATTTAAATTTTACTATTAAACCTATTTTATTGAATTCCAAAAGTAAAGAAAAGCTATAGCATTTGAAAAAAAATTATTTGAATGTATCAAATGGAGCCAAAGCATCTTAAAACCGATCGTGGGGCTTATATAAGTCTGTGTGTCAAATTTGGTTGGTCTTGCTCTTGTAGTCTCTGAGATCTAGGCGCTCACACAGACGGACGGACGGACAGACAGATAGATGGACATGGCTATATCGACTCGGCTGTTGATGCTGATCAGGAATATATACACTTTATAGGGTCGGAGATGCTTCCTTCTCCCTGTAACATACATTGCAACGAATACAATATACCCTTTTACTTATTTTTTAAGTAACGGGTATAATAAATATGAACCCTATGAACTATGATCAAACTCTATCACGTTTATCTACAAAGAAGAACTAAGTCTTTATATAATTTCTCTTCATCACTTCATCATATTCCTATAATAATCGCTACGCATTCAGGTATCAATTATTCTATTTGTATCATCAAAATGTTGTTAAATTTTTGTCAAACAATTGTCGTTTATCGACAGATAGATTTCGGAGGCTCCACAAATGTCGTCACGCTCATAAGATTAAGGAGAATCAATGACAAATGAAAGTTATGAGCAGCTCGTTAAATCTATTTGCTATTTGTTATAGCCGACATCGAGTATCATGCTAATTGATAAGGCCCTTAAGTGCGGAAAGTGTGAGTGTGGGGAGAATTGAGTTATACCATCAATTGGCTGATTGAAGTGCTATAGGTTATTGGGTTAAGATGTAATAAACGATTCGTCATATAATAAAATCAAGTTGAGAAAAACACGAAGAACTCAAATAATAACATCAGAGTAAGTAGACCAAGAAGAAGAAACGGAATAAGTTAAATATGAAGACGAAGAAGTAGAAGAAGACGCAGCAGCGAAATTTCATTTAATGATTTTATTATGGCTTTTTTCCTCCTTCTACTTCTCCATAGAATTTTGTTGTTGCCAACTTGACTTTCTATACATACAATAAATATGTATATTGAAGTGTGCGTGTGTGTGTGTGTGTAAGTTTCCTGTGGCAAGTCAGCCCAGCATAAATGACAAATGTAAATGGCTTTCAAAGCCTATAAATTATAGAAATTCCAGGGGCCATTTGTACGGCTGCGATTGCTGGCGACAGACAAACTCGTGGTTGCCATGGGAGTGCGCAAAAAAGGGGGCGACACAGGGGAAAAGTAGGAAGCAGGGGAAATTGGAGGGGGGTAGGATTGGCGGCAGCGTCAAGAAGCCAGCCAGTTGTCCTGTCAATGTCGTCGTTGTCGATGATGATGACGACTAGCTGCCAGAAACATTCAGAAACATTGAGAAACATTCAGGAATTTCCGTTGTATACCCTGTAAAAACAACACAAAGGGTATGCACTTGGCATATAAAATGTGTGACAGGCAGTGGTTGACTTAGTAAGCTCATTGAGATCATTTAGTCAACAGTCAAGCTATGCAACTATCACAACAAACTCAGCGACTACAAGAGCTAGAGTTATGAAATTTGGTATGTAGGTGCTTATACACTTTATTAACTATAGAATTTAACAAAACTTGACAAACTACTATCATTTATCGAGAAATTCAACTAAATTGAAATCTATTTGCCAATGCATGAAAAATACATAATATGTAGGCAGTGGTTAGAAAATGTCAATAGTCAACAGATGAGTCAAAATTAGCCTACTTTTAATCAACTATCCCAATGATCTCAATGACTACAAGAGCTAGAGTTATGAAATTTGGTATTTAGTTGCTTATACACTTTATTAGCTATAGTACATAACAAAAAATATTCTACTGCCATTTAAACAGAAAATCAAGAAAAATGAAATTAATTCATAAAATTTTTTAGAAATACAGAGTTAGTTCAGTTTTTTTTTTTTTTACAGAGGATGTACTATTTGAGTAACTTTCTCAACAAATCAGCTTACTTGTGCACATTCAGCTTGTCGTTCGAAGGTTCGATTGGCCTTAGAAATCGGACGGAATGACGAACTTAGGAAGGGGGTTTGTTGTTGGGGAAATGTCGAACGAATACAACTTGAAATGACATTTGCAAAATTTTAACGACATGACAAGATTAATCAAAACGAAGGACGACTCAACTGTCTGTAACCCTCTTGTGTCTCACCCCTTCTACATTTTCTAGCTCCCTTCGTTTTGCCATACAAAAAAGAGGATTCACGTTGTTTTTGTGCTGACAAAACATAAAAATTTCGTAGGCCCAGCGTAAAATGTGTAACACGCACGCATACAAAATGTGTCCAGTTCCATGGACTGTGTGTGTGTGTATGTGTTGTTTTTGTGGCAAAGTTCTCAGCGCCTCATGACACGTATACGACACGTTGTGCCAAAGTGCCGAGCGACAAGCACAAGTTTTTCATATCTACCTCTCACTTGCGCCATCTTCTTCTCTCTCACACTTGCTCTTTCTCTCTCTTTCACTCTCTTTCTCTGTATACTTATGTATCGCTCTGTTTTTGCTGGCTATTGTTTAAAGTCAGGACAGGGCCTAAAATTAAGCAAAATATACAAAGAAAGAGATAAGCATTGTTGGTTATGGAGAATGAGTATGTGGGAAAAAGAGAAAGAAACATGCTGACTGTGGACGTGGTGCATCAGGAGCATTTTCACTGTGTGTGCTTGTGTGTGTTTGTCCAGCTTCTGTTCTACTAACCTGCAATGAAAAGAATAGAAAATAATCGACCTTTAGAATAGTGAAGCAAATTGTTCTTGAAATTCGCAACAAATTGTTGCATGCAAAGATTTGAAATACTTTATATGTCTATTTAGGTAGGAAGTATCTTTAAATTGAAATAAAACAAGTGACCCATTGAAAAGCATAGATGGAAAAATTATTTTATTAATGTCAGTGTTTCTAAAATGTTCTATCCATAACAACAAAGCTTACACTTATGTTAACATAAATATAACCACAGCTACTTTTGACTTAAAAAAAAAAATGAATCCATTGAAATCGGAGATATCTTTATCTTCTTTTTTCATGAGAACAATCTAAGTATTATAAAACAATATTGTCCATATAAATATGACTTTTATTATTAAAATTTTTGTATTAAAATTTTGACATTAAGCCAATTCTAAGCAATTTCGACTGACACAATAAATAAATTAATTTTTTTTAATTTAATATCCCAGTTTCTCTTTTAACATTCATTTTGTCAACAATTCTTATAAAATTCACCTCAGGAATAGTAAATATATTTAAAAACTGAAAATAAATCTTAATATTTATACCATTAAAAACTCAAGAAAATTAATAAATAAATCACAGTGCTAATTATTTAAAGAAAAACGAAACTTTTTTCTTATTGTGTTGACAAAAAATGTGATTCATCATTTCAGAAAGTAGCAATTCTGATTTTAGAGAGAAGACAAGTATTTTCCAGCTATAAAAAAGCAGCCATACATCATATTTCTTATCCTAGAAGTTAAAAGCTGATGTCAAGAAACATAGCAAGCAAAAAAAAAAAGTTCTAAAAATGTAAGAAAAATTTCAATTTTTTTTTTTGCCAATTTTTCAGTCTTTGTTTCTCGTTCGCATTCATTGTTCTTACTCTTCAGGTTTGTTTTTTAGTTT
Source organism: Drosophila recens (assembly GCA_037043495.1). NCBI lineage: Eukaryota > Metazoa > Arthropoda > Insecta > Diptera > Drosophilidae > Drosophila > Drosophila recens. The sequence continues at coordinate 117,294 of JBAMBJ010004477.1, forward strand.
TTTTTTTGGTTTTTTTTTTAATGGATGTCATGCAAATATTTTGTGTGCTCATTTTCTGGGTTTAACTCGACAGCTTCTTGCAGCATTTTTTATTTTTTTCTTTGCTCTTAATCTTCAGCTAGTTTGTCTTTGTCTTTGTCCTTTTGACTGTGTGACATTTGCTGAACTTTGATTAGGCGCTCTCTCTCTCTCTCTTTCTTCATTGGCTACTGGTTTTCTTTTTTCTATTCTTCTGTTGCTTTTCCTTAAGCAGTTTTGCGGCACAACAAAACTCATTCATCAAAGCAACGCCTTGAAATGTAAACCAAGTCAAAAAAAGAAATGGGGGGCACTCAAGACTGCATGGGGGTGTTCCAAGCAACAACAAAAAAAAACAGGAAAAAATGAAAATAAACCTGCACTTGTAAAATGTTTCATGAATTATGCACTTCAACATGCGTTTTGTAATGAACTCGCCCTGCAGCTGTGTGCTTGCTTGCTTCAAATTTTCCCCATTTTCCCTCATTTGCCGCCCCCATTTTTTACCGCCCTAGTGAAAACAAAAGTGCGACCATGCTTTGTGGTCATTTGTCTGTTACTTCTTGCCTCCCGCCCTCAGTTTTTGGCCAAAGAAAGTGAAACGGGCAAACGAAACAAAGCCCAAAAAGAAGCAACTAAAAGCTTAATAATAAAGCACTCCCTACAACAATTTAAGTAGATGTGTATGTGTGTGTGTGTGTGTGTTTGTGTGGGAGAAGGGGAGAAGGGGTTGGGTCACTCTTGAACTTAATTTGTTGTTATTGTGTGGCCTTAAGTTCTTAGGCTTGTCGCCCAACCCGTTGACAGAGGGAAAGAGACATTGGTTGTGGCCTGCCCCAAATGATGACAATCATTATCATTATCATTATCATAATCATTATAATCAACATCACCAACATCATGAAGATGTTGATGATGATGACGCATAGAAACAGTCATTTCATGTCCCTCTCTTTTATTTTTTTTTTTTTTGTTCCCTCTTGAATGAGAAAAATGCGACACTCGCGTGACCTGCACTTCGTCATCTTGATCTTTGCCATCTTCCTTGTTGTATCTTGCCTCTTTTCCGCTTACCGCTTTCTTTTTTCCCTTTTTCACCACTTTGCACCCTGCTGTAACATTTCCATCTCTGTAGCCAGCACAACAATGAAAACAAATGCATTTCGAACCGAGAGCGCACACAGATATGAAATAATTTTTTATTAGTCGCCAGAACGAGCAACAGACCAAGGGTCATGTCCTGCATAAAGCCCCCTTTATCCCCCTTTCTCTCTCCCAACGCCCCTGAAATACACCGTGTGGCTGGGCAGTCGAGCAAAAGAAATGAAATGAAATGGAAGCGAGCTGCTTGTTAGTGCAACAAATTACTCAGAAAGAAAGAAAACAACTACAACAACAACAACAAAATATGGGAAAACCAAGAAAGAATATTTATCTTCGGAACGATGAAGATTTGATACTCTGTCAGAGCACTTCAGATTTTTACAAGCTTAAATAATATTAAAGAATATAATAAAATGTTCGTACAAGAACTTAATTTTCGTATAATAGTTCCAAAAAATGTAGTTGATAAGTAAAATATGTAATTTAAAATTAATTTGTAATTGTAGTTACGATATTGTAAGCAATAAAAATTAAAATTGAGATATATTAAGTTCAATTTATTTTTAAATATGCACCCTTATTTAAAACGAAATAAAAAAAATAATATAAATAAAATATAAATTCAATTTTCATTTTTTTTTTAAATTGCCTCTCATTTAAAATTTTTTTTTAATTAAATTAATATGAAAATTTGAATAACATAAAAAGATACCAAAAACTAAAAAAAAAAATAATTAAATATATTTTATGATATTTTTGTGTGTGCATTAAATGTATTCCCAATTCATATAATAATAAATTTAAAAAACTTTTACTTAAATGTGTATCATAAGAATTTTAAATAAGAGTTAATCTATGGCTTACAGAACAAGATATTGAACTGCATTTTCTATTTTTTTTTTAATTAAATAATTATTTAAGAGATCAAATTAATTTGTATGGTAAAAATTTCCAATCCAGTTTAGATTTTTTTAAACTCATAAATTTAATTGACAAGATTTAAATAGATCATAGTCTTTATCTATTCAAACCTTCTTTAATGCATTACACATGTGTTGACGTGTTCTTAAATCCCTTTGCAAGGGTATAACCAAAGAAAAGTAAAAAAAAAAAAAAAAGCCAGACAAGTTGGCAGCGCCATTTCGTTGAGCCAGCGTTGAGCGATTCTTGCTAGCCAAAAAATGTGAATGCTGGACACACATTTCTTTTCCCCTATCCCGCTTCCCCAATTCCCATTTCCACATTTCCCAGTAACCAGTTCTCATTTCCCTTATGCGTATTTTTGCTCCCTTGACCAAATGACTAAGAAAATTGCTTAGTCAAGCACTTTGCAGGCGTCGTCGCTGTCGCCTTTGTGTTTTATGACATTTTCTGAAGCTGTCCACTTGTTGTAGTTGCTGTTATCAGTGTCATACATTGTTCATGTCTCTTTGCCTTCTTTCTTTCGTTCTACTGTTGCTCCTTTGTCTTTCCTATAGAATTTTACTGATATTTTTAAGCGCAAGCAAAGTTTTCACTGACATCATCGCAAAATCTATAACTTAAACAAATCTTGACTAAGCTGTGCAACCACTCAACAGAATTGAATGATATTCTTATACTTGTTTTACTTTTATAACATAACTCTCTTCCCTTGAGGAAAACTATTCGAAATTCAATTTCTTAGCAAACCTGTCATTTAAAGCTAACGAAGAGGGCAGAATGAAGAATTGTGATAAATTAGTACTCACTCAACTTAAAGTACGTTTTTAAGAATACGGATTTTAAGTTAAAGTCCAGCAACAACGTTTAAGAATACAGCTCTCATAAAAAAATGTTTAAGAAAACAACTAAAAGTAAAATGGAGAAAAAGTACTGTAAAACCTTTAATAAAGAAAAAGCGCAAAAGTTAGTGGAAATCGATTGATAAGCAGCGCTTAAGAATGCGATACAAGGAAACCGAAGAGAATGTTAACAATTTACTGCAAAAAAAAAGTTTAATATCGTTTAAGAATACAAAACATAAGAAAATTGCCAAATTCCATATGCCAAAATCTCTCTCAAGGGAGACAAAAACAGTTGCCGTAAGTCGATACCAATTTGTGAAACAATAAATAACAAAAAAAAACGATAAGTTATCCTCTATAAGCTGCTTCAAATCATATTTTCAAGTGTCTTAAAATTGGTTTAGCATATGAATTGCAATTGAAAGCACAAAATGAAAATGAGAAACTTTTGACATACCAATGTCAAAAAAAGAAAAGAATTTCCCATTTGCAATCTCAGATTTGTACTGTCCGTCTCTTCCTCTCTCTCTCTCTCTCGCTCCCTCTGTCTGTGTCGTTTGCGTACACAGTGTGAAAAACGGCTTCAAATCTCAATGCATGGCCTCTGGGAAATTCAATTTGCGCAACCCTTGCTAAACAATTTTCACAATTTTCACACTAAAGTTGAGCCACAAACTTTTCCATTGCATTTTAAATATGCATGAAAGTCGGTTTTATGCTTATGCATATACGGTAAATATATATATGTATATACTATATAGAGAAAAGTGTATGGAAGAGCGGGTTGTTATACTGGGCTATACATTTTTGGGAATTTTGCTACATAAGTGGCATTGCAACATTTTTATGATAAATAAAAAATCAAGTGCCCTATGAAAATATACTTCCAAATTTTCTCCCAGTTCCTCCCCCGCCACCCCCTCTTCGACGCCCCTGACTCTGTGGTGCAAACAAAATAAATGCGGTAAATTTTGTTGGCACATCGATGAAATTTTACATTTCCTTTTTGCCTCTTTCTAGTTTTCACTTCGAGCCCTTGTCGAAAAAAAAAGAAGAAAAATTAAAATAAAGTGCTGAAAAGCAGAAAAACAGTTGCACAAATACACACAGTAAGAGGGGGGCAGGGGGTGGTGCCTGCGCCTGTCACAAAAGTTTTCCACAACGCGCGTTGACATTTAATAGGTGTCACTGTATGCTCATCTCCCCCCTTTTCTCACTTCTGTCTCCCCATCTCCATCGCTTTCTATTTGTGCGTTGCATTTGCAACTGGCGAATTTGTTGGAATAATTTTCAACACTTTTTGGCAAAAATGCTGCGTGCAGTACAGAAAGAGATGCATAGAGTGGAAGAAGGAGAAAGAGAGAGAGAGAGTAAGAGAGAGATATTTATACGGGAATGCATCAACATTTTATATTTCTGCCCACGCAACTGACAAATTGAGAGCCTTGTGCGTGATTTGCATAGAATGACATACCCCCACCCTCCTCTCAGCACACTCAACTCTTCCTCTTCCCACTCCGTCTCTCTCTCTCTCTCTCTCTCTCTCTCCCTTTACCCTGTAGCTTACCTTCGCTCTCTTTGAAACGTATCTGCGGCTGATGTGCATTTGAGCGCGCTTTCTAAGCTCTACACACATGCTCTCTCTATCTCTCTCCCACGTTCACATTCACCCTCTGTCTTTCTCTCTATCTCTCTCTCTCTCACACACACACACAGTTGTGCAAGCCGCTTTCATTAAGCCGCAGCTCAATTTCTTCATGTCGCTTGTCCTTGTCGAGTTCGCTCAGCTTACGTTTCGTTTTTAAATACCCTGTACTTAGTGCAATTGGGTATTATTAGCTTCCAAGAAGTTTTAGATAGTCAAAACTTGTATATCTATAGATCAAAGTATCAACGTAAGTCAAAACGAAAACTGTATTCGAAGCCCTGCACTTTATCGCTCATTCTCTATCTATCGATAACACTAACGAGAAGAATATCGATAAGCTAATAAATTTGAATTTTAAGAATCGAATGTACTGTTTTTAAAATATGATGCATATGTGTCGACTTAGAATTGTTGATCAATAGATCAATAAAAAAAATATCCATAAATTGTTAAGGGACCCTGACTTTATTCTAATGATAAAATTATCGATTAATTATATAAAGTTGTACTTTTAATATTCTTACCACTATTTTTTAACGATATTTTTTAACAATACTACTATTTACGACTGTTTGGTACCGTTTATCGATGATATTAGTGATACATTTATCGTTAGACTGTAATAAATCGATTTTTTTCAGCTTTCGTACTGTACATTTAATTGTGTCGAAATTTATTTACTTACTACTACTATCGATAAGCTTTTCTGCTATTTTGCATTACAGGGTATCTGCAAGTCTAGCACTTTCCGCTAACGACTGCTGTTTTTATGCCTTTTTTTTATGTTGTCTTCGTCAGCTGGTATTTTTTTATCTCATGTGCCGTGTGTAATTTCATCTACATGCTGCCATACACACACACATACATCCACAGACACACCTGACACACACACACACACACAAAAACACACACACACTAATACACACAGACACTCACGGCGAGCAACTTTTTTTCTTGTTGTTGTCACGTGTCAGAATCATGCACAAAACTTTTAATTGCAAAGTCCTCCAACAATAATTTATAAAAAAAAAAAAAAATTAAAAATACAAAAAAAAAAATTAAATATAAATATAATAAAATTAAAAAATGCAAAACATATATGTAAGAAGAAAACTCAATGCAAATTATGAGAAAAAAGCACTTAATAAATTCCAGCACATTTCGTTATGGCGCTTATTTAAATATTTATTAATTCGCTAAACTTTTTGCATGTGTCGGAAAAACGCACAAGTAAATTAAAAGTTGTGCTAAAAAATATATTCAAAAAATAAATTAAAAATAAAATAATTAAACAGCGTGTGGAATAATGAAGATTAAATGCTATTTAAGACGGTTTTTATAATTAAACGTTAGAGTAATCGGATTGTGATAAAACTTGGTTATATTATATGGTACATGCGTTTCAAAAATATTGTAAAATTCCAATGTGTTGTCATGTTATATGCGTGGTAATATGATCATTAGATTCTACACTACAATAGAATCTTTTGCTATCCTAGGGAGACTAAAGACTGGGGGTAATTGAAGAAGATATCAAAGAAAATTTTCAACATTATAGTTATAGAAATATAATAAAAAAAATATTCAGTTTTTCAAGTATTGAATGAAAAACTTATCAGTTGAAAAAATTGTCAGTGGTTCTCAAAGATTTTAAAGTGTCATTTTGATCATGATTTAAACTTTAAATTTAACTTTATTCATTTTCATCAATTGACTCAAATGTTTCTACAATAAATTAAAATCTCATGTTTTTACTTGTATAAAATTTCTTGTGTCGTACTAAATGCAATTGTGCAAAATGCCAGAATGATGGCATAAATGTAAAACTGAGTCAATATTTTCACAGAAACATTGACAAACTGAGTAACAAGGCAACAACGAACAAATTTCTAAGTTAATTTAGGAATATTCAATATAGAAGAGTATAATAATAATTGCATAAATAATCATTCACAATGGTGCACTCATTGCTGTCACTGTGACTCACGAGTATCGCACACTTTTCACGCCTCGATGACGTGACTTTTGCGTGAGTCACGTGCCAAAATATCCAAAAACAACAGCAACAACAAGAACAATACCCTTGATAATTGCTTGGAGACAAGCAATTTAATTAAAGCGCCCAAAAATGAGAGCAAACACAAGAGGAAAATCTGCAACAAATGCAACAACAACAACAACAACAACAGGATAACGTAACGTAAGCGTAGGCATAGCATAACGTAACGTAACGTAAGCGAAGTGCCAAACAAATCCAATAAGTAAACTACACGAACAAACTACAAAATGGCAACAAACGAAAGCAAAATACACAAAATATAAAAACAGGTAAAAAGTGCCATCGAGTGCACGAGTTGATACCCTGTAAATAATGCCAAAGTAGTGTCAAACAATAATTATAATGAAATATATAAAAATATTGAAATTTTTAAAATAATTAACCCCTTCATGGAATAGTCCCATAAGGGACAACTTTATTAGGAGTTTAAATGCAATCAGCTGATTAAATCCCATGAAAGGGTTAAATTAATTGCGTCACCAAGTTTAAAAAACTTTAAAATAAATAAACAAGGAAATGACATAATAATTCAGAAAATATTTCAACAATTTAAAATACTTTTTTTTTTCTTAATTTTTTAGGCATTTATGGGGCTTTGAACCCAAGTCTTGGGATTTGTTTCCATATTTATTTTAAGGGCAAACAAAAAACTGAAAAAAAATTGTTAACCAAAAAAAAAACGTTTTTTTTTTTTATTTAGATCAAGTAATTTTTCAACCATTGTCATGCCTTCGGTATACCCTGGCATATAACTGTTGCTGCAGGGTATAAAAAGCTCACAAGCTGCCGTCAGAAAGGCAGCTGACAACTTGTGGACTTTATGCTCGGCCTACGCGGCTCTCAATTCAATTGTGCGAGCCACAGTTCAAGTAGCAGTTGTTGTTTCAGCTGTTTTAGTTCAGCTTCAGCTGCTTCCTCTCAATATTTTTGTTGCTGTTGTTTTCTTGCTTAGCTGAATTCACGCGTCGCCGTAAATCGCTGCTTGCAGGCACTGTTGGTCCAAGGCCCCGGCACGTACAAACTTATGGAACGCGTCGGGCTACAAAATCCCAAAACTCGTTAACAAACGCTTCTTTCTGCACTTTTTGCATCTCTCTCTCTCACTGTCTTACTTTCTTGCTCTCTCTCTCTCTTTCTAATTCTTTCTCTTTCTTGGTGGCAGCACACACAGCTGTGTGTCAGAGTCCCAAAACTTCAGTTGCAACTTTCGATTCTCCATTTGAATGGTCTATGCTCATAATTGAATGAATTATTTCAAATCTCATTCAATAGGTTTTCTATATGGTCACTTGCATACTTTCAGGCATTTTCGCCAATAGAAAAACATGCATGCATATCAAAAAGGAATTGAAAAGCAATTTGCCACAAGGAGAAACTATGGAAAACTTGCTTGAATTCCGAACTTTCATTTTTCCACGCACAGTTTCTGCTTGAGGTTTGCCAACAATTTCTCTAATGAGTATCTAGTTCTAGGGGGAAAAATACTTTTAATTGGTTCGGAAAAATTTCAGTTATGAGAACAGAGAAGAAATCAAGAAAAGTCTGAGGAAAATCAGCCTTAAACAAAATATTCTTTTTAAGTCTTTAAGCGTAATTCAGAATAATTGGGCAAAAATAACCACTATAATTTTTTTTTTTTTAATAATAATCGAGAAAAAAAAAATGTTTTTTAATACCGAAAAAATACTGTTTTTGCTCCAATTTGGATCCCAATTAAAACTTATTTTCTAACACTTTTTGGTGATTTTAATGATAACAGTATTAATATGATCATTTGATAGCAAAAACATACAAATATTTTTATTAATTTCATAACCTTTTATGCGAAAATCTAATCCAAAAATTACAGATTTTAGTATTTCCAATTGCGGATATTAACAATATTATTGTTGGTATTGAAGTACACTAAAATATAATTGTTAATTAGTAAAACTAACAAATTTCACAATCATACTATTTAATAAATCGACATTTATGTATGTAAGTGTGTATGTATAAGGTTGTGTGTGCGTGAGTGTAACAAAATGTCCAATTTTAATGAGTTTGCAATGAAGTTATTTTTAACAAACTTTTTTTTCTATTGAGCTGCCCGTTGTTATGTTAAATATATAAAAAGCAAATCGAGTCGTATAAATTGTTTTAATGTGCACAGTGAGTGCAAAACTTTAACATGCACACACACACACTGAAATTTTAACATGCACTGCAATTATCAGACGTCGTTTTGCGGCCAGTTTGTGTATTTGGGTCAATACAAAAAAGAATTTAAACACGATATTTATTTATATAAATTAATATTATAATAAAAAACAAAATTGATCCATTTCACTCACTCTTTCCCCATCTGTTACAATATCTCCATCTCTGTCTGCTGTTTATGACTGCAATCAACATTTTCTTTATTGCAATCTTCTTGTTGTTTTCCGAGATTATAATTGAAACTGTCAACAAATTTGCGCATTGACGTTTTAAATGGAATTTGATGGGCAAATTGAAAATGCTGACAGAGATTCCATTTTTTGTAATTCTTTTTTTTTTGTCACCATTACAAAATTTAAATATTAAATCAATGCGTGGGTCTGCATATCAAATGCATATTAAGTATTTTTTGAGCTTCTTCCTTGCTGTAAACAAGCTTTTATCAAATACATACTGAACAACTGTTGATCCTCTTTAACATACAATTTGTATAATTGTAATTCATTTTTCATATATCAAATTTGAAAATCTCCACTAATCTTGTTTTTTGAATACGACATTGAAAGATTTTTATCCCTTTTCGATTAGTTTCTAGATTAGTGCATTCAAAACTTGTTTACTTTATTTATAATAGCTCTGCACCACTTAGTTATTTTTTAATATTATTAAAATAACTGCTGAACCAATTTTTAAAAGTGTTTTTAAAGAAAACGCTATGTAAACAGCTTACACATCAAATTTGGTATACTTCACTTTAAACTCTTTGCAGAATTATACAAACAGAAAAAAAGATAAAAACTTTGCATTAAGTAGTTCATAAAGTTCATCTCAATAAATTTCAATTGAGTTCAATTGAACGACTCCTTTTTATAGGGCAACTGTTAGTCGTATGTATTTGTGTATCAAAGTAATTGTAACAATTTTGCTTCGTTGCGCCAAATTTGTGCAGAGTATTTGGATAAATATTTCTGTTTTCTGTTTTGTGTCCATTGGCGCCATAAAAACATAACGACGACATTTTCATGGCTTTGTTTACATTCGTTTTGATTTTCCTGTTGGGTTTTCCTTGTCTTTCCTTTCCGCTTTTCTGTCTGTCTGTCGTTTCGTCATTCTTTTTGTGTGTTGTTCACATGTTTACATGCGCACAAGAAAAGTTCAATATCCGCAGTGTTCCCTGCTGCGTCTCCCAACTCTTCTGCTCTCTCTTTCTCTCTATCCATTACTCCATTACTCTGGCCATGTTTTGAACCAAAGCTCCAGCCAATCAACAATTTCTTCTCCTTCATTTTCTTCTTTTCCATCAGGCCCATCGTTTAATTATCCACTTGGTTCATAAAGTCTTTGTTCATGAGGAGACACAACAGCGGCAACATTTGCGCCTCTTCTCATCTCCATTTCGAATACTCTTCTGGCAAGGCGTATTACAATTTTGATCAAAAATATCTCACAATTTATTGCTTCTTGAGATAATTCAATCAATACTTTTTGCCATTTTATTTGTCTTATATTCGGACAAGGTAAGTTTAACAAACAATTATCGGAAAATGTACTTATGCTTAATAAAATTTTTTTGAATGCCAACATATTTTTTGAATGAATTTAATAAACAGTTTTGTTTTGGAAAAAAAATTAGTGTTTCCAAAATAAAGCTCGATTCTAAAATGAAATTGTGTTATTATTGAGTAAAAAAATTTGTAAAATAGTAAAAACTATTTTTAAGTTAGATACTAACAATATTCGAAATTTTTGAATACCAGTTTTATGGGTATAAACATAAAATAAAAAAATAAAATTGTAAATTCTTATTATAATAAATTGAGTCAAGGTTTGAACTCAATTTAAACTAAAATCAAAAAAGATAAAATGATGACTCGTAACTAAATCATAATTAACAAAAATATCTAAAGTGATACAAATATCTATACAATTTTTTAAATAAATACAAATATTTTTGATTTATAAATGGGACTTAAGTTTGAATCCAAACGTTGGTTACAGAGGTTCTTAAACCGTTCTGGAACAGAATAGAAATCTTGTTTTAAGCTTCAGACTTTCAAAATTTCTTTTTTCTAATGAAAAATTTAAATCAAGGGTATCAGATCTTCGGCGTGCCGTAGAAAAAATTTCAATCTTGTTTTTTATGATTATTTTTTTGTTTTTGTTTATGAAAAACGCAATGCGGTCCATCTATCGACCTGCCTTTGAGGCTGCTGTCTGCCTGCCTTTCAATTAGAGCTCATTAATGTCGGCCAAAATGACAGGGGAAGGGGGACTGCAATGAAAAGAGGGGGAAGGGGAAGGGAAGAGAAGAGAAAAGGAGCGCATTGTTTATAATTGGCATGTACGAGGCGGATGTGCAGTCGTGTGCATTGGTCATTGAAATTGCTTTTTAATGTTGGCCACACTGAACCGTGCAAACAAATAAACAACAGGCAACGGCGACTCACTGACTGACTAAAGGGCGACAGAACGAGATAAGGAGAGACAGAAACAGAAACAGAGAAAGATACTCTCTGGGACAGCTTGATACTGATGTATACACATATCTGTTAGCTGTATCTATATCAGCTGGGCGTTTAATTTACGCCTCGAGTCAAACTGTAAATACATTATTTATATGGTGTCCCAGCTTGGGGGCGCCTCCAATGTTGCAGCTCCCGACTCAACTCAACTCGGTTCGGTTCGGCTTGGGCGTCCAGGTTCCTGGCGTTCGCCGTTCTAACTGTGGCCATTTAAATGGCTCAATGGCAGTACATTTAACATATTACGCATACGCCATGTATACGTATACGCATATGTACACAAAGAGAAAATAGTACAAATATAATTTTTATCTTAAGTCATTACTGAGAAGCTAGAACCGGTTGAGAATTTTAAATTAAATATGCAAATTAATTGAAATCAATTTTTACCCAACATTTACATCTATATTTAAAAAAAACTCTTTTTATCCTGACTGCATCAATCACTAACTGATCATTGTGGAGCTTAAACGGTAAGAGCTAGAAGGCTTACATTTTCACACAGCTTTTTTGAAATCCCAGTTGCAAGGGGGTCAGTGTCAAACCTGTCGTTGATTTTAAGTGGAATATAAAAAGGCATTAAGTAATAATTGAATTACCCTTTTCAACTTTGAACATTTTTATATTTCTGTCAACTGGAACATTAAAGTAATTTGAAATTTCAAAAGTTAAAGCCCAAATATTAAATTTTACAAATAGTCCATTTTTACAAGTGTATGTATTGAAATTTATATATATTTAGTTTATATATTTAATGCGACTGCAGTTGAAGTGACACAAAACGAGCTGCAGCTGCAACACTCAAAGGCAATCAATGAAGTGCCTCACACACACACACACACACACACACATATTTATACTAGGCGTGGCAGCCATGGAAATGCATAACACATTCCCATACATATGCATATACTTACATATATATAATCGTATCCCATCAGATCCCTTTATACTCGTATCGTCACTAGAGAGATATTGGGTTAGCACTGTAAACATTAAATTGCATAGAAATGTGAATGTGACAGCCGAGGGCGTTGGTTAAGTCAAAGCTCTTGCCTCTTATTCTTTTAATTAAGTTACATGTGTGTTCTCTCTCTGTCCCTCTCTCTATTAGTTAATAACCTCTTATGCACTTCGGGCTAAGCTTTTGACACAGTACGTTTAATATGCAGCCAGGGACAGGTAAATGTATAGTTTAACCTTTTGTTAGGTTTTGAGCTTTAATTAATCAGAAATGGATATATTCATTTACGTAATTGAAAACAGTCCATCACACACACACACAGTTCACTTAGTCTTTCTCTTCAGTCAGTCAGTTGATTATTATTTTTTTATTTTTTGTCGTCATCGTCAACATCATCGGGATCTATTTGACAGACGTTTGACATATGAAAGAGCGCGGTTCAAGTTTTGTGGCTCATATCAAAGTGCATGACAGATTGTAAGCCACAACATAGTAATGACTTGCCAGATAAATTTCAGGTTGAAATGAATATCAATTTCAAATGAAATATTAGTTACACTCAACTCTCTGTAGACTATGCTGAAACTAAGGAAGACTTCTCTGTCTTCTCTTAAATGTTTATTACTATTTATTAGGCAAAAGATTATCTGATTTAATAAGTTAAGCGCTGAAAGGAAATTCGTATTTACATTCAAATGAATTTATTGGCAATTCTGAGGTTTATATTTTGAAAAAATAACTAACTTTACTTTCGGATTTAAAAGAATATGCCTTTTCAACCATAAAAACAATTTTTTTAAACAGTGTTAGCTTTAGAAAGTATGAAAATTGGCAACACTGAATGCTGCAAATTGGCAACAGACTACAGTTTAGCATACTTGTTAACAATGAAAGGTTTGACAGACACAAAGATAAATCATAAGCTTGCAATGAACTCATGTATTGTAGCTGAAAATTGGCAACAAGGCTTGAATGAAGTTTGACAACAGAGCATCGGTAAGGGATTTTTGATCAAATAAGAAAATTACTCCCACTTACAGATTAAGTAGGCCTCGCCTTGGAAATATTTAGTTTATAAAAACATTAGTTTGCAAAAAGATCAATGTGGAAGCTAATAAAATTCGTTTAGCTTACTTAAGTAATATACAATGGACAATGGAGCTACTTAGGTAAAAAAACTAACAATGGATACAGTTATATAGAGGTATTATAAAGTGAAAAGCTCAGCTTTAATATGTTGTCGACTGCTATGTTGTGTGGTTTTCTTGCGATTGTGGTTGTATACTTGTATTATTATTTATGCAGAGTTTCTTCTTCATTGTATTATAGTTGTACTCCTTCTTTTTGGTTGATTCCCCCATTGTACACCTATCTTATAAGCAAAAGAGAGAAGCACTGAAGTCGCTTGAGTGGCACTAAATCAAATAGTGCGGCCATCAAGCATGCAACGAGCCGTGCATTGGGTTGAACCTGAAACTGAATCTGTATCTGAAGCTGCAACAACATCTGGACAGTCTATAAGTGGAGTGTATGCTTATCTCTCTCTCTCTCACACACACACATACTCTGTGTGTGTTTGTGTAGTGTAGATAGATGGCCTATCGTCTGGCCGTGTTAATATTTGCTTGCGTTTTACATTGTTTGCTTGAAACTGGCCATGGGCCATTGCAAAGGCTGAGAGTACGATAAGTATCTTTGCACAGTTTTCATGTATTGTTTGGCTTTTAGTGCCGCCTCAGTTGTTGCACAGATACTTACATACATACGTCGTATACGGAGACTGTGCAAATAAAACAAAGTAACAGTTCAAGGCAAACTTTAAGTAGCCGCCTGCCTTATGTTAATGAGTCAACTCTTCTCGCTTTGCAATCTCTATTAACGCTTAACTCTATCCGTATCTGCATCTGCATCTGAATCTGCAACTTGCACTCACTCTCTTTCTTTAACTGTTTGATCAGCTAATTCGACTTGATTCAATGTTTCAATGAAGCAGCTGCAAAAGCTCGACCCTTTTGCTAATTACGTTTTTGATACCATTATCAAGCTGTAAATATTTGCATTCCTATTTCCGGTCAGCATAATTTAGCTGACCCAAATTTCCATGAATTATCAATTTCTCGTTTCAGCAATCACATCAATAATCAGACGCATCTCTCATTTCAAATGTTGCCAGCTCATTCATCTTGAAAAGACTTAAATTTTACTAGAATTTCGTAGACAAATGCATATAATTGGCATTGTTGAATGTAAAATCTTAACCACAATTTGCGTATGTAATATGCACATTTTTAAGTCATCATAAGCTTAATTTGAAAATCAACTTGATAAACTGTAGAAAGTTGAGGGCAAAGCAAATCAAATAAAAGCCCACAATGACAACAATTGAAGAGTTTAATTAAATATTTGATTATTTAAACTGGAACAATAGAAGGCAAGTTGCATATCATGAGAAGCAAGACGAGATTATGGCTTGTAAGGTACTTCAACTAATTGAAACTTTAAGGCGCTTTCAAATTAGGTTGAGTTATCAGCAACAGCAGCCTTAGAGCCTTAATAGTTTTACCAAATTGAAAATTCTCAGCTTAATCAAAAGCTTAGTACATTTCAAAGTCCCTTCTTAAGTCGAAATTCAATTCACTAATTCAATTTTAGCTTTCATGTGCTTTCAGCACAATTTTCGATTAATCGAAAGCTCGTTAATTTGCGCTTTATTTATACAATTAATTAATTTAATTTAAGCTTTCATGTGCTTTTAGCTCTATTTTAGATTAATCAAAAGCTCGTTAATTTTTGCTTTATTTACCTATTAACAGTCTGAATTTTCAATGGATTGCTTAGCTCAAAAGTATCTTTAGATTAATCAAAAGCTCATTTAGATTAATTTAAGCTTCCAGCTCCAAATGTATGTAAGTGATACAAATATTTTAGCTTTTGCCTAGTTAAATATAAATTTGCATAGAATGTGCACAAGCAATGTTGCAAAACGCCTAAAAAAAAAGTGTTAAAAAACAGTTTTATAGCCAAGCATGCATAATGTGCAATTTAAATGCCTTATGCAATTGAAAGCAAACTCACGAGTCGAGACTCACCAGAAAAAGGGGAGTCGCTTATCAATGGCCCCTCCGTGTGGAAAGCGGGCAGTAATTTTATTATTTTTTGTGCTTTTTTGTGGTATTTTTTTTGGGGTTTGGTTATGGTTTGCTTGTCATATGCCAAAAAATGCATGGCAAATGGTCGGAGGAGACTGTGGGTTTTTCGGTCTGGCCGAGGGCAAAGATTTATTTCACCCGGTTGAAGCAGAAAATTGCACGTAACAAAGCGTGGAAAAGTTTTCCCAACACGCCCACCATCGTACATGGCACATAGATGTAGAAGTAGAGGTAGAAGTAGAAGCGTTCAAAACTCGAACTCTGAATCGGACTTTGAAACTGGGTGTTTTGTGGACTGCCAGCTTCTGTTTCACTGCTTCTTCTAGGTCTCGGTCTGGGTCTGAGCTCTTTGGAAAAACAAGGGAAATTACAAATTGTTGTTTACTTTGCATTTCATTCGCACACACACACGAGGCGACCCGAAACCAACTGACACAAAGGCAAAAGTGCGCAAAAACAAAAAAAAAGGGGGCCAAAAATGAAAATACATTGGACGAAGAAGGCAAAAGAAGCCTAGAAAATATGAAAAAGAATCGCTAAGAATGGGCTAAAAAAAAAAGTATAAAGAAAAGTATGTGCAATGCCATGCCATACCAGGGACCATAGCATGGTATGGTATGGAAATGGGTATAGAAATGGGTATGAAAATGCTATCGAGTTGGGGAGTGTGGGGAAAACGTGGAGTGTTGCGTGGAAAAGTCGAAAGGCGAACGTTTTTCAGTTTGTTTAGTGTTTAGTTTAATGAGCTTTTCTTTTTGCTACTTTGCACAACAACAACTGCAACAATTGTATAATACAAAGCGATAAGGAAACAAGCAAGCAGATTTAAGCATAAAGTATTAGACTTCAAGTTACCCTAGATAATCTATACTATTTGTAATGTTGTCGATTTCTTCAGGGATAAACTGGCGCCCAACGTGAGTTGCGAGAGAACATTTTGAGACTATTCTTTTAAAAATTTATATTTTTACATTCTATCGATTTCTTCTCATATTAAACACATTTTAAGGTTATTTATGACTGAAAGTTTTATAAATTTTTCCTCATATCAGACACATTTTAAGTTTCTGTAAGACTGGTGCCCAACGTGGGGTACAATAAAAAAGATGGAGATTTCTTTTAGCTAACAATTTACATTTCAATAAAATTAAAAAACTTCTGTCAAACCCAACATTAAGTCATTGTTTACAGGGTATATAATACAAACAAAAAAAAAATCACAAGAAAAAAAAAACACCGAAAGTTATAAAAATTGGGTCAATTACTTTTATAATCATAACACACAACTACAAAAGCAACTTCACTACGAACTTCTTAGCAAACCAATTTGTTATTATTATTGCTGTTGTTGTTGCTGTTGCTATACTTTTTTGTTGCACTGTTCGCTATATAATTGCATGGCAATAGTTCATAGTTCAACGTTTACCAGTTGTGTCTGCACTTCTGTTTCTTCCCATTCGAAGCGATTGAGTTAAGATAAACATAAGTCGACTGTGTACAGTTACCTTCAAAAGTTTATGTACAACACTTAAGTACAGAGCATTTTTGTAAAACTCGTTAAAAGATGTGTGAGTATGTGTGTTTCTTGATTCCAGTAATTAGCTGGCAACATTTGTATACACGAGAACTTTAAACGTATCAATTAAGTTGTTTTTTGTATAAAAAATTGTTATTTATAAATAATATTCTGACTCAAAAAAAAAAAAAAAAAAAATTTAGATATTTAAAATAAATTTCTGTAATTTTCTATATAAAATTTCGTGAATTTTTAGAGCATAAACTTTTCAAGTTACTCCTCCTCATGCGTTTACTTTGTGCGCCCACTGTAAAAACCGTCATTACAGCAGACGTACGAGTAAATTTAAATATACACACACATACATCTTGGAAGTCTGCAGTCAATTTAGATAAACAATTACGAGCACAATTGCAGGGACTGACTGACTGGCTGACGGACTGACTGACTGAACCACCGCCAGGGGCAAAAACCGTCGATGGTGCCACCCATTCACTTCATTTGACCCACCATATCAAGTGGATGTGGCTGTGGCTGTGGATATTTGATGTGGCATGGAGTACTCTGTGCTCTGCTCAACAATGCAACAGAAGGCGGCAGCAGTCAGTTTTCCTAGTTGTTACTGTTGTTATTGTTATTGTAAGTGGCGCGCGAGTTGAGAGGCCCCCAAAAATAGCACACAACAACAACACCAACAACAACAACAAAAGTACAATCAAACTTTAAGTAGGAAATAAAGCAAAAAGAAGAAGAAGCTGATGAGGAAAAGAAAAGAAAGTATCTATGAGATGCACGAGTATAAATTATTACTTTGCCTTCGTAGATCGTGAATTGTTGAAAATAAAAACAAAAAAAACTCTTTTTGTTATTTTTTCCTCTTCTTTCTTTTGAAAAACACTTTGGAATTTTAATTGGCTCACTGAGAGACCCTCGAAAGAGATGGCAATAGCAAGAGTGCGAGCGAGAAAGTGTGGTCTGCATTTGCATGCTGGGATCAAAATTAAACGCGACATCTGTTTAGTTTTTAAAGAAGTTCAAGCCCATAAATCATGCGATCGTCAGCACCATGGGCTATTTATATGGCAACTCCCAAGCCAAAAAAAAGAAGGAAAAAACCAAACAAACCAAAGGCATGCGGAAGAGTTCACACACAGTAACTAAATATGTGTGTGTGACACACTATAGTGTGATGCCAAACCGCCAGCTATCAATTTTCAAGATACTTTTAGGGCCGAAAGGTCTTGTGTCCAAAATTTCAGCTTACCTGTAAAGATAGAAAGAAAAAGAGAGATTAGTTAAGAATATTTAATTAAATATTAGAGCAAATAAAAATCAATAGATATTCCAAAAAAAAAAACAAGTAAAATATACGCTTTTTAAATACATCCAAACTATTATTATTTTAAGACTCAATTTTCCTTGTATTTACAGGGTATTATTGACATATGGGAAGAAAATACTCTCAAAAAATGCTCTCTAATATTTAAATAATTTCAAAACTTGTTAAGCTCCCTTCTCATACAATTTATCTACACAAAAAATATTAACAATATGTGCAAATTTCATATCAAGCGTGCACTGTTGCCAAATTTCAGCGCTGCAACGTTGCCAAACTGCAATTATCGTAAAGCTCAATTTGTGGCGTTGCCACACGCTTATATTGTTTATATTCTTTTGACGATCATTGCCCAATTTTAATATTTTGCCAGGTAACATACTTTGCCACAACTGCAACATTTACACAACAACCACGCACCAAGGGCGCCCACAGAGTGGTCCATAAGTCACCGTCAGACATGGCTACCCCCATACAATCCTCTCTCTCTCCCTCTATATCCATGTCCATGGTGGCGTTGAAACAACTCAAGGTCTGAGACGGCGCAAATTTCAGGCTGTTTGTCTAGGAAAAAGGAAAACGCACAGCAGGCAGCTGCAAATGCAACTCAATTTTAAAAACAACATGAAAAAAAGTGAAAGAAAATTGTTGAAAAAAAAAAAGAAAAATACAGATGGAGAAGAGGAAAAAGGAAAACGTACTGCAAGCATAATTAATTACTCATAAGTAATTCCGTTGGCCTTAGGGTGCTGGGCATATAAATATTTCAGTTGCAGCGACGGCAACACGAAATATGCGCCATGCAAACGCTCAGCCACAATAAAAACTAGACTAAATAACAAAAAGACGAACTCAATATACCCTAGATTCGAATAAAGATGATCTAAACAATTTTGTACAGTTTATACTTAGCTGAAATGCTTTTTATAGTCTGTCTTTTGAGGCGAATTGTTGGGCTAAGTTTGTTGAGATCATATAATCATATATGATGTAGTTTTCAATAAAATTACGTATAGTTCCTTATTAGCTAGCATGCTTTTAAAAGTCCTTAATTTGTGATAAATCAGATGATGGATTGTTGAGTTCATTGGGATCATATTTGGTAAGGATAGTCTATATTTTGAGATACTTTCAGATTGAACAACTGTGACACAAAGCAGACTGCAAATTATATCCACGTTTTTAGTCAAAGACAAAAACAAACTTAAACAATTTTTAAAATTCTATTTTTACCCTATTTTATATATTTATTTAACTAAACATTTTTCGATTCTATCTCTTAAACATTTGCATAAAAATCTCATTTTAGAATCAATCTTAAATTGTTGCATGCTCTTTTTTGGACAATGCTGCAATGAAACTTCAAATGCATTCACTTTAATTTGATTCAGTTCTATTCAAACACTACAAAGCGTATGCCTAATGTGTTATGATATGAAAATACTCTATGGAATAACAACAACAATAACGGGATGAGAAGAAATTGAAACAGAATTAAGCTGCAAATGCGATGAGCGTGCCGAGCCGACTCGAGTCGAGTTGAGTTGGAGGAATCGGAGGAGTCGTGCAGAACGGAGCCGTGAATGAATGAATGAATCAGTGAAACGAATAAACTCGTTCGCTGCACAGTTGAATGACTACAAAGTCGAATTAAGCAGCGCCAGTGTGAATGTGATACGAGTATTCGTGTGTGTTTCTGAGTGTGTGTGTGTGAGAGGCAGAAATTTGATGCAACAACTGCTGCTGCAGTTGCTGCCTCACTCTGCGCTTCTCAAAATCGTGTAAGTGGAGATACTCAACTGTAAGATGCCCAGTAATCGTCCGTGGTTCAATTCATTTACAAATTATATATGAATAATAGAAAACAAAGTTTAGAAAAAAATAACTAAAAGAAATATTAAAAAATAAATTAAGAGATCCTGGCATATTTATTTTGACAACATTTAAAATTAATTCTACTCTTTGCTAGTATTTTTTATAATTTTATAAAACTGCAAAAATTACACTTTTTGTATAAAAAGTAGGAAAAAGGGGTTAAAATAGTAATTTTTTGCAAAGAGATTTTTGAAAAATTATGCAGTCACTAATAGAATTGCTTAAAGAATTTTTTGGCATCAAAAAATTTTTTTAAAAAAATCGAGGAAAAAAAGTTTTAAAATTGACATTTTTTTAATTCAAAATTCTCAATGGGTACTTAATGGGTTAAGGAAAGTTTTGTATTATTCAAACGGAATTGAAATGACCTTACCAGTGATGCCAAAATGTACATGAAGTGGGTTCAAATTATGAGTAGAATTCATTTGAAATGTTGTCAAAATAAATATGTCGACTAGTGTAAATAAATATAAATTTCATAATTATTGAAATTTATTAAATAATAGAAAAGGCAAAAATAAAAATATAAGAATTATATGATTATCTTTTATATTTTAATTATCTTATCTGTTTATAAACCGATCGAGTTGATATTTTCAGCATACATCCACTAAATAGCACACATTCAAAATCTTTAATCTGGAGATCTTAAATAACTCTTGTTATTTAATATTTTTACAACATAAAAGTGTTGTCACCACATTTGATTGCTTTACACGAACTTATAAGCCATTGCATCCTTTTGGGTACTGGGCTAAAAATCGGAGCGCAATGAATGCAATTTTAAGCACGTGCTGATGCTGCCCTCTCTTCTCCCCCCTCTCCACTCTGCTCTTTGCCCACTGCCTTCTTCAGCTGCTGCGCTGCAGCGTCGTGCTTCATGGACCGCGGCCGAAAAGCGAAAAGCGAAGAATCCGCACAAAACAGCAACAACAAGCAGAGAAGCATTAATGCAGGCAAAGTCAAGAAATGCTCGACTTAGCAGATACCCCTTCAGAAATGAAATTTAGCACAATTCTGTCTGAAAATTAAGTATATTTAGCTAATAGAGTAGACATTGACTTTGCACAGAACATATCTATCTATCTGCTTACTGAAAAAAAAACTAAGTACTCAATATTTTTTGAATATATCGCGATTCGAATAGACAGTTAAGAGGTCGAACTACAAGCGTCTTTTCAGAATACCCTGTAATTTGTTAAATTATATACATTTCTAGAATGCTGTAAAAACTCAAAAATTTATTTGTTAGGCTTAAAAAAATTTAAATAAAATTTATCGTAGAAAATGCATGTTAAAGAAACTTTCCAGACAACCACCCAAAATACCCTGCTAGCTATGGTCCTTTTACAAAAACACACATTTGCAGGGTATACAAAATATAACAAGACTGTTCGTCAGTCGTGCGTGCAAAAAATGTGTTGCAAGTTTGCGAGTCAAACAAACAATCAAATGGCAAACGACATTTAATTAAAGGCTGTGATCGAAAGACAAAAAAAAATGAGAAAATCAAACCAGAAAAAAACAGAGAGCGACAAAGGGAAAAAGGGCGTGAGTTGGCCTTAAGGCTTATCAATGAGCCATTGACTGGTTAATTAGGCAGACACGCCCACCTGACAGAAGGCCTGTTTGCGATACGCATACGCCTACTGTCATTACACGTAGAGCTCATTTAAATAAATTAATGAATTTTCTTTGCTTTTCTTCAACGGCAACGTTGCTTTTTTTTATGGCATTTTCTTTGCCTTATCGCTTCAATATTGACACTGTCAGTTCACGGAGATGTGGAGTGGGATATGAAGTGAAATTGAGATTTCGTGGTCGTGTCACATCGCTCGCCTCATTTGAAAAGACGACGCAACGCGGACGTTTTCTTTATTTTATTTTATTTTACTTTATTTTTTTTCTTTCTGTTTTTCCATTAGCGCAAAATACTGGAAATTGTTTATCTTAATCGCTTTCGATGCCGGCTCTTGACACACACACACACACAAGCACACTTACACACACTGTCACTCTGTGTTTGTGTCAGCTGTATAACATTGTCATTCACACATGAATGATACACACATTGGCTTATTAGTCGTCTTCTCTTCAATTGACATTTATGGCGTCAAATATTAATTTGTGTTTATGTTAGCATTTAGTATGGATTTTCCTTAACTTTTCTTCACATCACTTCCCCACTTCTGCCCGCTGTCACTATGTATTTACTTACCTTGCTTAATATCATTTTGCTTTACTCACACACCAAAAATGTCTTGGCCAGTTGTCTGTGGTCTGTGGACTTCAGCTACAGCTGAATATTTGTTGTGCTCAGTATGTATGATTTCCCAGCTGAATACGCTGGTATTTTTAGCAAATCGTTTATCGATGCTTTGTTGCCTAATTTCCCTTATGCCTTGTTGCCAATTTTCAGCAACAATACATCAATTCAGTGCTTACTTCTGGTCAAACCTTTCATGTTATAGAACATTTAAAGCTGTCCTGTGTTGCCAATTTTCAGCTCTCATTGTTGTCAAATTTCATACTTTATGAAACACACACTATATTTAATTATGAACTCAAAAATAAAAAGCAGTTCTCGTCTGTAATTAATTAAACGGATATTAACTCTGTGTCGACAATATTCTTTATGCATTGTTGCCAATTTTCAACTGGAATACTTCATGTTTAATTAATTGATTAATTAAGTAATCTATGCTTTGCTCACACTTTTCTCTTATTATATAGCAGGAAAATCATCTTTTATCTTTAATTTATACTCACCATTGTTGCCAATTTTCACTCAAGCTATATAAAATATTTTAAATTCACTTAAAAACTTGTATAAATTCAAATTTAAAGACATTGTTGCCCATTTTCAGTACTGCTTAATACAGACTTAAGTGCATATATCTACAAGTAAATTGAGTCGTTTTACAAGTTCTTTGAGCACTTATTAAAGCTGAGATTTGTGGCAATCTGTCTTCTTCTTCTACTTAGTGTGCGTGTGTGTGTGTGGCGTTTTTTTTTCGGCTCTTTGCTAGTTGGCAGCTTCAATCAACAGTCGACACACATTTGTCAGGCAGGCAGGCAGGCAGGCTGGCAGGCCTAGTAAGATGAGGTTAAGAAGGAGGGATGGATAGAGAAAAATGCTGCAACATGTACACAACTCTCAAACGCTTTCAACGGGGCTTCCGACTGGCGGCAACTGAGGCAACTTATCTGTCAAATGCCAAACGACAACCCAAAATCTATTAAGAGTGGCTTCCGCCTGTTGCCAGTGAGTTTCGCCCCAGGCTCCACAAAAACAGATGGACCATAAGCGAGAGACATAGAGACACAGTGCGAGAACAAGAGATTGAGGGTAAGGGGAAAAGGCGAGTAGGTCGGAGGGTCGCTGTTGCTATTGGATTTGAATTGAAGTTGGGGAATGACACTCGAACTGGGAACTGGGTCTGTTGCGTTTCGGGTTTGGTTTTTAGTTTGGTTTCCATAGTCTATGAAAAGCGCATCCAGAACAAAACAAAAGAACAAAAAATAATCCGAAAATAGTCGGAAAAAAAATCTAACCTACGGTTTTTTATTTGTATACTCTTGCAGAGAGTGTATTACAAACTTGTTGCGATTTATGTAACGCTTTAAAAAAGCTGCGGCTTTGCAAAGTATCAGGACAACAAACTGAGTCGATCTAAACATATTGACTAGGTTCTCAATTTCATCACTATCACTATATCATAGAAAAGATTGGTCGTAAATTACCATATTGTAAGAAAAACTTCTACTTATTTAAGAAATCTCAATTATAACCTTACAAGTTTAGCAAATTTCAATATATGAACCCTTTCAGATTTTTTAAATATCGCAAATAGTCTTACAAATATTATCTTATACATCTTGGACCCAATTTATCAATGAACATATTTTTATTAAATTTGTAAAAACTGCATTTTTTTTTATAAATATAACTCAATGTTACATTTTATGATAACTTTTTTAGAAGGGCATCAAATTTGTCGACGACTCAAAGTGAAAGTTTACATGTTTTGATGTTCTTGCTGTTTGTTTTTTTGTGGCCGCTCTCGATTTTGACTGGTTTGTTTTTGTTGGGGAGAGAACTGAAACCGAAACTGAAACCGAAACTGACACTGAGCCCAAGTCGCAGTCACAGCCAATTTCAGTTATCATTCAGGGCGTACATATATCTGTTTGTCTGTCTGTCTGTTTGTCTGTCAGTCATTCACTCAGCGAGTCAATGAGTCCTACTCTCGTGCGTTGACAAAGTTTCATGTCACAAAGATTAGCCAAGTTGTCGGCAGTAGCTTGGCAACAGTATTTCAATGCAGCACGCCTCTTGTAACGTTTGATATTTCCTTTTTCCGTTTTTTTTTTCCTTTGAGGTGTACCACTGCTTTACCTATCAATTGACTGATGGTTCTTCTTGCCACATGGGTAAATATACATATACATATGTACGTCTCTCTGTCTGTCTGTCTGTCTGTCACACACATGCAGCCAAAAGAAGCAGCTCTAGGTAATCAACTTACTAAGCGGGTCACGCGGGGCGTATGCGCAATGCGACTCCAACTCCACTTGCCTGATTCCTGTTTGTTCGTTCGTTTCTGATATCATCTGATTACCTGATGAGCCGAAGAGCTGAAGGGAGCAGTCAGCTCAACTAGGGTAATCAACTTAATTCAGCGGTGAAAAGAGAGCCAGATTGAATCTGAAATCACTGCTTTCAGCGTGTGCTGGCAAATGTGTTCCCAACTTTTCCAAAGTCAAATCTACAACTGTATGCTTTAATGTATCAAGCAAGATAAACAACAACATGTTAGTTAACAGCTATTTTCTAGTTAGAAGCTAGTTAGAAGGTAAATCAACGATGCATCGTTGCTTGTATAAACACTATGAAAATAAAGCTTTTAATTTCTAAAATGTGGTGAACATTTTTAATTTTTAGGTTCTAATTTATAAATAAATTTTAAATTATATTTTTAAAAAAAAATAAATAAATTAAACTTATATTTCAATATATTCTAATTTAATTTTAATATTTTTAAATTTATAATTTAAAGCTTTTGTAAGTACATTTTGAATTTTTATTATTATTTATTACTTTAAAATTAATTATTTATTTATATTATATATTTTACAAAAAATAATCCCTAGTTATTTAATGCCAACAAACAACCATCAAGGCTTTATATATGCGATTTTAACGTATTAATATTGCAAGTCATCTTTGTTTTTAATTTTAATGACTTACATTTAAGCCCAATTTACACGATCGGTTTCCGACCGACACTTTACGTTAATAAATCGTCAATCTCGTGTGAACACGCAAAATTTTAGAGCGTCGGTTTGTCATCGAAGCGAATTTAATACGTAAAAATTGAATTTTTTGGTATTTTTTGGTGCATTTTCTGGCAACATTTTCCATCGGTCAAAAAGTGTCGGTCGGAAACCGATCGTGTAAATTGGGCTTTAGAAATCATTTCCAGTTTTAACTCAAATTATGTTAAGGATTTTTAATTTCTTCGTTTTCTCTTTATTTAGTTGCAACTTTTTGCAGCTTTTCTCATTATCTGTTAATGTCGGAATCTATCAAAAAATCCATTCATTAAGTTGACTAGTTGCAAAGTTATTTTCGTTTTCATTTTTTTTTTCTCTTTTTTATTGACATTATAGCTGGGCTTCTGCTGTGGCCAAAAGTTAGCCAAAGCTTTAGCACACAAACTCACACCCTCACACACACACACTTACTGCAATTTTTGGCATTGCCAAACTGTCGTTGGCCATAAAACTTGACGCTGCGTCGTTCATTTTGTTTCAATTGCAGCCCCTTCTTCTTTCCTTTCTGCTGCCTCAATTTTGGCCCTAACTGACATTAAGCCTTCTTGATAGCCGTCTCACACACACACACATATTTCATTGATGGATTAATAGCATCAAAATGGCTAAGGAAATGCGTGGGCGTCAACAAAATGGGAAATGGGAAACAGATGAAAACCAAAAACAAAACCAAAAAAAAAGAGACTTGCCATTTTTGCTGTGGGCGTGGTCTGATGCCTTCTTAGCTGCTATTTCCGCTTATTACGCGTCACACAAGCACACACACACACACACATATATATACATCTTTAGGTTGTTCGTGCTCGTGCACTTCATCATTCGAGTTTTGCCAGCGATCAGCCTTTTTGTTGTTGTTGTTGTTGTTCCTGTTGCCTCTTCATCATTTTTATGACGCTCATGTGACAGTCATTTGTATTAATGTGCCACACACACACACACACAAACCCGCACACACACACACTCATACCATATAAAAAACCCCAGCGCCAAATCAAACTTCACACATAGCCCCATCGTTATTTTTGTTGAACTTGAGGCTGCCGTTTTCATTTTTTTTCTATTCTTTTTTTTGTCGCTGTATCACACCAGCAAACCAATACAGACACACTCGCACACACACACACCTTCCTTTTCCCTTTGTCCCCCTCTGTCATCGGCAATGGCGCCCGCCCTTTTTTTTGGCCCTCAGTTCCGCCCACTCTGTTTGCGGTTTATCGATTCAAATTGATTTTGCTTTTCCGCCATTCTTGTTGTTGTTGTTGTCATCGACATCCTTGACTATGTCTACGTCTTCGCAATCCAACAATCCCTCTCAAAGTCTTCTTTCCCCCACTCTTCACCCCTTTGCACTATGGGAAAAAAAGTTCAATTTTATGAAGTACGTAAATGCAGTTTTATTGTTCTTCAGTATCTTGAAAATATTCTTGATTTCAAAAGATAACATACTCCAGATAAAATAAAAAGTTTTGTTTTTTTTTTAGGTTTTTATGCACTACTCTATTTATTTAAAGCTAGATGGAGGGGATTCACAAGATTCCATTTATTTTGTTATAAGTTTATTAGCAAAATCTTCAAGAATAAAAAAAAAAACACCAAAAATTTTTTTTTTCAATTTCCCGAATTTTCTCAAGGTTTTGATTTTACTAAAATATTTCTTATAGAGCCCCGATAATCAAATTAATTGCGAAGAAGAATTTGCAAACCCTTATAAAAAAATCACTACCAAAATTCTGACACCACTTTGAAATGATTTTATTCTGGAATTCCGGAGTTTTGTTTTGTAACTTTATATATAGAGTTAAGACCAAAAAACATCGATCTTGTAACCCATAGTGCAATCTACCAAAACCCAATTCAAGTCTTTTTTCCCTCCCCTTGCCACCTTTGTCACTTTTCGCCAGAGTTACTCACATTTGGCTTTCAATTGTATGTTTCTAGGTTCTCTCTCTCTCCTTCTTCACATAGAAAAGCCATTGACATTGCAAGTTCCTTTTCCTCTAACTTTTTGTTTATTTTTTTTTATTTCGGGGACAGGTTTAGTTGCCCCTTTCCCCCATCCAATCTACTTCGCTGCCATCACATTCAAATATTTCGCTTGGCTGTTGTCGATTTATTTTGTGCGCCAAAAAAGGAGAAGGAAAAAGAAAACCTTTCCGTCAAATTTGTATGTACCACACACGCATTTGCCTTGTGGTTATCCACACACTCACACACACACACCTTTGGACAGCTCAAGGCAAACTTTAGACACACGTCAAGCACTGCAAAATGTGCCACACACACGCACACCTCAAGCATTGTTTAAGTCAAAAGATAAGATATCATCATACGGAATATCTAGGATTCTGGGCCAGGTGTCGCCTCTCTCTCTCTCTCTCTATCTCTCTGTATCTCACTCACACTCTATCTCTTTTACACTTGCACATAACAACATCATTTCCCGCCTCACAATTTATCTCCAAAAATTAGTCACTTTCTACAAATTTTTTGGATTTCAAGCACAATTATTTTTTTTATTAGATATTTGAGATCTTAAAAATTTAAAAAAAAAAAAAGTCTAATAAATTTTGCAGAGCATTCCAATTTAGTTGCCCATCCAAAGCAAACAATTTGGTTTAAAAGTTAGTTTTAAATAAATTCTAATACCTTCAAGTTTAGCAAAGGGATTTTGAAGGTATTAGAATTTATTTAAATTTATGAAATCGAAAAAATTTAAATTCAACACGATCATTTAATTAAAATATGGGATTTTTTCAGTGATTCTCAAAATCTTTACAATAAAAAAAGAGTATCAAGATAAATTTTGTTTTGAATCAAATTTATAAAAAACTTTACTTTAAAAAAGTACTCAACATTTAATCATTATGAATTATATTAAAAAAATTACTTAGTAATGCATTTTTACGGATTTTCTTTAATGATGATGAACGAAAAATTAAAACTCTCAAATAATCATTATATATGAAAAAAAGATGGCGTAATTATTTTAAATATTTTTTTTTTGTTAGTATTATTATTATTATTTTTTTGTCATTCTTTTTTTTATATTATGTATTCTAGTCATTGATTTTTTAAGGTAAAAATATTAATAACTTATCATTACTGGGGGAAACAGCTCAACTAGTTTTCTGTAGTCTTCAAAAAAATAGCATGCGCAATTTTCTACAGTGTATGAGGCAGAAAATTTTGGAACAATAACTCAGGACTTGGGACGAGCAAAAATAAAAAGGAAGAGTGAGAAAAAATATGGAGAAAAAAAGGCCTGCGAATGTGTATTTATATTTATAAATATACGCACTGTATATACATATAATAATAATAATAATATTTATGTGTTGATCGCATGAAATGCGCTGTATAAATTTAGCTCGACTTTTATTCGACAATATTTTCTTTGCTTTTGCGTTTCCTTCATATTTTGTGCGTTTCTTTTTTGCCTTTTGGGGATTTTTATGGGCTCATTCGCTTTTGCGCCTATATATGGTTGGTGTTTGGTATTGTAAGCCTTGCAGGGGTGTTGACAGATGGGAAGGAAAAAGGCGAGGAGGGTAGGGGTAAAAGGTGCTGCCAACTTGCTGCGTTTATTATTAACAGTCGCAATGTTTGAGGGACGCAAATAAAAACGCAGGAAGTGCGAAACTTCTTGCAAAAAAGAAAGACGAGATATTGACAGGAAATGCTCATAGTGAATGTTTGAATGTCAAATGTATTCGTAACGTATTTGTATCGTATTCGTATTTCGTATTCATGTGTGTGACCAACATTTGTGAGTACAATAAACTGAGATACACACACACACACACAAATACACTTTCTGAACTTTGACTAAGCCAAAGGCAATTGTACCAAGGGTTAGGATGGGGCTTTTGGGTAGAAGTAGAGGAATCAAAAGAAGGAGGAGGAAAACTAACTGCATTTAACGCCCTTTGTCATTGCGGTTTATGCGGTTTGGAGACGACGACAAAATGGCAACAGCGCGTGCTGCCAAATGACTGCAACAAAAAACCATGGGGATAATAATAAAGACATTAACACCACACACACACACCACACACACACACATCATACACCACACACAGATCTAAACGAGTTAACTTGATACTGGAGAAATCTATTAAATACAATCCGAAATGATACCATAAAATGCCATAAAACTATAAACATTTATTTATGATGTCGCAGAAACTTTCGCTTCCGGTGGAATCTTTTCTTTCTTTAACAGGATAATGCTTTTTGAATGATTTAAGTAAAATTACCAAATTTTATTTGAAAAGAAAACTGGGCAAATAATAGAAGTGTGAATAAGACTATTAAGGATAGCAAATGATGTGAATCTAAATTTTGTAATGCAAAAGTTTTAGAGTTTAATTGAAATTGCTTTTGAAATTGACGATTAACTTTTATAAGAAATTTAAAAAATTGTGGGTAAAAAAAGTGTTTGATGAATTTTTCTAAAAAAAATTTGCAAAACGGGAAGTTTAAATTTTTGGGCTGTGTTTTCCAATTCGATATGCTGGTTGAAGGCGGTAATAGATTTTTTGTAGCATACTTTTCTCGATTGCAATTTTAATTTATTGATTACAAAATTGGTGTATTTTTCATAAAACAGTTTTTTGCTGACTTTAGTGAACTCGCTTTTTGAGAGGGAATAGTTTTAATTTTCTATAAGATTACCATACAATAAAAGAACATGATATATGTTGTCTAAAGTAAGAGTCTTTTCTTTTTTACGTTATTTTTATTTCATATATTTTTTTTTTTTTGTTATTAAGAAAAAAATTTAAGCTTGCTAAAAAGCTCAACAGCAACTTAAAGATCTGAGACAGCTTTTTGAGGCAGTTCGCCGTACAGAAATGTCATCTAATTTGTGTCATTTGGATGCCAATTGCCTGGCAGTTCTATAAAAGTTTGCAAATTAAGCACTCTCGCCTGTCTTGCTGTAATTTATGATATATGTATATTGAGAGCATTTCCTGCTGTGTGTGTGTGTGTGTCGAGCAATTTTGTGTAAGACGAAGAAGAAGACGCCTCAAGGTATGCAACAGTCGCCACAGATTTGCCTGCCAATTAACCTCACACGCTTGTCGAACAATTTGAGAAGCGCTCGACCATAAAAAGGAGATGACAAAGTGCCCGAATCCCCAAATAAAGAAAGACCTTCTTCAACCTTAACAAAGAGCAAGTGACAGAGAAAAGAGAGAGAGCGAGAGTAAGAGAGAGAGAGACAGAGATAGGGCAGTGGGAGCTAAGGAAATCGTTAGAGCCGGGGGGGGACTGTTTGGGGAGCGGGGAAGCTGTCAATCAACGGCACAAAATAAAAGTCTAGACGAGCCGTTTAATGATCTACATGCAGCGTCCCCCCTTTTGACACCACCGCCCCTGTCCTTTGCCCCTCCCCCTTTCACTCGCCACCCCTTTTATGCCCCTCTTCAACAATTGCGGCTGTGTCTGCGCC
Source organism: Drosophila recens (assembly GCA_037043495.1). Taxonomy (NCBI): domain Eukaryota; kingdom Metazoa; phylum Arthropoda; class Insecta; order Diptera; family Drosophilidae; genus Drosophila; species Drosophila recens. Next base: position 148,242 of record JBAMBJ010004477.1, read on the forward strand.
TATTACAATAACATTGCGAAAAAGGGGCGAAACACGTTTCAAAAAGGGAAAGTGGAAAATACACACACACAAACACATGCTTAAATACACACACACGTGCGCTGCACACACACATACACACACTCATAGAAAATTAAATGCAAAATACATTAAAAAAAAAAAAAGAGTAAATAAATAAATGAGTGCCAAAGCAAATCATAAAAAAGGGAGGCACATGGAGAAAGAGAGAGAGGGGGAGAAAGGGAGACCCTAAGCAGTTGGGGGAGCTGAAGTTGATAGGGATACACACGAGGGTGGGCTGATAAATAATCGAATTAAGCAGGAAATCTTCTCAATTTACTTTATTTTAAAATAAAAAGATTAGACAAGATCCTTAGAGATAGCCATTTTAAAACAGATAAACTTTTCATTCAAATTAAAATTTATATTTTTGAAATTAAAAAAATACATATTGAAAAAAAAACCTTGGATCAAAGGTGTTCACTTCTTCCACACTAAACAGTGTGACTGTACTTTGTTAGTTGTTAATTTATACTATTCAACAAAATAAAAAATCGGTTAAAAATTGTTGTTTTTCTACTCAGGCCAATAACTTATCAGCCCACCCTCGGAGGCGGCAGATAGCAAGCATAATGAAGCGGCATTCAGCAAAGATTGGTAACACCCACATAGACCAAAGAAGAAGACAACGTAGAGACACGAAGAAGAAGAAGACGAAGACGAAGAAGAATGAGGAGCTACAACTGACGCGCCACTTGAACGCAATCAACGCAGAACAATCACGTATCCATGTGTGTGTGAGTGAGTGTGAGTGTGTGTGTGTGTGTGTGTGTGTATGTGTTGTTGTAGCAAAATTAAACGCATGCCATAATAATGCGATTTTTCTTCATTTCTTTGCTGAATTTGAAAGACCATCGCATCGCATCCCCACATACATATATTTATGACAAGAAGTCAGCTTGAACTTATACAGAGTGATAGACTTAGAAAATACCCTGTGATTGCAATGAAATTTGCTGAGCATGCCAATAAATTGTTTATAAGGCAATATGCCAAATTCAATGACTTGCGCTAAAAAATTGTTGGCAGAAAATGCTTTTAAAAAGTTGCCTTAAAGCTGGCTAAATTACAAAAATAAATATATACATAAAATAAGCTAAATCTGTTTATTATATATAAATTAAAAAAAAAGAATGCCACATTTAATGACAACAGCTGAAAGATTTATTTTAACAAAATTGCTTTGGATTTAAAGAAATCATAAGAGTATTCCAAAACTACATTTATAAAATATCATTATTTAGTTGCCAAAACTCTGAAACTGAAATATGACTTTAAAGATTTGTAACGAAACGGAATTTATCTAAGAGTTAAACACACTTTAGATAAATACACACTTAAGAATAAAAAAGAACTGATTAAAAAAAAGAATCTAAGAATTGTTTATTTTTAAAATTTATAAATAAAACAACTTTAGAAAAAAAACACAGAAATAAATAATCTTCAAATTAAAATTTTCGTTTTTAAACTTGGAAATGCGTGGAGAACCAACAATTGTATTTATCATTGTATACTTAACATATTTACATACAAGAATATTCAAGACTATAGATTTCAAGTTAATAACCACAAGATTTAAGTGAAAAAACTTATTAAACTGAAAAGGTCTCAATTTTTATTTAAATTCTCAAGCAAGCTGTCTGTTCATGAATTTACAGGGTATTTAAAAAAGTCGCTGCATATGTTTATTTCTGGCAGATAGGATGAGTCTGGGACCGAGACTGAGACCGAGGCGGACTCTGACACCGACACCTCAAGAGAGCAGACGGCAACTGATGGCGAGCTGACAACCACAAGACGCAAACACGTCAAAAGCTGCTGCTGCTGCTGCTTCCACTGGAAAAGTGGGTGGAAAGTGTCAAGGAAGGGAGCAAAGCAGAAACAAATCGGAGGGCAGAACAGCTGCAACCCAGAGCAACCCAAGGCAGACACGGCCTTTTTGTAATTTTGTGCGCATAAAAATCGCATTTTTCTTCTTTCTTTCAAAAAAAAAAAAATCATATGAAAATAATGGGAAGTAGGAGTTCAAAAATTAAAGATATGCAATTTTTTTTTTTTTATTTGGCATTACAATTCATGGGTTATGCCAATTAATGCAAGAGCTTTGTAACATTTACATAATGCAGTGACGAGAATCGCTTAACAGAGGGAAAGGATGTTACAAGTTGATAACAATTGCAGTTAACAGCAATGATGCCAGTTAACAGAGCGCGAGAATGTTAATTTTGAGCTTTGTACGGCACTTTGGCATCACAAAGTCGCCATTTGCATCGTCGATAATCAAACAGCTTCGAGTTGAGATGCTAAACGCAATTAATGTATGATTTTTGCAGAATATGGAGCAACGGTGGGCACGCAGTGGCTCTGGGAGCAGCGACTGCTCCCAACTATTCTTCTGCCTATTCGGCGCCGTGAAGTTGCCCAGAAGACTCTTTGTTGATGTTGTTATAGTTGTTATTGTTGTGCTCCCAAATGCAGATTTCGTACCCACCGCTGATATAGAGCATTCAAAGTGCGACTTTATTTCACAGTTCTTTTGTTATTTAAAGCCGCTCGCATTTAGTCTGACAAAATTGGCATATGTGAGCAAGGATGTGAAAAGAGACAGAGAGAAACAGAGTCAAAAATGAAATGAGAAACAAAAGTCTACGGAGAAACATGAAAACCAGAGCTACATTAGACAGACCCGTTGACAATGCCAGCAAGAAATACGCATTAGGCATTGTAAAATAACAAATAATTGGGCCTTTAAATGTCCCAAAAGTTAATCAGCTTAAAAGCTGATGAAATATTTCACAAAATTCTCGATAAGACTAAAAGGGAAATTTATAATTTAAAAAAAAAAAACCTCTGAATGAATTGGAATATAAATATATATTTTATAAGTTCTTCTATAGACTTTGGCTCATAGTAGCTTAAGCTGATAAAAGAGAAATACAAATAGAAATGAGCCAAGGCTTTTAACTGCAATCGAAATACTTAATCTTTTACCGATAAGTTATCAAAATAAGTAAGTTGTCGTAGGTTATGTTATATAGTAATGTCAGATAATGAAGGAGAAGCTATAGATTGTTACTCAGTGCGCTAAATTTGTGATTGTGAATAAGTTTAGGCATTCCTAGAAGTCTGTTTCACTTGCATTATTTATTAAGATTAGTTAAGCATTAATTGAAGAGTTCTAAAAGAGTGGCTAAATGTTAAAATGTTAAATTTAAAATATATTTGTGTTACAGCTGTTACAAAATGAAAATGTTTTAACACTTTTAAATAGTTTACAAACTGGATTCGGATTGCTGTTAAGTATATTTTAAAAGCACTTGTAAAAGCTTTAGCTAAGTTTGAATGCTGATATTAAATCATAATAAAAATAATTAAATAAAAATAAAGCGTTTGAAAAAGAGTTCAAAAGTAGCTCAGAGTCAGATCTCTGCAAATTGTTGAGCTAAAGTGCAATTGATAAAATTACAATAATGTCTCTGACAATTAATTTCTCTCAAAAAAATCGTAATTAATTCTTAAAGTGCTGAGCTCTCGGCATAATTACACTCCTACGAAGTACCAACGATTTTCACAGAAATATTTATTCAATTTCTTGCCCTTTGGTCAACTGTTTAATCATGTAAAATATGAAGTGATTATTATTTTTATTTTATAAAGGTATGTAAAATGCCAGAACAATTTACATTTTAATAACCGTCTGTTATTTATGTTGGTTGGGTTATTTCAGCTACTTAAAAGAGCTCAGAAGTAAGGTTGCTTTATGACATTTTAAATTAGTTTTTCATTTAAATGATATGCGAGGAGATTCGGAATGTAAACCCTTTTTTTATGTGGAGCCAGGCCATTGTCAGGACGGTTGGTCTCTTGATAACTGTATAAATGTATCTGGCTTCTGGTTGCTTCATTATTTTTTTCACGCCTACCAAATTAAGTCAATATATAAAATGCCAAAGAAATTTATGCACTGAAAGTGTTAAAAACCAGCAATCGCCAGGAGGCTGAGGCGAATTGGATTGGAGGATTGTTGAGGGGAATTGTTGGCATAGACGACGCATTCCTAATTTCCTGTAGGCTCAGCTTTTGGATGCCATTTAATTTGATTGTTATTTCCTTTAGCGCCAATTGCCTGGCCAAGCATCCCAGACGAGTTCAGTACACAAAACACAACACAGCAACACAACAAAACAAAAGAAATGGCCAACTGTTTGGCCTGCATACAAATTTCGCATTAGCCGACATCCAAATCGAATTTGGGTTTGTTTTAAGGGGGCAAAATGGAAAGGGAATTTTGGGGGTGTAATGAAGTCGCTACCGGTTGCCATTGGTGTCTCAGCATCAACTGCTTTTTCTTCTTTGTCCTTCCTTCCATTTCCTGTTTCCTTTACAGTCTTCGCGTTGAAAATGGGCAACATATTGCTCCACCCCTGAGGGCCAGTTTCTGTATTTAGGGGGGCCACATTCATTGGCACATTCACTCGCATTCATTTCATTCATTCATTCGCTCATTCATTTGGATTGTAGACGCATATAAAATTTCATTCGTTTTCAATCGTCTGGCCGGCGGGGGCATAACAGCATTAAAACCACCCTCACAATATATAATAATGGCCATTGCAACCACCCACCCACCGAACATCTCACCATCACCATCACCATCCACCCATTCATAAACCACCCCCATCTCCAGATAATGCATACATATTTTTTTTTTCAATATTCTTTGAAATTTCTTATGCGCTTCAGCGCAACGAATCGAGTTTTCAAGTTCTTGTAAAAGTGCAAAAATTGCGATGTAATGAAAATTTTGAGGATATTTTTTGGATTAAATACAAATTGAAAAGTTTTTCATTTAAAGTGTGAGAAATATGGAGAAATGGATGGTATGGAAATTGTTCCAAATTTTTTTAAAAAAAATTAAAAATTTTGGGCAGTAAGAAAAAATGATAGAAAAATTTAATGAACGTACAAAAAATACTAAAAAAAACACAAATAATTTAAAACAATTTTTGTATTTTATTTATGGCTGAAACCAATTGTATATTATTTTATTTTATTGTATTTTTTAATTTAAATTTTTTCATTAATATTTGCATTACATTTTTATAACTTTTAGTACTTTACCCTATTTTTTGTAGCTATATTTGTATTTGATAAATAGTTGCCATTAATTTATAGTATACTAAAAACTAAATTTTTATTTTTTTTTTATAAAACTAATGATGTTAATATTTTCCATAATATCAATATAAATTTAGGCACATCCTAATACATTTAAATAAAATGTTGAACTTATCATACTTGTTGTACAAACATTAGAAATAAGAAAAAAGAATTAATTTTATAAATTTAAAAAAATGGTAAAGTGGTATGTCTAAAAATATTCTAATTTTTTATAGGTTTTATTTATTTTAAGTAATTATTCTTATTTGCGATGTTTGCATAGAATTATGATACTTTCTTCCGAAGCTACTTTGACTTTGACTCTTTTTTTTTTTTGTAGCGCACTTCAATTAGTCGTTGTAGCCGAATTTGTTTGCCTTTCCGCTTCATCAAGTTATTGCCAGCTGCTTTGGCGCATTCTGTTTTTCTTGTTCCGCTTCTCTACATCATCTTCTGCTTCTTTCTCTGCTTCTTTGGACTAAAACACTATTTGGTCTGGTTCTTTCTTCGATTCGCACAATGCAACCGACGACGCGACGTCGCTGCCTTTTGTGGCATTTTTTCGAGGGTTAATAAAATGTAGAAAGGGTGAGGAGGGGGCGGCAGGAACTACATAAGTATATACTATATATATATATACTAAAGACTGTTGGTGGTGGTGCAGCTGCTGCTGATGGTGGTGGTGGTGGTGGTGGTTCATTCAACGTCTTCTCTTGCAGAATCAATTGAAAAGCGCAAGGAAATGGAAAAAAACAACATCTCAAACTGCTTTGCCAACTTGTTGGGCGCCAGCGGCAACAGCAACTTCTTATTCTATAATTTGATGACGCACAATACAGCAACACATGCTTACCACATACACACACCACCACACACACACATACACTCTTAGATTGAAGATAAATGTAGAGGTGTAGAGACCGAGGCAAAAGGCATTTGGTTTCCTTCCGAGTCTTCGTCTTCGTCTGCGTCTTCTTCTTATTTTTAGCACATTTGTCTTAGATTTCCGAGTCAATTACATTTGATGTGTGTATTTCTCTCACTGTCTCATTCTCACTGCCTTGCACTGTGCTTCACTCTCGCAATGTTTCTTTCTCATTCTGTTTAACACTTTAATACATTTTGTAATTTTTTTGAACCCTGTAGTTGAAAAGCACAAAAAGCGTATAAAAAGCTTGTCATAGAAATTTGACGTAACAGGCAGAAGTAAAAAATTCATATACTATAAAGTAAACATATCCTGGATCAGCATCAACAATCAAGTCAATATAGACAGATTCTTATGTTATTCTGCATAAAGTTTCAAGTAGAAATTATTTCTGAACTAATTTCTTCCAGTTTGTTAACTCAACTGGTTCACAATCGACTTTAAGGTCTATGGCTTTTCCAATTACAAATAATTCTTGAAAACAATTTTCAAATGACCAGTTTTATTTAACTTTTTTTTTAAATAACCACCTAGATTTCAGAAATCTTAAGAGTTAGAGTTAACGATTGCTTTAAGATTTTGTCACGTCCCCGAACATCAAGAAAACCAATTTTTAAACAACTTCTAGAGCTAGAGCTTTAAGTTTTGGTGCACATAATAAGTACACGATCGGACCATGAATTCTGCAAGAAACGTACAAATAAGTACAGGGTCTCTCACATTAGAGTTCTCTCGACAGTAGTCTATCCTTTATTTTTTGTTCCCTCCTTTTCGCTCACTCTCTTAAGTGCTCCTTAGCTACTGACGCTGGCGGCGCTGCCACCAAAAGGCGCAGCTTAAGACATTCCCTTCCCTTATCCCCTAACCTCCACGCAACGCCCCCTAAAACATCCCTAGCTAGCAAATCGAGCACATCTTTAAAAGTTCCCGCTGGCGCTTTGTAAAAAAAAAATCTCATGAGCTTCTCCAGCTCCAACTCGAATTTTGTAGCGAAAGTTTTGTGTTTCTGCTCATTTGAAAAATATTTTAGTAGCTATTTTAGCCGACAGTTGCTGCTTACCTAAACGAACTTGGCAACCGGAGCACGTAATTCAAATTTAAAAATGTTTACATGCTTTAGACATGACAGTCTTTAGTCTCAGTCCCATTCGCAGTTCAAGTTGCAGCATCATGTGTTTGATGATCCAATGTCTCTACATACATACAATATGTACTCTGACTTCTATGCTCCATTAATTTTCAAGATTCCAGACCAGTTAATGGAAGGCTTACCTGCAAATAAATAGTATAAATAAAAAGAAATTGTTGAGCACATGGAATAATTAGGAAATGAATTGCTTTTGATTTGCAGTTTCGCATACGGAATTTTATATCAACTCTGTAGCCGAATTTTCAAAAACTCACTAGAGCAAGGCTAGCAAATACCCTTTTATGAAATGTTTTGTAAATTAAGAGAATACATTGTATACATAAGTCAAAAAATTTAGACTTAGTCTACAAAGTTGCGTTTTTTATTTTGAAATTAAAAATAGTCAAATAATCAAAAATAAAAATTCATAATAAAAATATAATGATAATAAAAATTCAAGTTATATTAACGAAGGCAGACCCTTTGCAAACATTTCTTGTTTACAGGGTATATAAAGGCTGAGAATCAAATCAAAATTGGCAAAGTTGTTGCCTTTCATCATCAACAACGGTAAATGGTACAGCACGAATTTAAACTGTAGCCCCAATTAACTAAATTCTGCAAACCTGAAACTAAGAAATGGGGTTTTTATGAAGCAGTTTACCCAAAAATAATACCAAGAAAAAATGTTAGAAGGAAGTCTTAAAAAAACACGAAGAATCTTCGCATAAATAACACAGAGCAAAAATAAACTTGAGGTAAGAGTAAAGCAAGACAAAAAAAAAACGATAGGAAAAATAACAGCTTTAAATATTGGCTGAAAAGATAACTTTTAAAACAAAAATAATAAAGAGTTAAAATTTGATTCATGAACAAAAATTTATATAAGAAATCGAATAGACCTTACAATAAAAAAACTTATGCCACATGGGAAAAAAATCGGAATAAAGGTTTGTTTTGTAAAAAAAGAAAACTTTTAGCTCAAAAAAAAAAAAAAAAATATGACTCTAGTCTAAAAATATTTTCAATAATGTAATTGAATAAAAAATAGACTAGACTTTAAAATTGATACATGCCAAGTTAATAAAGTTATTCAAAGGGAAATCAAAATAAAAATTACAACGAATTTAATAATTAAATATGTCAAATAGAGAATTTTTAAACTGAAGAGAAGCTGTAACAAAAAGGTTCTATACAAAAATGCAATTTAAAATTTTAACAAATGTCTTTTTTTTGTGTTTTCATTTTTTCTTTATTTTATTTATGCAAAGAGCACTTAACGAGAAAAAAAGGGAAAACGACGTGTAATTAGTGCTTAGTTAGTAGAAGTATTTAACCTGAGGATAAGTTTGCTGAACAAATGGTTTGCTTCTGAATATGCCCTCGAGTGCTCAAGTGAGTACAGACGAGTATACACTCATAGTTACAAATGTATTCACTCGTGCGATATGTGAATATATATATATGTGTTATTCTTTTTAAAGGGAGACAACAGCACCTGGAACAACAGCAAGTGGTTTAAGGTTCTAATAATCTCACTATGTCTCTTTCACTATCACTCTCTCACTCTTTCTCTCCCTTTCTCTCTCTGTGTCTATTTGTGTGGGTCTGCGGCATATTTTAAAATCAACTAAGCAGCGTCGCAAGTTAGCTCATTGGAATGCAAGTGAAAATGAAAATGTGTCTAGAGAATTGAAGCAGATGTTTTGGCAGCAACTACGTTTTACCTATGCAATGTATTTAGCCCAGTAACCAAGGCATATAAGGGCTTATGGACTTGTGACCAAGTCTGTCTGTTCGTACGATCATCTAAATCTTAGAGATTGGATATAAGAGTGAGTACAAACAATATGTGTGAATATACTTCTATGAAAATAAAATTTAGAAATTACATTAAAAAACAAATAAAAATAAAAAACATACAAGAAATACTTGTACTATTTATTGGACGTTTACTGTAAATTCCATTACAATTGATTAATTTGTGGTCTCGTGGTTCTTTAGTTAGAGTCACATTTAGAACTTTCAGTTCGAAAATAACATAACATAACATAATAACAAAGTCATAAACTAAGGTGCTGCGTATAACCGCTTAATTTGATGGATAACTATTGTCCTCGAAGGACACATTACAAATATATTAATAATATAAAAAAATATTTTAAAAATAGCTAGTTTCAATTACATACCCTGCTATGTTAAAAAACTCGATTTTCTGTTTGAATTTACATCGATAGTTGTCTTTCCTTTTTTTATAAATATTTCTTGGCTACATTTAAAACTTTTAGTTTGAAATGCAATTTATATGTTGATTATGTAAAAAAAATTTAAAAGTACATTATTGAAAACATAAAAATTGTAAATAATTAGATTTTTTGCGAGCCTTGTTTTTATTATACCCGTTACTTATAAAAATAATTAAAAGGGGATATTGTATTCGTTGCAATGTATGTATCAGGGAGAAGGAAACATCTCCGACCCTATAAAGTGTATATATTCTTGATCAGCATCAACAGCCGAGTCGATATAGCCATGTCCGTCTGTCTGTCTGTCCGCGTGAGGGCCTAGATCTCAGAGACTATAAGAGCTAGAGCAACCAAATTTTGCACACAGATTTCTATGAACCCCACGCAGGTCAAGTTTGTTTCAAATTTTTACACGCCCCTTTCCGCTTCCGTAAATCGCGTAAATCCACCACACGCACAGTTTTAAAGATATTAGGATTTTTTAACTAATTACCGTTTCCTACTATTATTACCTATCACTCTACTCAATCGTAACAAGATCGGACAAATAGAAATGGCTGATTAAAGCTTTTAAGCTATATAAGTGCCTAATAGCATGCAATAAAAATATTTTAAACTTATTTAAGTAAGTAACGGGTATCCTTAAGTCGGGAGCTCGACTTTAGCCCTTCCCACTTGTTTTTATTTATATTTCCTAATACTTTTCATATTATATGATTAACTGGGCATTTAAGAGTCAGGTATCTCTGCGGTAGCTTGCCTACTTGTTTAACATCCATGTACATATGAGTAGAGTATGTTTGTATGTGTGTGTGCGTGTGTGTGTGTGTGCAACATGCGCCGCAGCAGCTGGCCTCGGGTTGAGCGAAATATGTGGCATGTTGCATGGCTTGCCATACATTGAAATAGAACTCTGAAAAGGGGCATGGCACGCTTGGTTGGCTTCCAGCCAGAAACAGCTACAGCGGAGACAGCAGCAACAGCAGGGACAGGGACAGGAACAGGAACAAGGGACTGTGAGCACACTGAGCCCCGCTCAAGTTCTTCTTCTCCCATCTCTCTCTCCCTTTCGCACTCACTCTCACTCTCTTTGTCGGTACTCAGGTAGCAGAGAGCAAAGGTCATAGCTCAGGTAGCTTTCTACTTCTTCTCTCTGCTGCGTTTACCTCGCGTTTCATGTCCAATAGCTGACGGCAATATTTGTAGCAACATAACAACAACAACAACAACTACCCCGATCCATGTCCAAAATATCTCTCTCTCTCTGTCTTTATTTCTATTTTTCTTTTCTTTTTTTTTTTGGTATGTTTGTTGTTGTTTTCAAGTGCACGCGGCAGGTTTGCCACAGGCGCAAATAGCTTCAAGAGTCCATTTCCCATTTCACATTTCTCATCTTCCACTTTTATTTAACTTTCGTTTTTTTGTTTTCCTTTTTCTTCTCTCCTTTTGATGTTTATTTTAGCCCATATTTGATAAGCACATGTTCCAAATATTCTGACAAGTGCGATAATTGTGAATATACTTTTTGTTTTTTATCTCAACTCAGTCGAAACTCGAGCTCAGCTCAGTTCATATCTATCGATCGATCGGAAAGAAGCGATCGAGTGACAGAGAGAGCTAGTGAGTGTGTGTGTGTGAGTGAGAGGGAGAGAGAGAGAGAGAGAGAGGAGAGTAGCAACATGTGTTGAGCATATGTGTGCACAGTGGACATTTTTTAGTTTAAATAGAATTAAGGGCAATTTTCCATCCTGAACCAAATGCTCTAATATTCTATTTGACCCTGAAACAGGCTGTTGTACCTTATAAGGGAAAAATAGACTAATTTTTGATATGATGACTAAATTTTTGGGTAACAAAGTCAAACCTTAAAGCGCATTGTTGTACTTGAATTTATAGAAAATTGAGCTATTTCTTAGATTGTGAGAAAAATATTTAAAAAAAAACTTTAAGCATTCATAAAGGATTAAAACTTGAAATCAATTTTTTTTCCGCTAAAAAAAATATGAAAATAAAATAATTTGCAATGTAAAACGAATTTAAAGGCAAACTATGATAAAAATTAGATTTCGCTTGGAAATCGAATTGATTTTGGCAATGTTATGATACTTTGAAGTTGACCTAGCAATACTCGGCTTATAATTATTTAAAAAAAAAAAAATTATCCGTCTCATAATCTCGATTAAAGTGTTGCTTTACACTTATTATATACATAAGAAGTTAATTGAAAGTTAAAATTTTTTAAGTATTTCTATTTCAATTTTTAAAAATACTTAAGCCTTTAGCATATTTATTAAGCTTAAATTCTCAAATTTTAAATATTGCATTATTAACAGAGACATTTAAAACACATCCATAAACAAACCAAATCGCCTCACAAAGGATTTAATCAAATCTACAATTTAAAACACATTTTCTAAACACATACGCTCTAATAAATTTCTGATTTGTTTAGTTTTTAACAAAATTTACCTTCGTTTTTGAGCTTAGTCATACACCAAATATGCAATTGTTCACATTTTCAATTTAACTAAAAATTTTATTGATTTCAGATTTCGTTTGTTGGGCATGAAAAGCTTATGACAAATGCTCTATTGTTTAAATGTTGAGCATGAATTTATGGTACACAAGTTGAACTCCAGTTTTTGGGCTTCCCACACACAAATACACAAATATGTGGAATGGTCCGCATCCTGTATTTCAAATTCCACATCCTGTATGTCCTTGTGTATTTGAGTATCTAAGGGAACGACGAGCGAGCATCCAACAGTTTTTCCTGATGCCTTTTAATACCTGTCCCCAAGTCCAATTCCTGTTTCTGTTTCAGTTCAGTTTCTGTTGTTGTTTTATTTGCTCTTTTTTTTTTTTTTTTTTTGTGCTACCTTTAGCCTTGACAATTGTATCCCAACAGCCGACAGTTTGCGGCACAGAAAGAGACAGTGAACGTGAGTAGAAAAGAGAGAGAGATAGAGAGAGTTGGGACACATTGAGAAGCCCACTTAGTGGCTAGACCCATACGTCAACCCGTCAAGCTTCGGAGTGCCAGAGCGTTCCACTTTGTAAGCTTGCGGCTAAGCTTAACATTTGTATTCGGTATTCGGTATGTTGCTATTGTTATTTCTTGCTTTTTTTTATTGTTGTCGTAGGTGTTGCTGTTTTACGGTTGCACATATCATTTTTTGATACACATATGCTTCACAGCTCAAGCCTTAAACCCTTTCAACTTTGACATAAAAGACAAAATAAAACCATCTTCGTATGAACTCAGTTACTATCAAATGTGGATATACTTCACTAGATTAAATGTATCTAGATTTAGAAGACGATATCTTTACTCCTGATAATTTTTGTGCTCCATCCGTTAACTTTTTTTTCGAGCTGACGGCGACTTTTTTAATTTATTGGTCGCACTTTTTAAAATTCAAGTCAATATTTCAAGACTTTGTCTTAAGAATCGATATACATTTCAAATATTTACTGCTCTCTTTATTCTGTATACAGTCCAGCTTTCATAGTTCAAAGTTCTATAACTCGAATTTTCTCTAACTCGAACTAAACCGAATGGCAATAGCTTCAATAAGCTTAAAAGGTATTCACTAAGTCGAAGTATCCATAATTGGAACTTATTCTTTGGATAATGGTGATTAGATCTAGTATTTTAATATTTTAATATTCTTCTTAATATTTTAAAGCCCTATAGTAAGCGTATTTTTTAAGTTAAAATTGTAATTTTTTGTACACTTTTTTTTTACTACCTCAACTTTATATTCTGAAAATTTCAATCAAATTGATCAAATAAATTTATCTTTTTCTTTACCTAAATTTTCCTATAAAGTTTGTCTTTTTTGGTTTATCATCTTAACTTTAAAATCATTAAATTTAAGCCAAATTAATCGAATTAAATAAATTTGTTGATTTTTAAATTAAACCAGTTATTTTGGGTATATTTATTTATAGAAACTTAGCTTTAAAAGCTGAAAATTGCAATCAAATTAATTGATACAATTAGTGTAATTTCTGGTTGCAAAATGTATAACCACCTTCAAATTTGCTTCTGTAGTTAAAGTTTCCATTTAACTTCGACTTTAGCTACTGAATATTTAATACAAAATTGATTGCATCAATCAGCTTTGGCTCCCAGGGTAACTTTTCGTCTAGCAGCACTTTAAAGTTTTCTTCTTTATTTGTATTTTTTGTGAGCTGAACTCTTGAAATTGGCTCATAGTGTTAACCACGCTTATTTATTTATTTCCGTTCTGCATAATCTCTCAACAACAAGAGCCACGAACATAACCACATCTGACATGTTTAGTTCTCTCCCACATTTTGTTTTCATTTCAATTTTTTGTTGTTGTTTACCAGATTTAAAAGCATTGCTTGCTCCATTCAGTCTCTCCCTCATTAGCTCTGTTCTTGGTCTATCAACTCTCCCGCATCCATTTGCCAGCTTAGCCAGTTTGAGCTTTTAATTGCTTGACTGACTGCCTGTTTACATACACTTGGTGCTCACTGTGCCATTGTTTAGACCATAATTAGTTCAGTTGGCTTTCCAAAACATTTAAATTGTCTACAATTATTCATTCAATGTTTCATTAATAGCTCTGCGTTTGAAAGAGCCAAAATCTTAAACCGACATATTTTTCATAGTATTTTTTCATCTTTCCCCGTTTTAAGCTGCAAAAACTTGAGTTTGTTTTTCACTTATCTGCAGTTTCTCCACAGTTTTCATGGTGGAAATTTGAGCTGCAAACAGCTTAAATGAAGGGCTTTCACAATTGAATAGTTTCAGCTCGAATAGCAGCTGCTCAACCTGAAAGCCTAGGCTGCTTCTTTTTAATATACCCTGTAAAATGCATTATTTATAGGGTTTTTTTTAAGATTACTACAATTTATGAGATATTGAAATACAACAAAAATATTTTTAAAAATATATATTTTTATAAATTTTCCTATTTTTGGTTTTTTGTCTTTTTTTATCAGAATCTAGCTACCTTTTTCAACAGTTTCTTTGCATAATTACAGGGAATTTAGTTAACACACTCTAGAGTCTCAAATTAGTTTCTAGAGCCACAAAACTATTACAAGTGCTGAAACTCGTACTGAAAATTGCGCAGAAAAGTCAGAGGCAGTAAAAACGCTAAAAAAAAAAACTAAGCAAACAAAAAATTGAGCAGCTTTCAAGAGCTTTCAAGGCACATCAATTCCTTAAGAGTTGTGCCATTTTATTGATGCTAATTAAAATTGATGTGTTTGTTGAATCTGAAAGCTGAAAGGAAATGCTTTGAATATTTAAATAAATTTGTATTTTCACTTTACATTTGGCATTTAAGATTATTGTGGTTATACTTTCAACACGTGCTCAAAGTTATTTATATGTCTTTTATTATTATTTGTGTTTAGCAGCTCTTCAAATCAAATATTTATGGCACTCAAAAAGGAAGTCGAGACCTAAGACAGAAATAGAAACGGAAGTGGGAGAAAAGGAAGGAGAGAGATAACTCACATAATTTTCCACGAAATGTCTTGAAAATGTTTACATTTTGCGTTAATTAAATTAGGTAATTAAAGCAACAGTCACACCCCCACACACCCAACAACCCTCAACCCCCGCAGAGCTGCAAATGCTTCGTCAGTCTGTCAACTTGGTGATTTGATTTATTTCACAAGACTTTGACTGACGCCTCCGCCTGAGTTGGGTCGACATCCACATTCTCTTCATTATCATTAGCATTAATTTCATATCATTTCGGTGCACAATCAACAAAACGGCAACAGCTGAAATATATGTAAGTAGAAAATCCAATTGGGGAATCCCCTCAAAAACAATAATAATGCCATGCTGGGCGCATTTAATTTCACTTAAATCTTTCAATTAAAACTTTTAATTGATTTCACACACACTCACTGTGTGTGTGTGTGCTTATGTAAGCCATAAAAAATCATAAAATATTATATGTTGTTTGTTGTATTGTTGGGTTTTCCCTTTTTGCCATTTAGTTATTTTATACCTGACAGCAATTAATTAATATAAAAATATTATTCGTAATGCAGGCATAAATTGTCAGCTCAATATATATGTATAAATAATATAAGTGAATTTAATACATATATTTACTTATGCCTGATGGGCTGTGATATTTGATTTAAGCAATTGAATTCATTGAATGCAGCATATTGTGTTAATTTTATTTATTGAATATCATTTAATAAGCTCTCATAAATCCAATATCATAATTAAATTTTCTTATTGATAGAGAAGAAACAGAGCATCAAAAGTATGAGATGAAATGAAAAGAATTTTCAATATATTAAATTAAAATAAAAAACAATAATGCATTAAAATATAACAATAAAATAGTTTTAAAGGATCATTGAAAAGAATAAAAGTTAATTGACCAAATTTGAGCATAATACAATAATAAATTCATCAATTCATGATTTAGACAAAACATACATTTGAAACAACGATAAAATGAAAGCATCATGGATAAATATGAATGCATGGCAAATGCATTTTCTTTATTCTAATTGCAGATGAGGGAAAACTATTTGCATTGCATTGCATAAAATTACAAAGAATTTGTTGTCGTTGTTTGAAGTTTTGATAACCAAATACAAGTGGAAAATCGATTTTATGCATTTTTGGCTTTACATTTAGCTAAAGTAATCGCAGTTTATTGATATATGTATGTATGAGTGTGTGTGTGTGTGTGTGGATGTATGTGTATGTGTGTGTATGTGTATGTGTGTGTGTGTGTGTGTGTGTGCTGTGGCTATAATTAAAACGGAACCCTGAGGAAATGCAGATTTAACGCCCAAACGCTCTGACACTTTTTGGCATTGACATATTTCCAAAGGCGAAAAACCTCTTGAAATTTGCATGCGAAAAATATACGAAAAGTGCTACAACTTCGAGATGAATGTTCTCTCCCTCTCGTTCCGTCTCTCCCTTTCTCTCTCTCTCTTGCTCTCACAGTCGCTCTGTGTGTGTATGAGTGGAAGGTGAGAGGACATCGTCATCATCAACCTTGTGATTATTATTATGATTGTTGCGGCTGTCGTCTGGTCGCACAAATCGCCATCATGTGTGCAAATGAAGTGCCAAGCAATATTTACTGTATATACACTGTGCCAAATTAATGAGCATGTTTAAAAAAAAAAGGTAGCATTCTTAATAAAAATAAAAAAAATATATAAAATGGTGTATTTTAGAGGAGCATTTCCATTCAATAGACTTTATTTTATAAAACAACAAATTAAATAAAAAATAAGTTACATTAATTATTGTAGCACTAATATTCTTGATTTTAAAAATCGGCTTTTTTTATAACAGCGTAGCAAATTTAATGAGTATGTTATGGTTTTATATAAATAAAAACTATATTTTAAGACTTTTTGCTTCAAATTTGATGGCTGACCTTGAACTTGTTTTGACAATAATCATAAAAGATTCAACTTTCTAAACATTGCATATAATAAAATGTCAAAATGAAAACTCCCTGGAAATTCTAGAAATGGTGTAGTTAAATTCATGAAAAAGACACAAGACAGTGCTAAAATATTTAGCGAAAATCTCTTAAGATTCTCAAATAGTTTAAGCCACACACGTCATAAGGTAACACCAAATTATGCTTAGAAGTAAAATCTCTTAAAATTCCCAAGTAGTTTAGGCAACGTTTGGTAAAACTAATGAATGATGCTTAGTTTGTTTTTTGGAGGATTTGAAGTATTTAGGATCGATTTCTTATGCATTGTGTGTTGTTTTGTGTGTTGTGTGTGTGTGTTGTGTGTGTGTGTTGGTGTGAGTGCTTATGTGTGTGTTTGTTGTGCATGGCGGGCAAACGCCATGATAAATTAGTCGGATAGCCGTTTTGCCTGCGTGTTTTTCTTATGTTTTGTTTCCATTTTTTTTTTGTGGGTCTCCCATGACTCTCCTCTCCCCTCTCCCCACACTTTTCTTCTGTTCTGCATCTCCCTCTTCCCAAGCACGCAGCTCGTTTGCTGCACGCTTTGCTTGACGTGCGAGCGTCGCATTTTAAACGCCAACAGCTGACAGTGTAACACACACACACACTCACACACTCACACACACACACACACACTCGCCCGCTGTGTGTATGATAAATTAACATAAGATTAGCGATCAGCAGCAGAATAAGTAAAAAAAAAATGAGAGGAAAAAAGAAAACAAAAATTAGCTCAGCGTAAAACAAAACGGGCGAGGCAGCATTGTGGTACAGGGGGAGGGACAGGGACAGAGCGACGTAGGGACATGTGGAGAGGGGGAGGAGGGAGGGTGGAGCGGTTTGGCAGAGACAAACATAAATGAATAATGTGCACTAAGCGTATAACCCACATGAGAATTGAAATTAAAAGGACAATAGATAAAACACACGCACAGGCACAAACGAAGTCCAAACAAGAGACAGGACAGCAGAGAGAGACAGAGAAAGAGAGCGAGAAAGAGAAAGAGCGAGTGCAGCAGGACATACTGAGGCAGTGTTGCCAACATTTGGCAAGCTAAAAAAACAGCTATTTTTGGTGGAAAACAGTTAAAAAAACTCAAGTTTTAAAAAAAAAATTAAAAAGGAAATTTTGATTCATGTTCATGTTTTAAAAATATCTGGAGATTTATGAAAATTACGTGTATTAAATTTAATTAATGAATTAGCTCGAAGTTTAAGTGTTAAAAATTTTAAATTATAATTATATATTATATTACAGTCGAACTTCCCTAACTCGAATCACCATTATCCACGAAAAAAGTTTGAGCTAGGGAGACTTCGAGTTATGGAAGTAGAATTGTATGAAATTTGCCTAGTATTGCCACTTGATTCTGTTCGAGTTAGAGAAACTTCGAGTTAGGGAAGTTCGACTGTATTATTATAAAAGTGTAAGTGCTCAAAAATTAAATATTTAAACTTAGGATCCAACTAAAAATTTGCAGATTTCTTTTTTAGGAAAGAAAAAGCTGAGAAATATTAAAATATCATTTTAAGCTGCTCGCTGTACTTTACATTTTTTCGCAGTGAAACCTAAAAAAAGCCAAATTTGACGGAAAAAAGCAGTAGTGGCAACACTGCCGTACAGCAGCAGTTGTGTCCTCGCATATCCTGCGACAAATGCTGTGAAGGAGGCGCCTTTTGTGCGTTTAGTTAAAATCGTAAATAAATAAAAATAACAACAGACACTAAAAGCAAGCCAGTGAAAGAGATAGTCAGTTTTAAGTGAGAGAAAAAAACAGAGGGAGAGAGCGAGAGGGAAAATATGCTATTAAAAATACACAAGAAGTGATTGCTATGTGTGTGTGTGTGCGTGTGTGTGTGTAGGGCAATTACTTAAGTTTCAATGCTTAAATATTTGATGAATTCATTGCATAGATTTGATTTAACAGCATTTCTTATGTGCAATACTTAAACGGACGCACAGCAGATACCCTGTAATGCCGTTTAAAATTGCTAAATTTAAGATTTCACTCACAAAAATTGTAATTTTTTATTATATAAAGCGTCTAGTGTTCACTTAGTTGTAAGGCAATAGATACCCAGCAATCAGTTTATTCCATTCTGGAGAAACAATTATAGATTTTCTTACTACAAAAGTTATTTCAAGCTACTAGATATGATTATTACATTGCAATAAATAAACAAAAAAATTTTTATAAACAGCAAATAACCTGTTAACAGATTCTAATCAAGTGTTAACACAATTTTATTAATATAAGGCCAGCTCACCTAGTTTACTTTTAATTCAGTAATGTTTCATTGCAAGACTTCAAGCATAATTATCGACAAATTAAGACATAGCGATAACGATAACGATTACTTTTTGAACAAAATTGCTACAGTTGAACTTTTGCTGTCAGAAAAATGAATTAAAGGTTCTACTTTAAACTTTTGCTAATCACTTTGAATGACAAATGTTACTTGAAGTTCCAAGTGCCAATTACTAGAGACAGATATACATACATATATATTTACTTATATACATATATATAAGTGGAATTCCTTCCTTACAATTTCCGCACATTTGTCCAATAAACAACTGGGCAAACAACAATAATCAGTAGCTGTCTCTATGGCAGCTCTTGGATTTGACTGAAATGATTTGCTAATTTGTTAATGGCTGCTCAATGTTTAATGGCCAAAAGAGAGCCAGAAATATAAACCTGGCAAGACAGAGAGAGAGAGAGACAGAGATAGTTGAAGCTTCCTCAATTGTCAGTTGGCAATATTCGAATATTTTTGTGTTTGAGCAGGGAGAAGAAAAAGTTTCGTGGATTTTCTCATTTCGATTCCGATTTAGATTCGAGTTGAGTTAAGTTAAGTTGAGAAATTACTCTTCTTGTTGTTGTTATTGTCATTGTTGTTGTTATTCAGCAGAAAATTAATTAAATTGTTTGCTGTAATTGTGTGTAAATAATTTTTGTGTTGTTGTTGCTGTACATTTCTGTGTAATCGCATTGCAGCAGCTGATAAGGCCATAAATCGATGATAAACTGCAAATGTCAGATTAAACAAATAGCATAAATATGCACAAAACAACTAAACTATTACCTTGAGAATACCCTGAAGTTTATATTAATTTTAACTTTCGTGAAATCTGCAAAACATTAAGATTTGTGAAATTTACTCAGAAATTTACATTTTTAAATTTTAGAAAAAATTTTAAATAGCTTTTAAATATTTTAAGCGATTTTTATGAAATATTCAGATAAGATAATCTGCTTATATTTGAGTATTTCAAAATTCATAGCTTAAGCTTCAAAAATTCTCCTGAAATTGAGTTTGAATTTATGCGATTGAATAAGTTTTCAAGCTTTCAGACGATCGTTATTAAATATTTAGAACATTTCGATATTATGATAAAAAAAGCTTTAAAAATTCTCGAAAAAAAATATTTACAAATTTGTAAGATTTGAAAACTTTTCGAAATTCCAATATCTCTTTAAAAAGAAACTTGATTGAGTGCTTATCACAACTTTTCGCAACAATTGCTTGATTACAGGGTATGAAAATGCAAAAACTCATTGTTTGCCCAGCCCAATACTATCTATTTGTCTATATCTATATCTCTAACTGAAGCTACAGCTGTATCTATATCTTAACTTTGAGTGTTTCCTGTCGCATTTTGCAGCATTAAAATAAATACAAATATCTGGAGAACAGAGCAATAAACTGAATGTTTACCTTTGACTGCAAAATTGCAAGCGCTTATCAAAGAGAGAGATAGAGAGACAGATACAAAGCGTAGAAGGGGTTGAAGTGGGAGGAAATATGTAGGAAAGGAAAGCGGTAAACAGACATAATGATTTTCCTTAAGTGTTCAAACAAAGCAAAATGTGCCGCTTTCCGAATCAAAACTTCTAGTCGAACCGAAACCTGAACCCAAAACCGACAGATCTTAGGAAAAAAATTCAAGTCTTGTCGATGCAACAACAGATGACGAAAGACACTGTTGATAAGTCAAAAAATATATAAAAATTATCGACTTTTGGATGCCCAGCTCCCGTAAAAAATGATAAACAAATAAAAAAAAAATATAAATAAAATAATATTCTGTCGGAAATATATTAAAAGAAAAAAGAAAAGAAAAACAACAATAAAAACATTAAAAAAAATCATTAAAAATTAACGAATAATAAAAATCTAAAATAATAGACGGAATTAAAATAAATGATTCAATTTGAATCGTCGCATATTAAACTTTTAAAAATAATATCTCAATATTGTGCTTTCTTTATTAAGCAATCATTGTCACAAACCCATCAGCTTGTTAACCCTTTGGATACTGGGCTAATAGAAATGAACATCTAGACATAATCAAAGCGTGTGATCCATCGAGATGACGAGAGATACTGTTGACAAGTCAAGAGAAAACAACACTCAAAAGGTAAAGTTGAAGGCAAAACGAGCGCGCAATTGAACAGCAAAAGTACAAGAAGGAGAAGAGAAGAGTAAGCATTTGAGAGAGGCAAGGAAAGGGGAGGTAAGAGAGAAAGAGGGGGAAGTGAAGCTGGTAGGCATCATCTCAGGCGCACATAAATGCCAACTATTTGATACAGAACGCTTCACACAATCAATGCTGATGATAATGACAATGATGATGACAGCAGCAGCCCAAAAAAGGGGGAAAATGCCAATGGAATTGGGTACAGAAAATGCAAGGAAAATGGAGACTGAGACTGAGAAATGCGAAATGAGAGATTCAAAATGGGAATGGGAATGGAGAATGGGTAACGGGAACATAACAGCAAAAGCATCAACTGTGTGCAATGCATTCGATAATACTCGTATTGCAATTGACATTGCGGCGCCACAGTGGGACAAAGTTCATCAAAAAACTGTTGAAATTGAAGGAACAAGATTTTTCTTTATTTTTTAAATAAATAAAGTTGCTTTTTAACCGCAATTAAACATTATGGATTCGTATTAATCATAGTTTAAGGTAACTACATAAAATTGTACAAATAAAAGTATGTTTTTTCTTTTGAATTTAAGACTGAGAAGATAAAAATAAAATATAGTTTAAAAAGTTTACATACTCAAAATTTATTGGGTTCAAAGCTTTACAGCAAGTAACAAATTCTTAATTTCTGATAGTTTAAGTGCAAAATAATAATAAAAAAAAAAACATAAAACACATTTAAGATTATTAATGATATGCTCTTTACTAAAAATTGTTGGTTTTAGCGTTAAATCTTGAGCTTATGTCTGTTCCAAAAACAGTTGTTAAAATTTCCAACATAATTTGCATATTCGAGAATAGTTGGTGATATATTTAAGTAGAATCCGTACTCCAAATGCACTACAATTGTATACCAAGTACGAATTTTGGAAAAAAATATAACTTTTAAAATTTTAACTAAGCTTACAATTCGTTCAACAGAAAACTTAGATAATATTGCAAATTCTTTATATTTTTTGTATGTAGTTTGGTGCACTATTTATGTGACTTGCACCACTGTGCTGCTACGCAATTATTGGGCGGTTGCCTGTCATCATCATCATCATCATCATCATCATCATGATGATCGATATCGACAACATCTTCTGCTATTGCTGTTGCCTCTTTTGCTTGTTGTCGTCGTCGTCGTCAGGGTTGTCGTTGTTATTGCTTTTGCAGTGTTGCCACGAAACATTTTCATTGCGATTGTCATTTGGAAAAGCAAACACGCTGCTTGCATTTACGTTCACGAGGTGGGAAGCGTAGCTTATCAGAAGGCAAACACAGCACACACACACACACAAACACATACTTTGGCATTTGGGGTTACCGTTATCTTATTACTTATTGATTTTGTGTTATCAGCGACAACGTCGCGACGCTTCAAAAACTAAAAAAAAAATTTATACATATACATATGTATATAAAAAGAATTGAAAAAAAATTATGTTCCAGCAAAGTGAAAAGCAAATTGAAAAGAAGATGCCGACGAAACCTAAACTACCCCCTCCCCCTTCCACTTGTTCTTCTACTCTCTCTCTCTCCCCCTCTCTGTCTACCTTTTCCCACCATTTGCTTTTCCCATGCCAACGGCCGCGCCTCATTACACTTGAAGATACCTCGACACTTTCTGATAAGGGCTGCGGGCAGATTGAAGTAGCAACAAGAGGGAGAGGGAGGGAGAAGAAGAAGGGTAGGGGGCAGGGGTACAGGCTGAGGGGGAAGTAACTGAGCGAGGTTTTAACGCAGCGATTGTTGCTTTCTCAGCGTTTATTTTTTTTATTTTATATTCGTTTTTTTTTCCTTTATTTTTTTTATTTTATTTTTTTTGCTTTGTCGCGCGTTTTATACGTAAAATTGATGCGCGTGTTGCGAGTTGTGAGTTGCATGCCGCAACCGCAAAGTAACAACAACAACAACTGCCTAAGCGACTGTCGCCTTTTCCCCTTTTTTCCCTTTTTTTCCCCCTGTGATGAGATGATGATGATGCCAACGGCAATGGCTTTGTCTTGTGCCCAGAGAGATACTCTGGATACTTACAGCTAAAAATAAAACAAAGTCACAACGAAAATAGAAAACAAATAGTAAAGAGTTCTAGCTTACAGTTGCACGACCAACAGAATACCCTGTAATGTAAAATAACACTTTTATAATAGCAGTCGTCTCTTAAATATCGTATAACTCATTTAACTAGTTTTAGATTTTGATAATACTTTAAAAACACATAATTTAAGAACCAAAAAAAACCAAATACTAACTATAGTAGCAATAACTCTTATAGAATCCGAGTTCAATGAGTCAGTTTAATATTCAATTTGACATAACTAATATATTTGTGAAGAGATGTTTATGAAATTGAAAAAATGCGACTACTTAAGTATAGAAGAGTCCATACGCTTAATTTAGTAAATGCAACTCGTACAATCTCTGAGTTCAGTGAGTTGACATTTCTTAAAGATTGAATAACTCGTTTATCGATCATAAGATTTTCATGAAATTTTGTACACGAAATAGTTGGGTACATTAGAGTGCACATACCAAATTTAGTAGTGATATCTTTAATAGAAGCTGAGTTCAGTAAGTTAAGTATCACATAACTTTGATATTTAATATCAGAATTTAATGAAATTTGACAATAAGTACAGTTATACTTAAGAGAGTGTGCATACCAAATTTAGTAGCTAAAACATTCAATATATATTCTCTGTTTCTAAATGTTTACTACATTTATCAAACCCAACTAAGTTATGTGATGGATGCAGAGTAAAAGAACAAAACAAGATACAGTTTAGTTGAAGCGAACTTTTCATTGATTTGTGGCAAGTCCAATCTGGTTCCAGGTGTAACAAGATACGCTATCTGCTACTTGAAAGGCATCTCAACGGAGACAGGGCACATAGTTCTTGATTTCTGTTTTTATTTTAATTTATGGCATTGATTTCAACTAGACCTTAGCACGAGATAAGATTAACAATTGAAATTTATGTAAACAATAAACAAAAAAGTATTGTAGCAAATACATAAATAACTTAAAACCACAAAAATGTTTCGTAATAAATACATATTTGTGAAAACATTTGACATATTCACGAAAATTCCAATAACAATAAGAACCAAAAGATAGAATTGAAATGCAATTTTAAAATATTTTACTTGCAAAACTCGAACGCAATTTGCAATTATTGATTGATTTCTCACATATTTCAAGTTGCTTTGGAAGCAAAAAAGTTCCGGATTTTTTATTATGCAATTTTCATTTGGTTTCATGAAAAATTGTTTACATTTTAAATTGGAGACAAATAAAAGTTGAAAAAAAAAGCAAAACAAAATGAGGAAAAAACACTTTCCATTTTCATGCTAAATAATGCATTGACAAATTCAAACAAATTTTAAAAAAGGGAAATTCAGTTTAACAGCTTGAAAATTGACGGAAATTATCATTTTATAAACAGGAACTTTTACAAAGTCTTTTGAGTACAAAGTTTTGCTGGCAATTCATAATTGATGGAAAGGACGTTTAAAGCTAATTATGCAGCTCAAATTAAACAATACTTTCCGTTATGTACTTTAAAAAGAAATTAAAACTGAAATTGAACTATAATATGATAGTTTAATTGAGTTTTAAAAGAATTTTGAATTTTCCAGAAAGGTAAAAATGGGAATATATTTAATTTAGATTAACAATTTACCATCTTCAATAATACATTTTTCATTACCAAATCTTTCAGTAAAACTATGATGTAATTTTGCTAAAAATTTGCATAGTGTACTTGCATTCTTTAAGATATTTTAAGATATACTTTAGCATGTCTTTCTATTCACTTTAAACTCAAGTTTTAATGTAATATGCGTTTTTATGGAGACTTGGTGGTTAAACTCTTTGAGCATACTTTATATTATATTAACTTGACATTATAATTGTATCTATAGTCTGGCTAGATATTTTCTTAAGCTGAAAGTTCATCTTCTTTCACAAAAGAAAATGATTAAATGTGTGTGGAAATATTTGCTCGTTTTGTGTCTGTGCTCGCCAAACGCAAATTTGCACAAAGAACAGAAAATGAAAATAAATAAAGAAAAGTACGAAGAGTAGTTTATGGCAGCGAAGCTGTTGTTGTTGTTGTTGTTGTTGGATACTTATAGATGCAGATACATATATGAATTGTACTTATAGATACACTTCTACTGTGGCATTCGTACTTATGTTTTAGGGGGCAAAAGAAAAAAAAAGAAGAAAATTGTAAGATTGTGCGGCAGTTTTTTTCAAGTTCGTTCACTTGACTTGCCACTTGACATAACGGTCGCTACCCCAACTTTTTTCTTTCATTTCTGCCCCCCTCCACACACAGTTTTGTGGCCCCAACAATGTCTTCATCTTCAACTGACTGCAGTCTGCACTTTTGGCACTTGATTTATGACCAGCAGCATTTGCCGGACCCGCAACAAGTGCACGGCATAAGAGACTTTTTCATCTTCATCCTCCTCTTCTTCTTTTTAGTACTTTTATCTCGCTGAAGGCAGCCGAAAAAAAAACAAAAAAATAATGAATCTGATCAAAGTCACATTCTTACTTTATACAAATTTTTGAGTAAGCATCTCTTCTCATTCTATTGAGAATATTTCATTGCATTCTTCTCATGACTAACTCAATTTTTTTTTTTTTTTTGACTTATCACAACCTTTTAAAGTGTGACACATGTTTTTTTGACAGTTTTCTTCGGCGTGTATATTTCAGATACTTCCTCTATACAAATGGCATGCGGTTGACATTGATATATGCAGGGGCATTTTTGGAAAGCATTAGAGCCTCATTTAAATGTCTGGAACTCTAGAGTCTAGAGACGTTGACGTCTTAGTCACTGTTGTCTATGCTAACAATTTTTTTGAGGAGTTTTTAAAGTCAGACACATAAAGTAATAATCTTAGGTAAATATTATTTCCATACATGATTAAACTAGTTTTTCTCTTGTTATAAATCGCAAAAAAAAAGTTATAGGCTCGCGCTAACGGCGACTTTTTTAATTTATTGCTTGCGCTTTTGCTGGTTTCTGTTGCAAATTTAACTTTTCTTTTATGAAATTGGGCTCGATATTCCAGAACATCTTTTAAGAATCGATAGATATTCAAAATATTACTCCACAAGCTCTCGCTGACGGCGACTTTTTTAATTTATTGCTTGCATTTTTGCTGGTTTCTGTTGCAAATTTAACTTTTCTTTACGAAATTCAAGTCTTTATTCCAATACTTTCCCATAAGAATCGATAGATGGTCGAAATTTTTGCTTCCCTTTCTTTGCCTCGTATTCTTAATATTTTATTCTCATTTTATTTTCAATTCTTCTCTTTGTTTTTTAATTTAATCTGCAAATAATTTCACTTGTTATCGTTAGACACTTGGGCATTTTCTATCTTCTAAATTCTCTCTCTCTCTCTCTCTTTCGCACTTATTTTTGCTGTCTCTCTCTCTCTCTCTTTCGCACTTATTTTTGCTGTCTCTCTCTCTCTTGTGAAAATGTTCTCAAATTATTGGGTTTGCAACAAATACTCGATTTGTGGTTCTTATTGTGGCTTTGAACTCATTAGAGTTTAACTTCCTCCAAGTCAAATGCCAAATGTGGAGGGGAACGAATGAGGATTGTGGCGGAGAAAGGGGAAAGGGGGGCAAACGGAAAGACGAAAAGTTATGGCTAAATTCTTAGCCATATAATCATGACAGTCAGACACGCCAAGGAGTTGCTTTCAGTTTGAGTTTCAGATATTTTGACTGCGTTTCCTGTTTCAGGAGCACAAGTTGTTGTTGTTCTTATTGTTGTAGAAGTTGCTGTTATTGTTGTTGTTGTTGTTGTATAAGTTATTGTTGTTGTTGTTGTTGTATAAGTTATTGTTGCTTTGTGTTCGTGTCTAAAGTTTGTTATTATATTAAAATAATATAATGATTATTGCTTAGATTCCTATTGTAGTTATTTCTTTTGTTTTTCTTCTAACATGTTGTTTGGCCAAATGTTGTTGCTGTTCTTGTTGTATCATGCACATGTGTGTGTGTGTTGTTTACTTGTGTGTGTGTTGTTTACTTGTGTGTGTGTTTGTGTGTGTATAAATCATTACAATTCCGCTTCGTTTTCCAACTCTCGCTATCAAAGACATTTCGTGTGACGCCATATTTGTCAAATGACGTTTAAATTTATGAGCAAATGATATATGAGTAACAGGCACACACACTTGGAACACACATACACTTAAGAAACACACACTCTTATACACACACACACACACACACACCCTTGAGTGCAATGTGAATAGATGCAATGAACTTTTAAAGTATGTGACGCTCCTTTTGGAGTGTGTGTTGTATGTGTGTGTGTGTGTGTGTATGTGTGTGTGTGTGTGTGTATGTGTGTGTGTGTACACACACAAGCAAAGTTCAATAGCCGCACAACACACACACACACTCACGGGTCTAGACAGCATTTTTCGCGTTATTTGATATCCTAAAATAAAAGATGAAAAAAACATATGTGGGCCATTTTCAGCGTCTGTTTCAAGTCTCTTTCGCTCTCTCTATCGCACACACTATCTCTCTCCCTCTCGCTCTCATCATGATCGCACTTCTATTGTTACACTTGTCATTTTATTTAAATTTTTTTAGTTATTGAAATAAGCAATTAACGCCTCAGCATAAAAATTGAATTTGATTCTTTTCATATTTAGAAAGTCACCATTTTTTATTATTTTTTTTCAAGCTTGAAATGAAGGAAAAATATATATTTTTTTGTATTTATTCTTATACAGCAATTTTGAGCGAAGAATACAAAAAATAACAAAAAATATATGTATACATATCTGTAAAGATATAAGATTTCTACTTAATTTGGTAACTTTTTTAAAAACACTTTAAAAATAGTTTTGGTTTTTTATATTAAGATATCGTTTTTTTTTTTTTTTTTTAAATCCGATATCAAATGATTTCATTTTTTTTATACCATGTCATATAATATCTTTTTTCAGTTCCCCAACTTTTTGAATGCCATAAATCAATTTAACGCCTGAGATTTGACAGCTACTTGAAATGTATAGGGTTGTGTTGGTTTTTTATTGGTTGCAACTTAGGTTGCACCATTATAAATATGTGTAGAGCACTCTTCAAAATAAAAAACCTCTAAAATCTGATTGCATTCTTTGGTTTCTTAGTTAACAATATTGTTTTTTGTAGAGCACTTTCAAATGACAAATTTAGAATGTGTTAGGAAACTAACATAAATTTTCTATTGAAACAGGAAATTCAATAAAAAAAAAGTCTTTTTCTTCAATTTAACAGATATGTTTGAAACTTTTCAGAAATCATTTTAAAACAATTCTTAAATTTAAAAGCTTATAGATTTATGATAGTATATTTTTTTCTAAAGACGTACAGTCAAACTTCCCTAACTCGAATCACCATTATCCAAGAAAAAAGTTCGAGTTAGGGAGACTTCGAGTTAGGGAATTTTTTTTTTAGTGTTTTAAAAAAAACTACAAATGCATTCAATCATAAGTACAATTCAAATTTCAATTTTTTCTGTTATTTTCAACAAAA
This sequence comes from Drosophila recens, assembly GCA_037043495.1. Classification (NCBI taxonomy): domain Eukaryota; kingdom Metazoa; phylum Arthropoda; class Insecta; order Diptera; family Drosophilidae; genus Drosophila; species Drosophila recens. Next base: position 177,280 of record JBAMBJ010004477.1, read on the forward strand.
AGGGATTCCAGTTTGTTCAAGACCTGTTAATATTCTCAAAAATTGGTTTCTTCGCTTCTTTGCCGTATCTAGAATAAGTTCCCTATTCAAATGTCATCATAATTAATATTTCATTTTTTAATATAATGAAAACTGTTTTTGCTGAGATACCACTATTTTCAACAACTTTAATATATTTGGTCTACTTTCAAATTCCTCAACTACTAATAAGTTTAAATATTTCCTTAAACATTTTAGTACACTGATGCGTTGACAAAGAAGTACATTACGAACATCTTTCCTATAGCAATTTCACAAGCTTAAGTAATTTTTGATGCAATATTCTATCATATTTCATCACCATATGCTAATGTAAACCAATATAACATATTCAAACGATCCGGTAACAAAAGTATAAAATCGAAACGAAAAAAAATTCAAACTTTGTTGGAGATTTTACCGAAAAATTCGACTTACAGAAGTACGGGCCAATATTTTTGTTCGAGTTAGGGAAGTTCGAGTTAGGGAGACAGAATTGTATGAAATTTGCTCAGTAAATGCTATTGCCACTCGATTTTGTTCGAGTTAGAGAAACTTCGAGTTAGGGAAGTTCGAGTTAGAGAAGTTCGACTGTATTTTTATCAATTTGACATTTCTATATAACATTAACATGCTTTTTTTAATCTCTTTTGCAATTTATAGCTTTTCCCATTATATATGAGATATTTCCTAAATCCTTTAGATATATATATCGTAATTTTGTCGTTCTCTTCTTTATGTAATTTTGATTTTTCTATTCACAAGTGTGGTTTTTAAAATGCTGCTTTTTTAATTATTTATTTTGGGATATTCGTCATTTATATAGGTTATATCGTTTATTAATTATTAACTCACCTTATTATAATAAATTTGCATGGCAAACTGTTGAAATCCATAGATAATCCTTAAAAGGATCCACAATTATATTTGATGTTTTTTTTACAGAGCTGCAAAGATCGAAAAGAGAAAGATATACAGACATTAAGAGAGTGAGTCAAAAGGAGAGCAACAAATATATTGGTATGAGTTCGAGTTCGAATTCGAATTTGAGTTGCAGTTCGAGCTGCGAGCACGTTTGAGTTTGATTGATCACCGAAAACTGAGGTACAAAGAAGAGACAGACAACAGAAGGAGTAAACAAAACAGAATGCGGGACTGAGAGAGTGAGAGAGAAAGAAAGAGAGTCTGTGAACAGTAACAACAACAACAACGTGCAAAGCAAACATTAAATTCAGATACAGATACAGATACTGAACTGGGAACTGAGAGCTCAAGTAACTGGCGCGTAGGCGCAAAAGAACAATAAACAATAAAAACAGAGCAACAACAATAACAACAAAAAAGTGTAAGAAAAATGTTTAGCGATGAATCAAAAAACATGGCAACAACAACAACGAGAATGATAAAACGCAACTCAAATTGACATGCTGAAAAAAAAAAATAAAATGATTTAAAATGAAAAAAAATATTGAAAATAAATTAAAAATGTATGCGAGGCGTTAATTTAGACAAAGCATAAACAACAACAACAATGAAATAATCATAAGAAAATGTCAATCAAGACCTCAATTTGATTTAAGATTGACCATTTATAGAGATAAATACGAGTTTCTTAAAGATTGGGTGTGTAAAGATTGAGAAATTATTGATTTATTTATTTAACACAAAAAACATATTTTGAAAAATTTCTATTAAAATTAGAGAGCATGATTTAAAAAAAAAAATAATAATAATAATGTGATTCATGGCAAATATTGGCTAGTCCAGCGTAGCGAACGTTACATTTGCACGAGTATTTTCAGCATATTTTCATATTAAAACTGATGCAACTTCCGTTCAGATTGATAAATTTTAATTCATTGTACTGGTTAATGCAGTTCTTTAAGAGTACTTTTAAACCTATTTTAATATAACAGTCCTACCGATTTTTGAAAACAAGTTAGGCTTGTGGAAAGCTTCGCCGCGAACGATACCAAAAATGGAAGTCGATATTTAGGGTAATGGGCATTTTCACATTTTTTTAGCGAATTTCGCATAATAAACCAAAAATAGCTAAAATCAAAAAGTTCAGTTAGTATATGACCATAACAATTCAATTTAAAAAAAAATGTTAAGTAGTCTCGTTAAATAAAAATCTTCATTTTTGTCTGTTGCGAACGTTACACTTTGTATACACATCTTTATATCAAATTATTAAAATATATTAAATATTATTTTAATATGGTTTTTATCTTTAATATAATATTTTAAGTTACATATTGTCTTTTGAATTAAAAGGTAAAGATCAAAACTAAATATTTTATTAAATTAATATTTGTTTAAACCTTTTTATTATATTTTTATAAACTATCTAACAATATGTCTGAAGGTTTTATTATCTCACTAATCTAATGAAAAGTTTTGATACATTTTTTATTATTTCCACTTCAATCTTAAATCTGTCTTTAAACTAATTTCATATTATTTTATGAGTTTTACAACATGTATTAAATAAGAAACATAAAAAGCAATGTGTATGTGTAAAAATCATAAAAAAAAAACTTTAAATATTAATTTTTTTAAATAATAAAGGAAACTAGTGTAGTTAGAGACAATTTATCACTTCTACAAATTTAGGTGGAGTTTTCTGCATTGTAATGTTCAAACAGTCTAAACTTATTTACTGTGTGTGTGTGTATGCGTGTGTGTGTTTGAAATTTCCTTATCAACAGTCATCGATCAGGAAGCTAAGAAACGGCAAACTGTACTGACAACATTTGAAAGCACAAAAAGAAAGAGAATTTTAAGAAGAGGAAGAAGAAATGTTGTTGCCTCATCATCAACACCGTCCACATGAAGCAACAACGGCAACAACAACAATAACAACGATTTTTCAGCTTCAGTTCCAGCTGCCTGGAACTTTAACTTCGTTGTTGTTGTTGCTCTCTTCATTGTTGTTGTTGTTGCTCCTCTCTTAATCATCGCCAAAAACAAGTTTTGATTGTTGTTGTTGTTATTGCTGCCTGCCTTCTGCTGCTGATGTGTAAGTCTGTGTGTGTGTGTGTGTGTTTGGCTTAACGCATAACCCCAAACTCCACAGATGCAGCCCCACCTCCCTCTCTTTACTTCCCGCTCTTCACGCCCCTCTCTTCAGATCTCTCTCTCTCTGTATCCCAGCGTCCAGTTTTGTGTCGTGTCTTTCGCTTGTTGCATTCGTCGTTGTTGTCGCTCCATTTTTGGCGCTGGTTCGTGGTACAAACAATTTCATGTTCCCGTTTTGTTTAACGTTTACACGTATCCATAACACGAACGTATAAAATTGACACATTTCAGCTAACAATTTTGTTTAACATGACTTGTATTTCACAAATAGTATGTCAAACAAACAAATGTGATACAAAAAAACTTTAGATGAAAATATATTTGATTTATTCAAAACTAAGTAGAAAACAAATTGTTTCCTCAAGTATTCTAATTTTGGACTTAAAATGTGACTTTTCTAAATAACTTTTTTCAATTTTTATATTTTAAAATTTTTACTTTGGTATTAAAAAGCAATATTTTGTGTACATAAACTCTAAAATGTTTTTTTATGATAAGCGCAATTTGTTATCTTTCATATTATATTTTAATTTTTATAGTTTAAAAATTTTAACTATTATGAATTCTATTTTATTAAAGCTAAAAATTGAGGATTATTGTTAAAATCTGAATAAAAACAAAAAAACTTTAATTTTTATTTGTTTCTAATAGCGTATTATGGTATATTATTTAATATAAATACTTTTTAATGGGCTCTAAAATGGACTACGTTTTATCGCGTTAACGTGCAACGCATAAACGAAGTTTATTAAGTTGCAGCTGGAGCGGTTTCCTTTTGACATTTGTTGTCTTTGGCTTTGCTTTTTTGCTCTTTGCCTTTGCGCTGTTTCCTTTATTTTGCACATGTGTGTGCGTGTGCGTGTGATAGTGTGTGTGTGCTCCAGCAGCTTTTCGTAACAGGAGAAGCGACAGCGACTTAAGCGATAACTGAGCCTAAAATTACTAAGAGCACACACACACACACACATTTACAAACACACACACATACACTTTGAAGAGCACAACAAAAATTAAAGTTCGTTTCAAAAGCTTTGCACGATTCGAAGCCAAAGAAGTTAAAAGTTGAAGAAGCAAGAAGAAGCAGCAGATGTTGAAGTTGAAGATGACGAAGAGAAAGAAGAAGAAGAGGCAGCAGAAAAGGCAACAATACAGAGAGAGAGAGAGAGAGAGAGAGCATGAAAAACTTTACTTTTTTGGGGGGAGGCATCAACTCCCACTTCCATCGTCATCTCGAATTTCATCGGGATCTTCTCTTCCTCTCTCTCTCTATCTCCCTCTTATTCGATTCGATTTTATTCCCATTCACAATTTCGCATTATTTGACCACGAAAACTTTTAATAGACTTGTCTGCAAAATGGCCAAAAGACAAAAAAGAAATGAAAAAAAAAAAAACAAAGAATCATCATTATTATCCACATATCAACTTTATTTTTTTCTATTCTTTTTCATGTCTCTTTAGGCAAATTAATCGATTAGTTTTCCATTAACACTATCTGCTAATTTTGTAATTAGTTGGCGTCTTTTTTTTTTGTTTTTTTCTTTAGCTATTTTTGTTCTCTTTATGCCTATGAATTATCATGTTTGCTTTATGAATTCTACTCAGTAATTAATTTATTTTCAAAGTGTTTTTATCACAAAAAAAACATTTTGATGGCTTTCTATATTTAATCAGACTTGAATTTTCCTTAAAGTTGAAATAGTTTTATTCCTGATAAAACACAACACAAATGTTTTATTGTTCTTTTAAGAATTGCTTTAATTTTATGCCTAATGAATCAGCTTTGTTTTCAGATTCTTCAGGCATGATTCAATCTTTCCAATGACATTTTCCAGGCACTTTTAGTTTCAGCTGAATCCAACAATTTGTTAGCTTTTAATAGTTCCAGCGCTAATTGGGAACTATTATTACAAGAACTCCTGATAATACATATAAGAAATATATGTCTCACTATTAATATCTCCATATTCCATTATCTCTATACTTGCTCTATTTTTATGATTTTTTTACTTTTTCCAATCTTCCAGTATTATTCCAGATGTTAAATCTTGAGAATATAAGAATAATATCCCAACATATTCCATTCTATGTTTCCTCATCTGCATAATTTTTTATATTCATTTATTTATTAAAAAATTTCCAATATTCCATAATTAATTCCAATTTCATATCACAAGCCTTTATTGCAATCCTTCCAACGCTCCAAAGTAAATTCCATTTATTTTCATAGTGACTTTGACTAGAAAAATTTTGTTGGATTCTTTTAAGTTTCCAGCTTCCAGTTTTCCAACAACTTTTGCTCAGGAATCGTCAAAGCTTCTACAGGCAATAAAGCAAAATATTTTCCAGTAATTAACATACTCATTATGGAAAGATATATTTCCAGTCTTTCCAATCTCTCGTTGTCTCTTCCCAATCATCCAGTTATGAATTCCAATTAACTTTTGCTGATGTGCAAAAAAGTCTTATTCATTTCTTTTTCCCTCCACTTTTCACTCCAATTCGATTTTTGTCATGTTTTTGCATTTTTTTTTTTTGTGTACTTTTCTCTACTTCTTTTCGTTATGTTTCATTTGTTTTTTTTTTGCTTAACAGAATTCACCTCAAATTACATGGAATATTAACATTTTTAGTGCTTGGCAGCAATTTTAATTTTGTTGCTGTTCTTCTTGTTGTTGTTTCTCCTCTTTGGGGGTCTTGCCTCTTGTAGCTGCTAATCACCTTGCTGTCTCTTCTCTTCATCTGTTGGCGCTCTTCTTCATATAATTTTTCTACTTTTTTTTGTCTCCTTCTGTTTCTGTCAGACACAACTTCATTAAGAGCACACACACACATACATATACATATATATAAAAGCATGGGAATTGTCCTTTTTCGGCTAACTGTACGCTCCTCTCTCTCACTCTCTGTCTTCACATTGCCAAAACATAACAACAACAGCATTAAGCACACGTCGCTGTCGCTGTCGCCGTCGACTTCTGCTTTCTTTTCCAATTTTTTTTTTGGCAAACGTCAATTACACGCAACAAGACAGCGCTGTCAGCGCCGACAGCGACTTCGACGTCAATTTAAAGCAGCAAAGCAACAAGAACAAGTTTTTTTTTTTGTAGTTGTCATTGAAGTGTCATTGTTGTTGTTATTGGAGTTTTGCATTGTTATTTTGTTTTGCGTGCTTTTTGGCCATGCAAATGCAATTTTCATTGTGATTCATTTTGGCTTTTTAAATTGGCCATTTTATATGATCGCCGTTGCTGTTTTTGTTGCTCTTTTGCCGTTTAGCGGCTGCAATTTATTTTTTGTTCTTTGCTTTTTCCATGTTGTTATTGTTAACCGGTTGAACGGGTTTTCCACATACAGTTAGTCAATTAATTGTTTTGACTAATTGCAAAAAATAAACGCATATTTTATTTTCACAGAAAAAAAACTTATTTAATCTTATTTTTGATTTTAATTTAAAACAATTCAAAAAAATTAAACAAACTTTTTTTCCATATTGTGTCAAAACATTTACTCCACATACTGTAATTCTTTTTTTAACTGCGGCCGTTTTGCATTTTTGATTGTTATTGCTATATTTGTAATTCTGTCTCTACACACACACACACAAATACGATTAACTAAAGAGCGTTAATTAAGCTACACTTGCAGTTTTAATGGCAGCTTCGTGTTGTTGTTGTTGTTGCTGTGCTGCATCGGTAAAGAGAGCGGCAAGAGAGCGTGATCATGCCAGGGCAGTGCAAGCGCAAGACAAAAGAGAACTAGCTCACACATAATAACAAAAACAAAACATCTCTTCTTCTACTTGCTAAGCGCGCTGTTGTTGTTGTTGCTGTTGCCTAGCACTGGCGAAGAGAGCGCGATCCTGCCAGGGAAATGCAAAATGCATAAAAGAACTAGTTCACACACACAAACACGCATGCACTTTGTAAATAACAACAAAACCAAAACATAATAGTTTTTGTTTTTTTTTTTTTGTAACTTCGCTTCTATTTGTTATGCACGTTGTTGTTGTTGTTGCTGCTGTTACTGAACCGGTTCAACTGGTTGACGCTGCATGCACTCACACACACACACTCACACACACACACACACACACATGCTTACATGCACCCGCTTGCACTTTTGCTGTGCATTGTTGTTGTGTTAATTTGATTTTTTTTCAATTCCACTTTGCTTCATTTTTTTTTTGTTACCTTTCGCTTTAGTTGCTCTCAGCGTCGCAGCTTCTGTTTTGACTGTTGGCTGTTTTTTTTTTTGCTCTTATCTTCTTTTCTTTGCTTTTCTATTTTGTATTCTTCTTCTTTATGTATTACATTTGCAATAATTTATTATGATTGATGAATTGCATATTATTTTAATTGCACTCACTTTCCAAATAAACAACAACAAAAAAAAAGGGTTGCATTTGATTTTTTCTTGAATTTAACTTTGATAAAAACACGCGCGCATTTTGCGGCTTTTTTATTATATTTCTTTTATTTATTTGCAATTTTTGCTTCTTTTATTCTCTTTGCTTTCTCGACGTATGCTTTGAAAACTGGATGCTGTTGATTATTTCTTCACCGGCGAATAACAACAGAAAAACAAAATTACAAGAATCACACTTTTTACGAATTAATACGAATTAAACGCTCGCTCGCTCGCACCCGTTAACCGCTTTGACACGTCCGCCTCGTTCGGCTTCGCTTTTGCATCTGTTAACATGGCGTCGCAGCTGTTACGGCGCTGTTATTGCCGCTACCATGTGCATTCGAACACACTGTTAGGTCAACAGTGTGCGACGCAACTGCGCTGTTAATGCTCATGCAACATGTTAAGCACATGTTCGCCTCTCTCTCTCCCATTGTTATTATTTCGTAAGAGCGCAGCGCTAGCGTGGGTGTTGCTCTCTTAAATGTGTGTGCGGCTTAAAACAATGGTATATGTGCGTGTGTGTGTGAAATTGGTCTACATGTAAATTGGTAATAGAAGTTACAATTGTTGTGGTTATTTGCTTGATTTGTGGGCCGAGTGCGTTGCACAGACGCGGCACGTTAATTAGAAGCCAACCGTAAGTCCTCCTAAGAGCAAACGCTGCAGAGTTGCCACATTGTTGAAAAGCAGAATTTAGATTCAAACTAAAAGATGAAAGCAATACAGTGAGTCTAGTAAGTTTTTTGACAAAAAAATTAATTTAATTTTGTTATTATTAAAAATTAGTCAAATGTTAAATGTTATGTTTTTTTAATAAATTATGAGCTCAAAATAAAATGGAAAAAACAAATTTTTGTAAATTAAATTAATAATTTTATTTTATAGGGTATCTAAGTGGTCGCATTGCCTTTTGCAGCTCTTCAGAAGTGTAGTTTTCTTTAATTTCATACCACAAAACGATTTTTCTAATGACAATTTCAGCAATTGCGGTTGGATTATTTCAATGCATACCCTGTAATTAAAGAAATTTGTCAAGAGGGTAGCAAAGTTATAATTTGTAGACGAATCTATGCTCACAAGTCGCATGGCATTCGTTAAGACTGTTGAACAGTTTGTATAGTAGATTAGATACCCTGTATTTTAAGTGTTTGTAGGGTAGTATAGACATTTTAAACTGTTTACAAATTCCACAAAGTTGACAAATATACACCTTGTAATCACAAAAGTAATGTAATGTACACAAAAGTCCATCAAAATGAAAGCATTGATCCTAAAACTTTGTTTTTTTAACAGCATACCCTGTAGTTTTGCGAAATGCACAGAAAGCGTATAACTAGTAAATTAAAGATACTTAAATTTCTTTTAATCGGCAAAGTGCATGTTTTTCTTAAAGGGCATCTCGCTTGCCTAGTTTTCATAACAAAATACCCTGTAATTTAAAGAAATTTACAATATCTCAGAAACTATAAGAGTTAAAGCAACTAAATTTGGTGGCAATACTTCTAAATAGAGCACGCATGTAAATGTAGTTTATTTTATAATTTTGTCAATTTATTTATTAAATTTTTTTCTATTTTATTATTATTTTATTTTTTTTTTACATAATATATTTTTGAATTTTTATTTAATTTAAAGTGCTTAAATTGCATTGTATGCATGAATAATAGTCAAACTCACTTGCTTGTAAACTTACAGGGTATCTGTTCGTCGACTACACGCGCACTCAACAATTTTCTCCTCTGCGGTTTCACATTGCTCTGAAATTTTTCTCATGTCGACGAAATGAAATGTCATATTGTAGTTTTTGTGGACGATATCGGGTGAATCGGGTGAATCGGGTGAATCGCTAATGTTGCCACCTAATTGTAGCTAAATGCAACAAATGCCACAACACACCAAATTCGTGCCACATGCCGCATGCAACAACAACAGCAAAAACAACAAATGTGAAAACAAATCTGACTGTGAGTAAAAAAAACAAGATAAACGGGGGGAAAATCAAGTGAAAATATTGATAAATAAAACATGTCAAAATTTGGGTGGAAGCTGCCACGCGCCACATGCCAGCTTGCCACCTTGCCACATGCCAAAAATGCCAGAGTTGCCCCACGCTTTTTGTCAAGGTCAAAATCGCCGTTGTTGTTGCGGGCAACCAAAAAAATTTGACTTTAATTAAGCCAACATTTCGCATTTTGTCAATTTTTGATAGCATTTAGTTATCAGCTGAGGGGGAGTATTTCAGGGTGTGGGGGGGGGGGTGCGGTAATCAGCCATTGGATGGGGGCGTGGCAGGTTGACTGATAAGGCCCAAGACCTTTGTTTTGGGCCAAAAACGTTGGCACTCCTGTCACTGCGGAAATTTCCCCTGCCACTTTCGGTACGAATTTCTGATGTGGGCGTTTGGCAGTTCACATTTTGAGTGGGGTGGGGGCGTGGCATATCAGCACTTCCTGAGACAGCCTGACAACAAATTATCAATTATTGCTGCAACAGCGACAGCGACAGAAGCAGCAGCGGCACCGGAAATTTGCCACCTTAGCATACCCTGTAAATTTTGTATAAAGGGTATGCCCGACTTGTGACACGTTTTGTAACAGGCAGCAGAAAATTAGCTGTAAAGTATAAGCAAATAGTATGAGCAGACAATGGGGCGTGCTTAAGCAAGTGCATACCCTGTAAATTAGAGTTTACCTTTACATACCCTGTCAGACTGAAATTGAAGCAAATTTTTCACCTTAAAACGACTATGTTAAGCAAATTGCTAGTCGAAACTAGCAAATTTGGTCAGTTATACCCTACAAAATACTGTTCGACTGCATGTATACCCTGTAAAGCTGAATTTTAATCAAAAAATGGACTTAAGAACACTTGCCTATTGATAATTGATTGTTGATGTCAATGAAATAGTTAAAAAGAAACGATTATACATCCTGTAAAACAAAACACGCTCCACAAATACCCTGTAAAACTAAAGCTGAGAGTAAAACAGTTAAATAATTAACTAATTCAAAATTATTCACAATTTGTATCTGTACCTAAAGGGTATATGCTAGTTGAGCACACATTTCTACCAGCATATTTACCTGTTTTTTGCGCTCTTCATCTTCTTCTTCTTCGCAATCTTCTGCTTCTTCCCTTGGCATGTCGATAGCTGCCTATTGGCATCATAAAATTTGTCAATTTATGGAAATATACGAAAAACCGTCGACAAATTTTCCAAAGAAAAATACACACAAAAACAAATTTGACAGCACTGAAAAGAGGATGAAAACAGGAGAAAAGAGTGAGATAGAGAGGGAGAGAGTGAAAAGTATGTAAGGGGGAAAGGGAGAGCATTGTGACGCAAGTCTAAAGACCTAAAATAAAAAAAGCCAAGAAGCTTAATTAAAATATCCTTAAAGATGGCGGAAATTTTAAGTATCAATCAATAATCTTGAGAAATACATAATTATAGATTCAGCTCTATTTTCTTTGAATATTATGTGATTAATATGAGACTTTTAGTATACAATAACGGCTTAAAAACTCACTCCATTTGCTACTTAAAATAAAACTTGGAGCTCTATATTTTATATAGATATTACTTATTAATATTATAGATATTATATCTAGACGCTTAAGTATTTAGTTTCATCTAAATACTTTTCAGCAATCAATTAAACATTCTTAAATCCTTAAGTAATTTACAGGGTATCAAAGCGAAACGAAAATCGGTTTCTAATGATTTGTTTATGCTCGTATTTAGATTTTCAGCTATCAATTTCTAAAAATGTTTGTATATCGGTTTTTCAAAACATTATAAAAAAAATCTTAAAGATATGTAAATTTGAAAACAAATACTTAAAAATATCAAATATTAAGATATTTTATTTGAGATGAATATTCAAATTATAGCTTAAAATCAAATTTAGTTTTAAAAAACGATGAATTCAACTTAACAACATAATACAATGTTATGCTTGACCCATCCGATACTAACCGTTATGCATGAATCGGTTTCTTAACGATTATTTGGCTTGGAATAATTTTGGGTTTTGGGTTTCGGTATAATAAAAAAGTTTTGTTTCGGTACCGGTTTCAGTTATGGCTAACAATTTCAATCGGTTAGTACCGGTTAACTGTTACGGTTGCTTCTAAGTTAATAATATACTTTTAAGTAATAGAGCACGTAATTTTACTATAATAATAATACCATATTTTTATTTTTCGATTATTAATTTTGTATATTTTACATATTTTATCAAGTTTATTTTCTACACTCCACACTAACACAATCGTTTCTCTCAGTGTGTTCACACTTGAACATGAAGTGTAACTGGACATGTCTCAGAGTTGGATGCCCCTACCCATGCGTAGGGTGTCTGGCACGTAACATTGTAACATCTCAGTGCTTTTAATAAAGTTACAAAGCTGACAACTGAATTCCGAACCGAAGCCTGAAATGGCCTCCAACCTGCCGAAGACATCGCATAAATAAATGTAAAAAATGTGCTGAAAAAAAGGAAACATTTTATGAGCGCGTACTTTTGAAATTATTGGAACTGACAGGAGAAGAATGAAAAGTTCCCTTATCCTGATTACTCTTGTTGTTGTTGTTGTTGTTTAATATCCTGCAGTGGGTATTATGACATGAGCTTGGAGTTTGCACTAAAAAACATTCCTTAACTTAAAATGAACCAAGAAATTAAAGAAAGAAATTAAGAAAATGCACGGATAAATTTTAAATAAAAAAAAAAATTAATTTTCAATATTTATTTAAAATTTAAAGTATTTTATTTATTATACCTTTTGTACAGGGTATTATTATTTTGTCAGAAAATGTGTATAAAATATAAATTATTTGTTGATTTATTTAATAAAATGATCAAATCAAAATTAATTTTAAATTGTTTACTTAAATGATTGTTTTATATATTTGTGCTGGGTATTGAACCTTAATTAAATACACAGAATGTTTCAGGTTGTACAGTTGATTATAATACTTAACTTAAAATTAGCTAAGCAATAAGTATTATTAAAAAAACATAAAAGTAAAAGTATACAATAAAAATAATTTTTACATTATATAATTTTTTGATTTATTTACACAAAACTTAAAAGCTAGTTAATTAAAATTTAAAGTATTTTATGATTATACTTTTGTACAGGGTATTATGATTTTTAAAATATGAACAATAAAATTAAAATGATTCGTTGATTTATTTATAAATAATATAATATAGTAATAGCAAACAAAAATTAATTTTCAATATTTATTTAAAATTAAAAGTATATTTTGTATTATAGCTTTGTACAGGGTACTATAATTTTGTCACTAAATGTGTAGTAACTTTTAAAACAGAAACTTTCAAATTAAAATTAATTTAAAATTTTTATTTAAAATATGGCATAGAATTCGCCAGGTTTTTATTAAAATTAAAATCCAGAAGACTTTGGTGACAATTAAAATGAGAACACGTCTTTAAATTCTAAATAATTAACGTAAATTTGAATTAAGGAATGCAACTAAAATGATTAACATAAATGTGTTTTCTTGTGAAAATTTCGATGTGTGTTCCAAACCAAATATTAGCTAAATTTGGCGATTTTGCTGAGATTACGCAACTGAGAATAAGGCGTAGATTTAAAGTAAACGATGAATTTGTCTCTACATCAAAAAAAAAAGCAAGAGTATCTGCAAGCTATCTATTGAATCTCAGGTGTTCTCATGACATTGTTCGTGTTGTTCTTTAAAGAGCTTCAGTTGACAACCCTGTTCTGGTTGTTGTTGTTGTTGTTCTGGTTTTTGTTGCTGTTGTAAAACACACACAATTCGCTTGACGACGATTTGGGCGTCGCTTTTGCATTTTTTTTTTTGATGGTTTCCTTTTTTTTTTTTATGCATGTGGCCAGGTTTATTGTCTTTCGACGCATTTGTCAATACCAGCAACAACACCAAATATTGCTGACACAACAGCAACAACAGCAACAGCAATAACAACATGAACAACAACAACAACAATGCCTGGCAAATTGTTTGCCTCAGCAATTGCCATGTGACATTTTTCCTCTTTCTTTTTCCCGCTCTCCTTTTACTCTTCCCGTAGAGCATAACAATTCTCTCACAATATAAAAATATATATGTATATATTCCTGATCAAACTAATAAATTGGATCGTTTTCTCTGTTACTGAGAAACCTCCTAGCTTTGAAACTGGCAGCTAGTGATGTAAAAATATATCGGAAAATTAACAATTTGAAGAATTTTTTTTATTTAATAATTCTCTTTTTTGATTCGAAGTGCTACAAGCTAATGCTTATTACTGAAGGCACTTGTCACTATTAAAAGCATCGACTTTAAAATGTTTATTAAGTCTAAACAATTCACAAGAAAAAGTTATAAATTACCATAAACAATTTTAATTTTACTTCAAGATTAATTTTCATTTTAGTTAACAATTGTATTTATTTCGATAATCTATAAGTTAACGACTACACAAACCAAAATATTTGTTAATTTTGACAAGAATCAAGTCTAAAGTATTGTTTGGTACTAATTTTTGAATCTTCAAACCATGTCCGAGTTGCGAGTCAATTATTGTTTTTGTGGGAGTTCCATTCGGTGCCATGATTATATGGGTTTGAATCCCGATAAGATTCAAATGCTGACTTTCGTAATGCTTTCGTCACTAGCGTGGACTGCCGTCCATCTTGATTCACCTTCTGGTCCTATAAAGTGCAAAGAGAAAACAAATAATGAATAAGACATTGGAATTGTATTAACTAGTATACTTAAACTTACCATGATGTTTTCCTCCTTTTTCAAGCACTAGACGTGATCCATGATAACATGGGCTTGAAGGCTGATTAGTCTCAACTGTTGACATTCAAAATGACACACTTGTATTACAATTGGTCGGAAATCCAGCGAGTTCCTGCTGTCTGTCAGTATGCTCACAAATTGGCCTTCTTAATTGCAGAAAAATTGTTAACTTAAAATAACCAAACAAAATTTCAACTTGTTATTATTAAAACACTCAAACAACAATTTGAAATCAATCTGGAGGCAAAGGATTATCTATGCTTGGAGCTAGAGCACCAAATCGAGAGTCTACGTGGAGAAAAAGAAGACGGCGTATCTTGCTCCATATGTCTGGATCCCTGGACTCAATTTGGTGATTTCTTAAAAAGTGCAACAGAAAACCATTTGTAAATATATATAATGTGATGTATAGTTTACACACACTTCTGTGTTTCTTGACTTACCCATTTTGACTCACCGAAGATCTTATTAAATTTAATGAAAAATTGTGAGTAAGAAAAAAAAAAAAAAAAAAATTATTTTACTTAGAATTCATGTGTTTGTTTTGAACTTAAGAAATAAACTGAGCATTTCCATCTGCTCCGTGCGGTATTTATAGGGTCGACTCAAAAAAAAACCATCGCCTACTTTGATAAAGATAACTTTATTTTACATTTCTCAGAGTTGCATTGTCTGTCAGATACAAATAACAGCTGATTCGACTGGTATTAAAACTAACATAATAATGGTATTCCGGGAAACGTTTTAGATTTGGTTTAGATTTCGTAGTCAGCTGTTCACAGCTGCTCCATACAAAATTTTCAGTGTGCCCAGAGCAAATCAGGAAAATGTGGTCTTACTTATTGATTTTGTGAAGTCTGCTCTGAGACTGATTTCGTTTTGATTTCGATTTGATTTCAAATGAAAACTGTGACGTCTGTGTGACATTTGGTGTTTTTCTTAACATTGGAAATCTGCGAATATTTCATGAAATCAATGAGCAAATTTTCGTTTAATACGTTTATAAATTTCCTTTTCTGGCCTTCTTTCGTTTTTTTTGTTTACTTTTAGTTGTCAATTTGGTAAAACCAAAATTAAACCAAATCTAAAACGTTTCCCGGAATGCCATTAATAACTTAAGCCTTCAACTTTTAAAATTGTGAATATATTTAATATATTTTGGACCAAGAATATTCACTCTTCGATTTCGCACCACTCGCATTAAGATGAACCACCGATGACGACCCAGAATAAAAAGGGGAAACAGAATATGAAAGTAAACGATAAACCTTGGCAATGAAATATGCCTAGACCTTCATTTGACATTAGTACCTTTGTGTATTCTGTCAAAATAATTGAGAACCCTATTATCTACGAGTTGGCAACCACTATTTTAATAAGGCGAAAGCTGCATCGCCGCCTTCATCCTAAGATAAACAAAAATAATCCAAACTAATAAAAATATTACATATACATATGTAGCATAAATGTTTATTTTTCGTAAAATAGTGTTGTTCGGATCACAGGAAGAACTTGTACATATATCAAAGAGTGACATTAATCTAGACCGCAAATTCTGGAACGTCATCTCCATCATCGCAACCTGGCCAAAGTATCCGACATTTGACCAAGTTGGCTTTATTCTTCCATCTTCCTCGGTCCTTACGAGAAAGGATCTTCAAACTATGCACTTCACTCGCTGTCATCGTCAATAAATCGGGATCAACTCGAGATGCGATTTGATTAAGATTTAAAAGATTCCCCGAATATTTTAAATGTCATTCAAACCAAAGACTTGTCCAATCGCAACTTCCCATCGATGGCAGCGGGTGAGATGCTGAGTTCATCGATTCTTCCCCCAAGCTGCTTACTTGATAATTTACATTCTTTTCCTAAAAATAAAAGCAAAAACAGAACAAATTATAAATAAGACATACAAATTAAATAACATACTAAAACTTACCATTTATGGGTATTTATACCCGAGCCTCCGAGCAGTTAGACGTGATTCATGATAGCATTGTCTTAAATGCAGATTAATAGCCATTTTAGTCGCAGAAAGTATCCATTGAGCAGCGAATCGAATTCCACTGGTGTAAAAAAAATAAAAAATAAACTAATATTCCATACATACATTTTGTATACACACAAAATAAATAGTTTATACATATTTTGTGTTTATTGACTTACCTATTTGGACATATGTAGCATAAATGTTTATTTTTCGTAAAATAGTGTTGTTCGGATCACAGGAAGAACTTGTATATCAAAGAGTGACATTAATCTAGACAGCAAATTCTGGAACGTCATCTCCATCATCGCAAGATGGCCAAAGTATCCGACATTTGACCAAGTTGGCTTTGTTCTCTCATCTTCCTCGGGCATCTTCACGAGAAAGGATCTTCAAACTATGCACTTCACTCGCTGTCATCGTAAATAAATCGGGATCAACGCAGGATGCAATTTGATTAAGATTTAAAAGATTCCCCGAATATTTTAAATGTCATTCAAACCAAAGACTTGTCCAATCGCAACTTCCCATCGATGGCAGCGGGTGAGATGCTGAGTTCATCGATTCTTCCCCCAAGCTGCTTACTTGATAATTTACATTCTTTTCCTGAAAATAAAAGCAAAAAGAGAACAAATAATAAATAAGACATACAAATTAAATAACATACTAAAACTTACCATTTATGGGTATTTATACCCGAGCCTCCGAGCAGTTAGACGTGATTCATGATAGCATTGTCTTAAATGCAGATTAATAGCCATTTTAGTCGCAGAAAGTATCCATTGAGCAGCGAATCGAATTCCACTGGTGTAAAAAAAATAAAAAATAAACTAATATTCCATACATACATTTTGTATACACACAAAATAAATAGTTTATACATATTTTGTGTTTATTGACTTACCTATTTGGACATATGTAGCATAAATGTTTATTTTTCGTAAAATAGTGTTGTTCGGATCACAGGAAGAACTTGTATATCAAAGAGTGACATTAATCTAGACCGCAAATTCTGGAACGTGATCTCCATCATCGCAACATGGCCAAAGTATCCGACATTTGACCAAGTTGGCTTTATTCTTCCATCTTCCTCGGTCCTTGCGAGAAAGGATCTTCAAACTATGCACTTCACTCGCTGTCATCGTCAATAAATCGTGATCAACTCGAGATGCGATTTGATTAAGATTTAAAAGATTCCCCGAATATTCTAAATGTCATTCAAACCAAAGACTTGTCCAATCTCAACTTCCCATCGATGGCAGCGGGTGAGATGCTGAGTTCATCGATTCTTCCCCCAAGCTGCTTACTTGATAACTTTCATTCTTTTCCTAAAAATAAAAGCAAAAAGAGAACAAATTATAAATAAGACATACAAATTAAAAAACATCCTAAAACTTACCATTTATGGGTATTTATACCCGAGCCTCCGAGCAGTTAGACGTGATTCCTAATAGCATTGTCTTAAATGCAGATTAATAGCCATTTTAGTCGCAGAAAGTATCCATTGGGCAGCGAATCGAATTCCACTGGTGTAAAAAAATAAAAAATAAACTAATATTCCATACATTCATTTGTATACACACAAAATAGTTTATACATATTTTTGTGTTTATTGACTTACCTATTTGGACTCACTGAAGTTTTTTTTAAATTTTGATTTATTATTATTATAATATTGATTTAAAACCGAACTGAATAAACACATTTAAGTTTACTTTTAGCTTAAAAAAAAAAAACAATATAAAATAAAAGAAAAATACTTGTAAAAAATAAAACGAAGAATTAACTTTAGAGAGACGTGTTAGCTTTGAACTTAAGAAATAAACTGAGAATTTTCATGTGCGCCGTGCGCTATTTATAGGGTAGATTCAAAAAATTGTCGCCTACTTTGATTGTAAACTTATTTAAAATAAATCGCCTACTTTAATTTTAAATTTTTTTTTACATATTTTCAGATGAAAGCTATGTTAATTAACAGAACAACTGTACATTAAAATATTAGTAGCAGTACCAATATATTAATAATTATATTAATTTTATCATGCCATTTATTCTATAAAAATGATACATTATTTATTTATTAAGCTTATACAATATTGTTTTTAGACAAATCTGAGAAGAGAATGGCAATTAAGTTTGGTATAATATGTAAGATTAATACTAGAAGTTTTTTCAGAGTTTCGAACTGATTTTTGAAACATTTACAAAACATATGAAATAGATAAATATATATTAGATTAATAAGGAATGTGTGATATACTATAATTAAGTAAATGAACTTTATAATAAAAAACCATTTATCGCTAGAAAAATCAGAATTTACTAAAAACTATTTCGTATCCCTCAAATCTAAAATAAATTCTATTTTTATTACTTTACTTTACTTTTTCAATAAATAAAAGTATTTTAATTTTAAAATGTATTTAACTTTAATCGTTATTAAGATCTTTGCGCCTTCTGTAATATATATTGTATAATCATGTTTCAAAATATATTCGTAGGCATAATCTATAAGGGTATTTACGCCTCGGCTCTCAGGGAATCAGGGAATTCACAGGCTTTGTTGTTGATATTAAAAATCATGCCTACAAGTATGCAACGCAATTTTTTCAATTACAGCTCGACGGCAATTTACTTTCACATGGCACTGTGACACACAGTGGGGACAGGTGTAAGGGGTGGGTGAAGAGGGGGAAGGGGTAAGGGGGAAGGGTAAGGGGAGTATTGTTGCTGCCAACGCGGCGAATTTCTTCCTGTTTCTCTTTTCTGCAATTGCAATTGACAATTTATGCGACTTTTTTGCAGTCTTTTAAGGGTGTTGGGTAGGGGGGAGGGGGTGAACAGATGGGGTTGGGAGTATGGAGGGTGGAAGGGGAGTGAAAATGTTGCCACCTTCAATTTTATAAGGCAATCGATGCTGAAATTGCCACGCATTTGAATGCGACACATTTGACAATGAAATGGAATCGAGTAGAATTGCAGAGAGTTTGAAATGAAATGGAATGGAATGGATGGAAATGGATTGCATTCGAATTAAATATGACAATAACTCGAATGAGGGGAACGAAATGGAATGCAAAAGAATGAATGAAGAATCTTTACCAGAAAATAATCGTAATATAATTAACAATCTTGCATTAAATTTAATAAGATCTTCAATGAGTCAAAACATTACAAACAATACATAACGACTTAATTTAAAGCTTTTTTTTTAACACAGAAGGAACTCGCTGAATTCCTTGACCAATTTTAGTAAGAATGGGTCTTGTAGCTCTATATTTGCCATGTTAGCTTCATTCATCCCTCTCCTGTTGCCTTCTTTACGAGAGAGAATCTTCAAACTATGCACTTCACTCGGGACCATCGTCAATAAATCGGGATCGACGCAGGATGCAATTTGATTAAGATTTAAAAGATTCCCCGAATATTTTAAATGTTATTCAAACCAAAGACTTGTCCAATCGCAACTTCCCATCGATGGCAGCGGGTGAGATGCTGAGTTCATCGGTTCTTCCCCCAAGCAGCATACTTCATATTCTTCTCCTAAAAAATTAAAAAAAAAAGTTTGTAAGTGGGTTATAAAAATATTTTTGGATAAACTTACCATTCTTGGATAGTCAAAAAAAAATTAGGAAGCAGATAACAGAAGCAATGTCACGACTGGATTCATAACCTTTAAATGATTCTTTCTATTCCTTGAAATAAAATACTTACATTTCCAACTCACCAAAAAAATTAAAAATTATAATATTTAAAAGAAACCAATATAAAAAAAATTATAATAATAATTTACTGCTTTTGCTTTGAAGCTAAGAAATATACTGAGCATTTTCATTTGCTCCGTCCTTTATATACAGAAAAGAGTCAAATGAAAAGCATCGCCTACTTTGATTGTAAATTTATTTTCTAGAAGAATCAATTAGCAGTTGAACTAGTAGAAAACAATTGGGATTGCATCGAAACAAAGTTTAAGCACACAGAGTACATAATGGAATAAACCATAATTAGATAAAATTTAAAGATATTTAATGAAATTGAAATGTATGTAAATGTATGGAATCGAATGGAATAAAATTGGATTTTTAAATGTAAAATGTAAACTGAAAAATGGAAAGAAAGTCAAATTAATGATCTAGAAAATGGAATGAAACAAAATCATATAAAATGTGAAATAATATCAGCAGAAATTTTAGTGGAAAGGAATTTTTTAGAATGGAGCATAGTAGAATTTGCGAAAAGTAAAGAATATGAAACATTAAATGGAAAAAAAAAATTAAGTACCGTTAATTTTAATGATATTTAAAAAAAAAAACAAATTAAAACACATTAAGTACAGAATGGAAAGAAACAAAATAAATTAGAATGTGAAATTATAATAGAAATGAAATCAATAATAATAATGAGTCGAATCAAATGAAACAAAATGAAATTAAATGGAAAATGATAGAAAAAGTATGACAAAATGGTACAAAATAAAATAGTGTATGGAATGGAATACAAAAATTTTTATGAGATTGGAACAGAATACAATTGAATATGAATTGATGGAAATCGAGAGGAATTAAAAAAAATTGTGAAAGGAATAAAATTAATGAAATGACTGAAATGGAATTGAATGAATCAATTAAATGATATGAATAAAATGAAATTAATGAAATGAATAAAACGAATGAAACGAATAAAATGAAATAAAATGAATGAATTGAATGAAATGAATAAAGTGAATGATATGAATGAAATGAATTAAATAAAATTAATGAAATTACTGAAATGGGATGAAATGAATAGATTGAATGAAATGAATAAAACGAAATTAATGATAATAACAATATGAATGAAATGAAATATAATGTATCCAGTGAACAAAATTAATCAAATGAAATAAAGTTTAATAAAATAAAATACAAATCAAATGAAATTAAATACGATAATTGCTCAAGTTCATTTGGTAATTTTGCCAATATTATTTAGTCTTATTGCATCTGCGATGCTTTAAAGGGCGAAGGGCAACAACGACAACGACAAAGAGAACGAGAACAACAACAGCAGCAACAACGAAAACAACAACAATGAAGACAACAACAACAACAACGAAAACAGCAACAATAACAATAATAAGTTGCATTCGTCTCAAGTTTGTCAAAGGAAATTCTAAACCCAAAAACAACAACAAAAGTGACAACAACAAAAACAACAACAACAACAATAGTTGAGGCTTTTATTTAATTAAAATGTCATTATTATTGTGCTCCATGCCGCTGTCGACGTCGACGTTGCTGTCGCAGCGAGCGTCGACGTCAGCGTCAGCGTCAGCGTTGGCAGCGACACTTTGGCAGTTCACAGTTTATAAGTGTCAAATATCAAGTGAAAGCCCGAAAAACTAGAAGAAAATACGCTCCATTTTCCCTCCCTCTCCCCTTCACATCCCTTAACCCTTTACCTTCTCTCTTCTTCTTCTCTGCTGCCACAAAAGTTTGCTGTCGACGTCGCTGCCGGCGTCGCTGCGTAGCTGCAATTAAAATAATATAAATAAGCGTTGACTGTGTGAGGGGAGGGGTAGGGGTAAGGGAAGGAGGTGGTGGGGGTGGGGGTGGGTGGGCGTGTCTCTGACATTTTCTGACTGCAATGAAATATTTCCCGTTGTCGTTGCTCCCGTTGTTCTGCTTCTTCTTGCTCTTCTTCTTGTTTGCTGTTGCTATTGCACCTGTGCTGCCTCAGCCACGCCCCCTTTTAGCGCCCACTCCCTTAGACGTGCCTCATTCCAATCTGTGCACCCGCCAACCAACTAAATTGTTACCAACTCAGTCAACGAGAACGCCAAAGACAAAAAACCGTGAAGGCAAAGTTGACTTACCCATTACACGTAGATCAAATAGGGTATATTGCATGCGTGGCAATGTATGTAACAAGAAAAAGGAGATCCTATTAACTTGAAACATTTTTGATTCACATTTATTATTTACTGTATGGCAACCATTTTTGTTTTAAATTATTATAATTTTAACTTTTACAACCATTATTTAAACTATAATATAAAGAGCTAGATCCATCAAATGTAAGATGCAAACTTCTTTAAATCCCTCGTAGATCAAGTTTTTATCAAAAGTTTGCCACGGCCCTGCAAATGAGAAAATACAAATTATTTGTGGATTTTTTTTTTTAAATTTGAAAATAGAAAAAAAAATTATGAAAAATTTATTTTGTTTCGACTTGTATTTAAAAACTCTAGAATAACTTTTATTTTAAAATTTTATAGGAAAAATTTGGGTTAAAAATGTGTTACACAAAAATACCAAAAATTTACAAAAATTAGTAAAAATTTTGCATATTTTAGAATTTTTATTTTAGAACTTTTAAACATAGAAGTATGGAGCTTTAAATTCACAGATGAAATTAACACATGTTGAGTAAGGGGTATCCTATAGTCGGGAACTCGTCTATAGCGTACTTACTAGATGTTATTGTTGTAGTTGTAGTTGTTGTTATTTGTTGTTGTTGTTATTTGTTGTTTTTGTTATTTGTTGTTGACGACGACAAATACTTGGTGGATGTAACGACCTTCACCTGGCTAGCTGCTAAGTGCTGCAACCCTTGGCTTGCCGCCTCCCATAACCCTCTCTCTTATCTTCCCTCTTCTATTTCTCTCTTTCTCTCTCTCATATATTTTACGTCTATCCATCTGTTGGCATGGACATAAAGGCAGCTCCATTTACGACCCAAAACACTGGACATGACCTCTGAATAAAGAGAGACAATAAGTAGGAAAAATAAAAATGGTGTAGAGATTGGAGAGTAGCAAATGCCGAAAGTGGAGATTGAAGTGTAGAGACTGAGAGAGTTAAGTGGGGATATGAAAGAGAGAATGACTGAAAGTTCAAGTACAGAAAGATTGTAGAAAGCAGAAAGTGTAGAGATTGGACTATGGAAAATACTCTACAAAAGTGTAGAGTCCGAGTTACTGGGTTTTTGATAATGGAGAGAGAATAAAGGAGTGAATAGAACAATTTTGAGAAGGAAGTGATCATATTGGAGAGTGGAGACGGTACACAATGAGTAGTGGAGAGCAAGGGAAATAGGTGGAGAGAAGACCGATGAGTATACAACGTAGGCTGTGAAGTTGAGAGTAATTAGGAGTGGATAGAAAATGAAATCAAGACAGTGGTGAGAAGAGAATGGAGAGAAGATAGTGGAGAGATGGAGTTCACATAAGAGAGAGGGAGAGGTTAATTCAGTTTTAAGAATAGTAAAAATATTTTGGAGAGTAAAAAGCGGACAAAGATAGTGGAGACAATTAAGGGGAGAAAAAATACTAAAATGTCTTTTATAAAGAGTGTAGAGAATGGTAATATCGAGTGAAGAGCAATAAAATGAAGACCATTGCTAAGAAATATAATGTGCGTAGTGAAAAGTGTAGAGAATGCAAAATATATAAAATTAAGAGTTAAAAACGGAAACAAAAAATATTTATCAAATCAAAAATTGAAAGTTAATTTTTAGACAACTCTGTTGTTAAAGCTTATCAAGAATATATACTTTAAATATCACCAACTTAATAAACCCTTTGAATTGTTTAAGTACAGGGTCTAAAGAAAAATTTTCAGTCAAAGGAAACAAGGAAAAATTCGACATTTCGGATAAAAAAAAAAAATTAAGTTTATTTTTATTTTTTTTTTGGTTTTCAACTCGAACATAGAAGATAATAAAAAATCGGTGCATTTTGGCGAAGGCTTCGACGATAGCGCAATCATGGCCGGGACGGAGACGGAGAAGGAGAGTGAGAAGGAGAAGGGAACGGGGACGGAGAATCGAGTGCTGAGTGCGCCGAGCAACGATTGCAAGACGGCTCCAGTTACGGCGACCAAAACCACAACCGCAGTCCTAACCACAAGCATGTCGGGAATGGGATTGGGCGCTGGGTTGCCGCAGCAGGAGCAGGAGCAGGAGAAGGAGCAGAAAGAGAAGCAGTCGCTGCTGTTGGTGCACGATAATAAATCACAGTCGGCGACAAAATATGTGAAAATGAGCCAAGGGAACAGCATGGGGTAAGTGAAGAAGAGAAATACCCACAGGAAAATCATATCGGAAAACCCAATCGGAAAAATGCTTACTTCCTTTTCAGTTCAGGCTCAGTTTCAGTTTCAGCTCCAGCTACAGTTCAAGAGGAGTTTCCCACGCTGAGGCTGCGACTTCATGAGATTGAGAGTCGTCCGCAAATGGAGGCAACTGTCGTGACAACGACGAGGGAGGCACCAAAATCACGCTCCAAGTCGCCATGTCGAAAGCTGCGTCAGGCGGTGACGAGTCCGCGACGCATTCAAGCCAAAAGAGTGACTGCTGGAATTGTGCTGACACCGGATATGGAAATGGAAATGGAGATGGATATGGACATGGACAACAACTATGCCACAACTGAGCTGACTGAGAAGCCGCAGCGCAGCGTCCTGCATCGCTTGACCTTTGACGAGTGGCTCATTTTGAAAGAGTGAGTTCAGTTCCAGCTCAGAGAGTCACAATGCTAACAATTTCAAACTCATTATACAGTGGCTCACAGCTTAATTCAACCAGCATAAAAAGCAACTTTGTTCAAAATCTTCAATTACAACTAACTAAAATACAAACCTAATCGAAAGTATTTACAGAAAACTAATGTTATATCAACTCATAATTTAAAAATATTGAAAATATTCGAAAATATTCGAAAATATTTGAGCTTTTGTAAAAATCTACTTTTTCAACTTTTATCCTCGATTTTTTAAAAACAAACAATTCTAATAGTGTCTGCAAAAAAAAAATTTTCAAAAATATTTTTGCAAGTATTTTTTTATAATTTTTTGAAATTTGTTCCTTAAGCTACTTTTTGTATGAAATGGAGGAAAAAGTGGCTAAAATAGCCATTTTTAGCAATTTTCGAAAAATCATAAAAAATACTTGCAAAAATATGTTTGAAAATTTTTTTTGCAGACTTTTAGAATTGTTTGTAAAATTTTTTGCATCTCAACATTTTTATTTTTAAATCGAGAATAAAAGCTGAAAAAGTTTATTTTAACAAAAACTCAAATATTTTCGAATATTTTTAAGTTATGAGTTGATATAACATTAATTTTCTGTAAATACTTTTGATTAGGTTTGTATTTTAGTTAGTTGTAATTGAAGCTTTTGAATAAAGTTGCTTTTTGCGCTGGTTGTAATAAGCTGTGAATCACCGTATGTTACTTTTCTAGCTTTTATTTGAATTAATTTTTAATATTGCATTAAATTTTAACGATTTCTTAAGTTCATGAGAGAAACATATTTTATTTGCTTTGATGATGATCTTATATGCAAATAAATAGACTTTGGGGCCACATTGCACCACTTTTTACAACTTTTTAGTAAAAACTTCATAACTTTGCAGGAAGCAGGATGCGCAGCGTCGTCGTCGGGATCGGCGCGAGTTGAATCGTATGACGCACATGCAACAGATGCGTCAGGAGCTGTCCGAGAAATGTTATGCGGATTGGTTGCGCTCTAAGCGACGCACTGGCAGCAACATGTTGCCACAACAGCAGCAGCAGCAGGGCAACAAAGGTCTGCCCACATTGCTCGTGGAATCGGAACGCAACCGGGCCGAGGAGACCAAGAGATATGTGCAACAATGGGAGCGTCGCAAGGTGCTCGAGTTGCAGCGCCAAAAGGAGCAACAATTGCGCGAGCAGCACGAGCAACTGGTGCGCGATCATCTGCGGCAGCAACTGTCGCAGCTGGCCTGGCATCGTTGGCTGGAGCAACAGGAGCAACACGAGCAGCAGCAGCAGCAACTGAAGCTGCAACGTCAGCAGCAACAGCAGCAGCAGCAGCAACAACAACAGCAGCAACAGCAGCGACATTCACGTCGTCATGGCGGTGGCAAGTTGCAAACTCAATGTCAACTGGACTCTCTTTATTTGCACGTGCCTCTGTCTGCGGCACAGCGTTCGCTGCGTCAGCGTCTGGACAGCATCGATGCATTGCACATGCAACGGCGGCGTCGCAAGTGATAAGCGCCCACTCCCAGTCACACTCCCACTCCCACTCTCTCTCCGTCCCATATCTAACTGTTAGCCGACTCAAAATTCAGACTTACTTTCGCCTTCAAATGTCGTTCACCGCCTAAATCACTTTTCTAGTCATCAATAAAATTCTAAAATTCTCCAAAAACTTAATCAAAATCATACCTGTTCAATTTCGATTAGAATTACTAATCAATTAGATTATTTTTAGAAATAATCATAGTGACTATATAATTCACTGTTGAAAATGTTGTGATTATACTTATAATGATTACGATTACAAAAAATCAGAACTAATCTAAAATTATTACAATTATTCTAAAATAATCAGAAAAAATCAAAAATAATCGAGAATAATCTTTCTAATAATTTCGGATTATTTTTGATTTTTTCTGATTATTTTGGCTAATTTGATTGTGAAAAGTTAAAATAGTTACTAATGATTATGATTACTTATCATTATTTAACATATAAAAAACCAGCAAGAAAGGAAGCTTTAACTTAAAACTCATCGTAAAAAGTATTTAAAGCTTAAGGCAGAGTTAAAAAACAAATAAAATATATTTCACATAAAGCTCATTAAAGCTCTACAAATGAATATATATATAATTGAAAATTATTTTTCAAATCACTTAGATGTCAGCTGAAAACGACGATTAATACTACTTTTAGTCAGAGGTGATTACAGCTTAAAACGTTAACAACTACAATAATTAAAATGTATAATAAAAATTGAAGCTTATTAATTAGATAATACAAATATAATTTAAAAATGTCTTAACGCTTAATTGGATTCCAGCTTAAAAACAAAAAAAAACTTATTAATACTTAGAATCAGTAAGAGCTGTTGAAAAAGTTACTTGAAACCTAATCATAGTTTGGTTAACAAGAAAAAAATTTCTTCTGCAAGCTAATTAAAGCTTTCAGCTGTACATTTTTAAAAATTATTTTTATTAGACTGTATGAGAACTAGATAATTCATCAAGCTTGCCTTAAAGCTTGTTAACAAAAGTCTATTTTGTTTCAGATTCATTTTCAGATTTCATTTTGTAATTCGCGCAAATATCGATGAGCTTTTTAATGAACTCGAACAGAATTTTTTTTTAGTTTTCAGCTGCTGTAAACAAATGAAGAATTCTTTATACGTTTGAGAGCTTCAAAAGCTCTCTTAAAAAAATAAACTTTGGCTGAGAGGTGAACTGTAATTAAAAATGCTTGATGCATGCGTGTCCAGATCCAAGTTCAATCCGTTTGACCGAGCTCTGTTTGCCCAACAGAAAACTGAGAAACTTTGTTTGCTTCATCTTCATCTTCAATTGCCAACGTTTGCGCTGAGTCTGAGAGCGAGTTCTGTGCGAGTTTTTCGAGTTTTCTGGTTTATTCAATTAAGAGCACAAAAGCTGAACACCTTGTGACTTTGCAGTTGCACGAAGTCTGAAGCTCAAGGCTTGCATTGGTCTGGTCTGGTCTGGTCTGCGATGATGTCTGGTCATTAGACCGCAGGCAGGCCGACGCACAGTGGCTCATTTAGCTAAAGTTGCTGTCAAAAATTTACAGCTTGCTAATTATAAATGATATTATACCGCTTACAATTAGGCTTGATTATTTTTATTGTAGCGCTAAGCAAGATTGCTAAATTAATATTATTTAAGATTCGGATAAACACGGTTTCTATGTATTTGAAATGTAGGCTAAATTTCAGGAACGAATAATTGGATTAGGAAACAACATTTTAAGAATATACTTTTTAAGATAACAATATGATATGCTGAGATATAAATCATCAAAAGTGCGCAATTGTATTCATGTGTTTTTTTATTTATAAAGTATGTATGTATTATATACCAAAACATTTGTAATTATCAAATCTGCAACACAATTAAAAGTTATAAAAGATGTCAACAAAATAAAATGAGTAAAACAAAAAATCTATTGAAATAAAATGATACAATTTTTAAATTTGTAGAATAAATTGTTATGAAAGCTCTAAAAAAATTAAATATTTGAGAAAAACAACCAATAAAACAAAACATCTTAATTTTTTGAGTTGTGCAATTTTTTGCAATTTAATTAGAGCTCTTTACTTTGATGTTTCTGTTATTTTCCTTCAAGATCGTAAAAAATTGTAATTGCAGCCGCTAGCTCCCGGTTTAGTGCATTAGTTTATTCAAAAATAATTGTAATCTTTTGGTGACTACTCGAAATCAAGTTTTGTCCAAGGACTGAAAATAAGTGGTATTGATCAAAATTTCAGCTCAAAAAATCACATATAAGGACCTTTGCGATTTTTGTTTAAAATACATCAAATTGTTTGTAAATATTATATGTAATAATATGTTTATAAAAGTCTTTATAGAATATATTTTTATTTTTTTAATCAAAAATAATTATTAAGTATGGTTTATAAAGTAAAAGTCTTTAAGTAATTATTAAAAGTAACTTTTTTTTATATTCCTCATAACAGTTTCGGTGCCTGATTTTGTCTATTTTTTGGACAGATGATCCACTGTGCGCTGACGATGACAATGGGCGATGACCCACAACACACACACACGCACACACACACACACACACACACTTACAAACAACACGCAGTCACTTGGGCACTTATCCTTTTAATCCATTTTCATTGTGTGTCACATGGCCAGCAGGTGTATCAGGTAGAAGAAGAAGTAGAAGAAGCAGAGGCAGAATGAGAAGAAGAAGAAGAAGAGGCAGAGGTAGAGGAAGAGGCAGCAACACTCGCACATCGATGCCTCGATTTCGTATAGGGGCAGATGCTGCTGTTGATTTGAGTGCCGGATAAAAGGACACCCACCCCCAACCCCAACCCGTTAGCACCCCACAACACCCCCAAAATACTCACGACCCCGTTGCCGTATATTTTCATGCCATGATGGAGGTTGTTTTGGTTGCACGTTGCACGTTGTTTGCCAATCCAATGAGCTGCTTGTCAAGTCTCCTTTCTCCTTCCTTTCGCCTTCCTACTTCGTCCTTCATCCTCCTTTCTCTACGGATCTGAGCAAAGGCATCTGCCTCATTTGAAAAACCAATTGCGAAACTATGCAGCTGCTGATCGATCAAGTTGCATGCTGCTTGTTGCACGTTGCAGGTGCATTGATCACATTGCCCACAAGGCCAGACCCAAATCGTAATTAAGGAAAGTAGTGTAAAGTTATTGTGGTCCTAAGTTACACACACTCATTTGACTACAATGAACTTCAATCAGGAGAAAACTATGCATCTGTTCTGTCCCCAATTTTTTTGTTTTGAGGATACGATTTGGCATGGGCAACATAATTGAGCCTAATGTGGGTCACTAGAAGGCTAACCTGGCCAGAAAGCTCTACATTTTGGGCAAATACAAAGGCTGTTTAAATTTGCGAAACTGAGAATACTTGTCTTTAGATCAAGTACTCTTATTTCACAACACAGACAAAATTAAGTAATTTCTTTGAAAGCAGTTACTCTATACTTACCACTTTTGATACCTTGATTTAAATGGTTTCATGTTGGCTAATA
Organism: Drosophila recens; assembly: GCA_037043495.1. Classification (NCBI taxonomy): domain Eukaryota; kingdom Metazoa; phylum Arthropoda; class Insecta; order Diptera; family Drosophilidae; genus Drosophila; species Drosophila recens. Next base: position 207,133 of record JBAMBJ010004477.1, read on the forward strand.
CAAATTTCCTGTGCAGCATTTTTAAATGACATCTTAATAGCTGCCAACAATTTACAGACTACTGAAAATGAATATAAGGTCTAGTATAAGAAAATTTAACTGATAGATTAGAAATAGACAACACTAATTTTTGGCTTTCAAAAATCACGCACATCAAGTATACGACGTGTTTTTCAACAATTTTGAAAATGTTAATGTTTGAGTGGAGTAGAAAGAACATTTAATGAGACTTATCGAGAAGCTTGCATTTCTAGTGACTTAATTATGAATGTCACTCTTTTTTAAATTCACTCAAATTAAGTAAAAGAACAATCAACAATTTTTTATATCAATATTAAGTAAAGACTTGGATTTGCAAACACCAGGATTGATTATGTATAAAAGCCATATAAATTTCTTGGCCTTATCGTATTCACCGAACTAATATTCTTACCGTAAAGATTTTGAAAAAATTTCCCAACCGTCTAGCATATCAAGTATACGACAAGTATACTATAAAATTTCAATAATAATATTTAATAACATTGAAACAAAATACCTTGAAGAAAACGATAAACAAACTCGTTAGTATTGTTCCTTATTCAGCATATCAAGCAAACAATTAGATTACCCATAGCATACATAAATTTAATATAATAGAAAACATTTCCCTTGGCAATTTTTTGAAGAGCATTTTTTAGGTAAGCAATGACTTAATTTTCCCATGCGTAGTTTCTATATTTTCCTAATTTTTTAATTTGAATTTGATCGCACTGTCAGTCTAGATTAGAACGCAAGTTTTCTCTATTTTCTAGCATATCAAGTATACGCCTTGGCTGACATCGCTTTGCATTTAGCACATTTCCACCATCGGCTTCGATTATATTACAAATCTATAATGATAAATACATATTTTTTTGCAACCTTCCCTTTATTATCTAGCATATGGAAAGTATACGAGTTGTTTGTCAATTGCATTTGCATTTGCCTTTAATGCTCGAATGTTGAGTTGAATCTAACGGAAGATGTGACTTAAAACTTTTCACCCTGCGGCTTGATGGTGATGTTATGCACCTATCAGAAAGAAAGAAATAAAGAAAAACTATAAATATATATGTAGATATAAAGATATGATAGGATATATGTATGTTTAAATGCCAAGCATGTGTGAATGGGCGTATGGATGACTGCACTCACTTGCACGTTGGGGGGCGTGGCAATGGTCCAGAGAACGGCATCGGCCACATCCTGTGAGCTCAGCATCGGCATGTGCCGCTTGATGACGTCCTGCAGCTGCTCCGGCAAGATGTCCGTGTCGACGATGCCCGGACTGATGGTCTGCAATGGCAAATGTGACACAAATGTGAACGTGACTTGCATGTGGCTACAAAACAGTGTTGCCCTAGCTATTTCCAAAATAAAAAATTCCTCCAGAGAATTCGTTAAAAAACCCTAACGAAAAAGACAGAAATATGAAATTACTCAAATTTGGCTCAAATTTATTACAACCACTTTATATTATATTTTCAATATGTCAGTATGTCAAATCAAATTAAAGTACTCAACATAAAAATGGAGACAAAGGCAACTCACACTTTATTTCAGAAAAATTAGGAAAACTTTTTGTTGTACAGTGTTTTTTATAGAAAATTAAAGAAACATCTTATTTATGCCAATATATTGTTTAAAATTATGCCTGAAATGCCAATTAATGTTTTTTTTTTCGACGTTTTGATTTTTCCAGATTTATGTAGTTGAACTTTCTATTTTCGGCAGCAATTTGGTAATTATAGCATTATAATTTGACTAGAATAATGATGTTTTGAATGCGTTTGCCTAAGGCGCCCATTAATTAAAGGTCTATTAATATCTTTGAAGTCAATGTAAGGTAGAGTACAAATGACCTTACAGCAAAAATACTAAAATATAAATCGATGAAAGTAAGAAACATGACAAAACATAGTTTTCTTACTTCAAAAATGTTTATCTCTAAAACCATTTACTTAATCTTAAAACTGTGTTAAAATGAATTGTGCATATTTTTATCAGCTTGCAACAGATGTAAAGCTTTTTAAAGTTTGTTATGACATTCTCCAGTGCCGATCAAAAACGCAATTTAATTTGGGAGTAAAAACCGAAAAAAAAGAAGAAAATCTAGAGTTTAAAATGATTTAAAGAAAATGTCTGCCATAGAAAGTTTCTGAATGCATTTTTATCAGATAAAGCAAATTAAGTTACACAAAATAAATTAATTTATTTTGATATATTGTAATTTGATGAAAGAGAAAAAAAAAAACATCATATATGTTGCTATAGTAATAATGTTCAATTAAGTTAATTTTAAATTGAAATTAGTTTATAAATCATTCTAATTAAAAATTTTTGATAATATTTTTTTTTTTGATAAGTGCACTTTCGTGGCAGGGCAAGATTTAATATTTTTAATTTTGATTTTTTATTTAATTGACTTTTTTGTCAAAGTTAAGTAAATTAATAAATATATGTATATAAATAGATCACTTGCATGACTTTTTATTCACAAGTAAATCTACTAAAAACGGCAGCACTGCTTCAGAGAGAGAGAGAGAGAGAGAGAGAGTGAGATGATTTTTGCCCATTTGACGCTTTTTGGAAAAACTTGTCACTTACCGATACACGAACCCGCGTCTTGTGGCGTTGAAACTCCTGGCGATAGATCTCGTTCATGGCGCGAAGTGCAAATTTTGTGGCCGGGTAGATATTGAGTGATGGCAGCTGTGGCCCCAGATTGGGCACCTGCTGACCGGCGACGCTGTTAACAATGATCACGTGACCCTGTTCCTGTTCCTCCTGCCCCTCCTTTTGGTGTTCCGCCTGTTCCTTGTCCTGCTGCTGCTGTTGTTGTCTCATTGCTTGAAATGCCTCGCGTATGCAATAAACGCTGCCCATTATGTTCGTCTCGATGGTATCACGTATGGGCTGTGTATTGGCCGCACCGCTCAGCTCGGTGGTTGCCAGAATGCCCGCATTGTTGACCAGCACATGGACACCGCCCAGATGTTGTTTGGCCCATTGAAAGGCATCCAAAACCTGCGACTCTCGCGTTACATCGCATTTGATTGCATGCAATCGTGAGCGTTGCTCCTCCGTCGCCAGCTCGCCGCGCAGCTGCTCGATGCGCTCCTGGCGACGGGCCAGGCCGACAACCACGAGACCGGCACCGACCAGCGTACGGACACAGGCGGCCCCGATGCCCGAGCTGGCGCCGCTCACGATGGCCACTTTGTTGCGCCAACGTTCCATGCTCGCTGCCAAACGACTAATGCCACTTGCTACGTTGCCACATCTGCCACGTCAACTACACGACAGCCCACATCCCCTCCAATACTCTAGCTCTTCAGCCCCCGAAGCCACCAGCCACCAGTCTTCAACTTCAGCCTCGCACAGTGGGCGATTTGACAAATCTAACGCTATAAAATTTAAGCAAAAACAAGCGTTACCGACTATTGGATACCCTTTACTTATTTAAATATACATAAAATACTTTTATTGCATACTTTTAGGCAGCTACATTGCTTAAAGACTTTAATCAGTCATTACTACAGGTCTTTTTTTATACCTTAAAGGTTCGGAGATGCTTTCTTCTCCCACTTACATACATTATAACGAATACAATATACTCTTTTACTTATTTTTTAAGTAACTGATTTAATAAAATTTTCTTCAAGATGATTCTCCTAATTTATTTGGATTATTAATACTATTATAAAGTAACTTATCATTTAACTATTTAACGATATTCAAAAAAAATTTTTCAAATTTATTATTTAACATAATTTGACTGTAACGAAATGAATAAAAAGAAAATAAAAATAATAATAACGTTTTCTTCAATATGATAATTTGGAGAAATGTACGTAAAATATTTACATAATATGCAAGAAATTGGTGTTTTATATATTTAACAATGACAAAAAATTATTTAAAAATTTTTAAGCCAAATTTGAAAATAAGATTGAAATTGAGCCAATGAAATATTATAATTTGTTTTAAATTTTAAACTTAAAAAGTAGAAAAAAAATAAATTAAAAGTGTTCTATCGTTTTTTGAGAAAACTTTGTAAGAGAAAAGTCTTTAAATTAATATTTCTCTCACAAAACAACGAACTTTGGTTAAAAAATGTACGGCGAGCTAAAATTTTGTTTATCAGTATTAAGTTCTTGATCATATAAGATTAAGGGCCGTGTTTTCAATTTACATATAAAGTGTATTTAACATATAGTAACAAATTTGACATTAATTTTTATACATTTTTCGTCAAAGTTTCTTTTCAGTAGTTATCTAATTCCTTATTTATACATTTAAAAACAGGCCTTAGTCAAAACCTTAAAAAAATAAGATTATGCTATCATAATACTTTAATTATAGCAAAGATATGGAGTGTGTTTATGAACAAATATCACAATTCAATTATAGCATCACGATCAGGATTGATTTAAATATAGATTTGATTTGGGTAGAAAACAATTAATTATGACATTATTTTTATATTTTTAATTTAGAATACATTTCAGATAGAATGGTCATTTATCCCACTGTGCGTCGTTGGAATCCACCCACTATTGGAAGCCCTAGGAATGAAGAGAGGCCTAAGCCGTATCGATTTGGCCAACTAGACCATGTGCTGCCAGTTGCTTCCATTGCTTCTCCCATTGCTTTTGATTCTCTGACACCATTAAAGGCAAACTCCTGAGGTAATCGCCTTGTTCGACGTCCCTAATTGGCATACATCCTTAGCGGATTGCCTCCATTCCCTTCCTTGCCCCTTCCTATTCCATGGTCTCCTTATGACTAGGTTTAATTACGGCCTACACATATCCTCCAATTGTCTATGATTATCAACATAACGCTTGGCAAGAGCCTATTGCCATAGTTAACTACAGTTCAACGAAAGCTATTCAAATTGGATTTTGAATCAAGTCTAAGCTGACCTTAAATATTCCTCGATACTCGTACCAACATCCAGGCCAACAAGGATGTCAATCCATTTTGGGTGGTTTACTCTTAAAGAGTGAAGGAGGGTTAGTCTGTGCGGTGGCAGCGAAGGTTTGGCTAGGTTTCATTTGAAAAAAATAAGAGTTTATTTCTTGTAAGAATGGTGGATGGTTGGGTTGACCAAAGAGAGTATTTTTTATTGCGAACACTCTCCTATTAGAGATATTCGGGAGTTGGAGGAGAGCTCATTGATCGAAAAGTTCTCATTACGAGGTTTTTTTTTAGGAAGCATTAATTTATCTTATCAAGAAGCAGTCCTCCTTTGTGAAAGGAAATCTCGCCAAGAGAATGCCATTTTTATGGAGAGTTCCTGTGTTCCATTACGGTTCTTTTTTAGGAGATTTTTTCATTCAAGTAGATTAGTTTGTCTCTCTTAATTTAGAGATCTCTCTTTTGGGAGAGTTCTCGCTCGGAAAGTTCTCAATTGTTTTAATTAAAGGGCTTTACTTTAAGATGGAAGCTTAACACCTTAGGCCACCGCTCTGAGCCAAGCATTCCCAAAAAAAACTTTAAGATGGAAAAGCTTTACTTCGGAATGGTACTTGTTTGTCAGGGAAATTTTCTCTTTTAGAATTTAAGAATGCCTGACATGGAGGAGTTTTTCCTTGGAAGAGTTTCTCTTTGGGATAAGAGAGAGTTTCTACTTGGCATTAGAGGAAGCTTTTTTTGGAAGGACTCTCAATTTATAGCTCAATTAATTAATTAAATAACTTTGGGCTCTACTTTGGCATAGGAAGGTTATTTTTAGGAAGGTTAGAATGACTTTTTTTCTCGCAAGATGAAAAGAATTTCCCATGATGTTTGGTAATTGACAAAAGTTGTGCGTTCGATAGTTGATGATTCCTGTTTTTGTTTTGAAAATGACTCCAAGTAGTTTCATGACCCATATCGGATATAAATATACGTGTCTGTATGTGTAGGTATATAGGTCATTGGCCTGGGCTGCATTGTGTGAGTTTTTCTGGTTTGGCAAAAATTACAAAAATAGTTGTGGGGTTGGGAAGAAGCCATTTGCAAGCGAAAGTTGACGTCGACAGAAAATTGTTGCAGAGGCATTCGAAATTATTTACAACTGGTAAAAGTAGCTGGGAAAAGCCAGTCAAGAAGAAAACTGCAACAACAACAACTGGAGGTAGAATTTATGCCATTAGACCCCCAATGCACAGTTGGGACAAAGTTGCTTCGAATCCCGCATTGGGCCAATCTACGTCCCTCTTCATCTTTTTTCCCCCTTCTCTGCTCTCGTCTCGTTTCTCATTTTCAGTGAAATGCACTTCAATGCTTAAATGACAGTCAAGTTTTTGGGGTTCCACGAAAAATCATTTGGGATGCGACAACAACAAGAAAACATGGATGAAAAAATACCAAAAATAGTGAAATGAGCAACTTTTAGTGGAACGGAAAATGCAAAATGCATAACAACAACAAAAAAACAACAAACGAAGAAGAAGTTGATAAACAAGAACAAGCATAACAACCTAACAAATTGGCCTGGACTTGAAGAAGTGCTTAACTATGTTATATATGCACGACATACATACATTATTATCAAAGTTAGTTATCAAACCACATTGTGTTCCCAATTATTTCAATTTTGGCGACTTTAAAATAAAACTCGATGATTTCACAAAATTAGTATATTAAGTATGAAAATGTTGCTCGTATTTTCTTAAAAATATTAAACTCAAAAAATTAAAAAAAATATGACAATTTGTCATAAATTATTAAACTCTTTCTTGCTTCAAATTTTATTAGTTATGGCTGAATTAATGATAAAACTCAGTGAATTCATAAAAAATATAAAAATGATTTGAAAATGTCGTGTTTTTGTTTTCTTTAGTTTTGGCGATTTAAAAAAAAGCTAAAGTTGTTCTCGCTTTTCTTGTTTTAGGTAATAATAAAATGAGCTTCATGTTTTCATGCGAAATTAAACATACATACATATGTAAAATGATAATTTCAAATCAAATAGTAATTAATTTATAGTAATTAATATATTTATTATAATAATCAAATAATTGATATATTTACTCTTTAATATCTCAGCATCTTCCAAAAGGGATTTTAAAGTGGAATTTGAAATAAACAATTATTTATATCAATAAATTAATAGTTACCATATGGTAATTTTAAAAATTACTCATAATATCATTATTTCCATGTTAAAAATGAATCGACAAGTTTTTGGTGTCTATGAAATTGAGAATACGACATTCAAGACGCGTTCTTATATCACATTAATATTAAAATATAATATTTTTATAAACAAATGATTTATTATGAGCTTTCCAAAATGACATCAACAATTCATCATTTCCATGTGAAAATTGGTGAATCGTCAAGTTTTTTGGTGTTTTTGAAACTGAGAATGCGACATTTAAGATTCGTTCTAATATCACATTTATATTTAAATATAATATTTTTATAAACAACTGATTTATTATGAAGTTTCCAACATTTCCTCAACAAATCATCATTTCCATGTTAAAAACGGAGAAACGAACTTATTTGGTTGGAGGTCAGAGAATGCGAAATCAACGTGAATTTAAATCATGAAAGTATGCAATAGTGTTTGGGCTTTTGGCATTGGGACAGCTTGGACTCTGGACTCTGGACTGTTTTTTTTTATTTTTTTATTATTACATTCGAGTGCCGGCTGCATAATTACAAACGGCACTGTAGTTGGGGGAGGCAATGGAGACGTCAGGTTGTCAGGCTGAACGTTGAACGTTGCACGTTGCACGTTGAAGTTGCATGCGTCTCGGTCGATTTAATCGTGACACCTGTCCAGCTGGTCAACTGGTTTGTCGCTCAGTCGGGCGGCATAATTAAAAGTTAAGTACCTGACCGGGACAAAACACCTCGTCACACACACACACACACACACACATGCAGCGAAGACAACGAAGTCGAGGAAAAGTCAGGAATGAAAGCTCCCTGTTCAGGGAACAGGTAAAGAGGGAGAGAGAGAGATAGACAGAGTTCCTAGGAACAAGTCAACGGACAGCTGGCGTTGACTTTGCTCTTGCATTCATTTTTATGGCACTGCAGGGTGAATAAACGGCACAAAAGGGACAAGGGGGACAGCACGACACGGGGAGGAATGGGAAAAGGAAGAGGGGAAAAGGGGAACAAACTTCAAGTAAAGTACGAACACGGTCCGACTAAATGCTTGCCTGTTAAATTTTTTACAAAAGAACTTACGGCAAATATGTTTTAATGAGTTGTCAGTGGCATATTCTCACCTTATACACTTAACAAAGGGTTGCAAGGTGTCATTATCAAAAGTACCTTTCTTAATCGAATTCATAGGATCGACATATATATTTCTCATTAGTTTAGTTTGTTAATGAAATTTGGCATTGATATTACATCTCTTAATTTATATCATATTTTGATGTATGGGTTATATTCTATAAACTCTCCTTATCATTTCCCTGACACATAGAATATTTAACTATGAAACAAATATGTTAATATATATCTCTCTATTAGATATTTAGATTCATTAATATCTGCTTCAAAACATTTTGTAAATCAGCAATACATTTGAGAATAATACGTCTTCTAACAATGATTTATGTAACGAATTTAAATTAAAGATGCTATCATTAAAGAAAAGTTGATTCCAAATAAATTCAGAGTATTTAGAAAAAATAAAAATCTTTTTGCCATGTTTTTTCATTAAGAAATTAAACTAATACGCATGATACTGTAATTTGAAATATTAAGATCTGTTGTATAGAAAATGTTTCTCAAATTCCTTCTTCGACCACATGCTGAAAACATAAGAAATATTTTAATCACATAATAATTAAATAGAAAATGGACTCATTTTTTATTCTAAATATTTTCTTTGACATATGATGTAAACATAAAAAAACTTGAGATCTAATATTTTTAATATACAATGAAGTATCTATGGAACTTTAAAATAATATTTAGAATAATTTATTCCTTTAAATATATTCGAGTAAGTGTATTTGGTGTGCGTTACATTCCCAATTTCGTGTTCTCTTTTAGTCCTGCTTAAGTGATGCCGCAAGTTGCCGATGGCGTTGCATATAAAATACTTAGTTGGGGCACGTTGCTGTTGCTGTTGTCGTGTGCTCTGCTCTGCTGTGCTGCAAGTGAAATGCAGGTCGTAAGTGCATTAAATGCTAAACTACTTATGCGGTTTATCAGAGCAAGAGCAAAAGCGTCTTTAATGTCGCATCTCAGCAAATCATCCATTAAAAAATACTTTTATCACAAAAAGTACTCATTGAAAATGGCTGTTTAGGAAGAATGATAATCTTGAACTCTATTAGATTATCAATAGTTCACTTGACTTGTAGTAGAGTGTATGTAGGATAGTAAAGTAAAGCTGGGTATCTCTCAGTGCATCACTCCTACGTATAGTCTTATCTATTATATATCAGACCAACTTTAGACTTTCATTACTTTGCCAAAACTGATCTGAATTCCACGTGAGATACCATTTTGATCATGGTTAATTAATATACTAATTTATTCTGCTCTTTAATTTCATCAATATTGTTCAAATACTTTTTTGCTTCAAATATCTATTGGTGTTTTTCAATAATTCAACATTTAATATCTCAAGTATGAACTTTTAATTAACTTCTCATGTCATAATTGATATAACAAATTTAAAATAGATTCTGAGACGTTTCATTTTAGTCCAAAAAGTATCTGATCTATTTTCCGAACGGAATACCATTTTTATTATGGTTTAGCTTTAATTCTACATTAAAATGTACTTAATTTTCATCAAATAATAATAATAATAATAATTGTTTGCGTCAAAGGTTTATTCTCAACCTTTTCAAAAATTTAAAATATTAAACCTTAAGCTTTAACATTTAATGGTAGGGTATATCAAAATTCTATATGCTTAAATTACTTGAAAAGTGTGCAGTGAAATGTGTTGTTTGTGAATCGTAGAACTCTCTGAAATGTTATTATACATATTAGTTTTGCTTCAAGAGCTGAGAAAAAAGCATATATCAAAAAAGAAAAACAACAGAGCTCGGAACAAAACTCATAGAAACGCCAGGAAAAGGAAAATTGGCTGATTGACTTATCAAACTCATTGCTGCATTGAATTAAATTGACCTAATGGCGTTTGTGGCAAGAAACGATCAACATGGCAATGAGATAATGAGGGTGATGCTTTCCCCCGAGCCGGGAAAACTGACGGTTGCCTCCTGTCAAAATTTGAGCATCAACTGCAGCCCACAGACGTCATTGACTAGCTGGTAAGTCAAGCATACCCGACCTGATAACGCACAGAATATGAATACATCCGAAGTAAAGATACATCGGGTAATCAAAAAACCAACAGCTTGATTTTTGAGACGGCGATTTCCAAGTAGTTTTACTCGATAATCATTTTGACGATCTATAGCAGTGGTGCCCAAAATGCACTCATAATTCTGCCGGCGTCACAGTCGACACACGTATAGAGATAGAGAATACGTGTGTTCTATAAATAGCACGTTCGACAGCTTATGATCTCATGACGCGTATGTTCGGCTTTTTGTTCTCTCCCGTAGCTTCTGATTGGCTGATGCTTTTTGATGTCAGTCGCTGAACTGCGTTCAATGAGAAGAGCCTGAGACAGCACCAGACTTTTATCATACACTGCAACTGATGCTTTGCACTCTTTACTTTGCCAACTGTAACGATGCGACAGTTCAAACATCTTTTAGGCTTATTTTTTCAGTAAAAAGCAGTAAAATAAATAAATAAATAAGTTGAAATATTGGCCGTGTTAACCAGAACTAATCAATCAGTAATCATGTATTAGAAATCAAAAAAATGTTGATGGGCTTTGGGGCAAAATCAAAGTTGTCAGATCTTTGTTTGTCAAAGGTGTAAATATTTATTTTGAAAGTTCAAAACAATTAGGCGCAAAATGCTGAATGAAAGGGGAATCAACACAGCAAAATACCAGATTAAATATAATAGTTAATATATTGCATTAATAAATAATTAATCCAATATTGGTTGCGCACTTTTCTTACCCATATTCCTTAAAATAAGCAAATTCCAACGTCTTCATTGCATTTTTTTTTTAGAAGAGCAAATTAGTTTTAATAATGGGGTTTCTTATTAATTTTGTTCTATTTATTTTCAAATCTTGTGTTCTGTTGATTACGATTTGTTGTTTCGATAACAAAACATCACAATCACAGAATTTCGACGTACTATTTTGGTGATGAATTTTCAGTCATCATAATCACAAAATTTTTAAATCATGATTGCAAATCACTGCCTTTCACCAGAATAATCATACACATTTCATCGATATTCTGTTGTCGATTTGCTCTGTTGAACACGGCCATTGACAGTAAATGATAAACAATCGATCTTTGTCTGAACGAGTTAACTGAAATTTAAATCGAAAAATGAAGTGACGTGGGAAAAGACATCGACAGCTCGGTTTTCGCGAAAGCGATTTTCAAGTACTTTAGCTCGATAGCCTCTATGACGATCAATAACTCGATAATTTTTGTTGACCATTTTTGCAATTTGATTTAAGATTCGATGTATAATTTGAATTTATGTACTTATACTTACAGCAGCGAGGGTCGCTACGATCACCGTCAGCGTTTCCATTATTATGCCGATGATTCGCAAGTTTGGCGGCAGAAGAGTCACAGCGTCGCCGAGCCCATTGCCCAGCAGGAGCGGGAGAAGGAGCGGGACAGAACCCACAAACGCTTGCTGGAGAAGCAAAGTCTCAGCGATGACGATTCGACTACCTGGAACAGCGTCGAGATCAATGCCCACAGCACTCTACTCTCAGCAAGCAAGTCCACGTCCAAGGAAATCGCTACCTCGCAACGGGAAAGCTCCACACACTTTCACTCCTGGCTGGCAGAAAAGAAGTAAGCTTAAGACTCTATTTATCTGGACTTACCCGAATTTCTCTTTTCCATCCACTTATTTTTATTTAGCGTCCAAATCGCCTTTTCTCATTTTTCTTACCCCACCTAAATTAATTTTTCCCTCGCCTTACTTTATTTTCTCTTTTTCGCCTACTTTTTCCTACTTCTACTTTCTTCATCTCTTTTACTGCTAAATCAACTTTTGTCTCTTCTTTCTCTACCCTCTTTTCTTCCTTCCTCCTCTCTTTCTTTTCCATTCGCTTTCCTTATCCTTAATTGCCTCCATATTTCCACTCGCACTTTCTTAACTCCCTTTTACCTGCTCAACTGCATTTTTGTTTCTCCTCTCCCTTTCTTAACTCTCTCTTTGCCTCTCCTATTCTCCTTTTCTTTAAATCAATTCTTTCTTTTCCTCACCAATTCCTTATGCAACTCTGTCCCTTATCCCTCTTTTTGTCCTTACTCAACTCCATATTTTTTTCGTCTTCCTTCCTACTTTCTCTTTCTTCTTCTCTTCCACCGCCTAATTCAAATTACTGGATAAACTCTTCACACCTAATTTCTTATTCTCCCAACCTTTTTCTAATTCATCTGCCTCTCTTCTCCTTTCTTTTCGTCACTTAAGTGCTTCACTTATTGTGCTCTTTCCTCCTTGGTTATCTCACCTATTCTCTTCCTTCCCTCCATTTCTTAGCACCCTTATTTAACTGACTTTATCCCTCCAAGTTTTCTAATCTTATTGTCTGTTTTCTTCTCCCTATCCCTTGTATAATTCAACAACCTCTTTTACTCTCCATTTCCGCATTCAATTTCTGTCCGTCTTACATTAGTTTCTCTCTTTACTTAACTCTTTACACTTTCCTCAAGCAACTCCGTTTCTTCATAACCTTTTTCTTATTCAAATGCCTCTTTTCCTTCTTCTTTTTCTTACTCAACTTCCTCTCTCTCTCTTCTCTCCTTTCCTTAAGTACTTTTCCCTTTCTTCTCCTTCTCTTCCTACTTATCTCATTTTTACCCTCTTCATTTTTTTACTTAACTCCATATTTTCTCTTTCAATCTTAACTTTCTCTCCTTCTTTACGCCATTTTCTCTATCCTCTAAGCTTACTCTTTTCCCAAATCTCCCCTTTTTTCTCTTTCCCACACCCCTTCCCAATTCAACCCCTTCCATCTCTCTTCTTTGGTTTACTCAACTCAATGTCTTTTCCCTTATTTTACTAATTCAACTTCTTTTTTTTCTCCATTCCTCTTTTCTTCTTTTCTCCTCCACCTTCTTCTCTTCCTAGTCAACCCCCCTTTCTGTCTTTTTATTCTTACTCATCTTCTTCCCCGATCTTCTTAAGTCGAGTCAGCCTAGTAAGAAACTCGACTCATCACTTTATTTTCTCATCTTCTCCTTTAATTGAAACATACATCTTTTGCTCTCTCCCTTTCCTCCCTCTCCACCCCAGTAAAAACAAGCAACAAGAGGAGGAGAATCGCCGCCTGGCCGCCGAGCAGAAGGATCAACGGGCCGAGGAGCGAGCTCGCCTGGCCCACGAGAAGTATCGCAGTTGGTTGAATGCCAAGTCGTCCACTAAAGTGCGTCGTGCCAAGTCCGATCTGAGTTCGGTGCAGACCTCGACGTCGACCTCGCGACAGTCGCTGCCAGCGGACGAGGCGAAACTTCGCCTGCGCCACTGGAAGCAGGAGAAACTGGAGAAACTGAAGGCGCAGCGTCAGCAGCGCAAGGAAGTTGAGGAAAAGCAGCAGCTCATCGAAAGCGCCAGACGGGAACTCAATGCCGAGGCCTGGGAGCAGTGGGTGGACGCCGCCAAGACGAAGCCGCGTCCGGTGCCGATGGGACAAGGCCTCGACTCGCTGCGGGGCAGCCTGGCACCGCTCTACACCAATCCCAACGAGTGGCAACCGATTGTGGGCAGCACCAGACGCCATTCACAACAATCGCAGCAATCACAGCAATCCCAGCAATCACAACATTCACAATCGATGACAGCTCGCAATAGACCCGACTATGAACGTCTCGAGCGTTTGGCGCAGCCACGACGCAAACAATGCCTACCAACTCCGCGCGAGGAGAAACCCAATGAGAGCCTCAAGTTGCTGGAGGAGAACTCGGCGGATAAGTCGGGCAGCAACTTGGGGGATAAGTCCAGAGCAACTGATGCAGAAACCAACGCCGAAACTCAGCGAAATCAATCAATCTCCATCGAGAATGATGAAGAGCAGCTTGAGGTGAGGCTGTTCATTACATATTCATATATCGATAGACATTTATATCCTTGTGGTGGATATACATATTTTAATTTTGTCATGAAATGCGTAATGCATAGAAAGATGTATGGTAGACCCCATAAAGTACAGTAGCGGACAACAAAAAGTGTTTGGATGCAAAAAAATTCTTCAAACAATTCTTATAGTGACGGCAAAAAATATTTTAAAAATTCTCTTCTCTAGTATTTTTTAAAATTTTTAAAAAATAACTTAAAATTACAATTTTACCACATTTTTCCTCCTTTACATACAAAAAAGTTATTTTTAGCAATTTTTAAAAATCATAAAAAAATATTTGCGAAAAGATTTTTGAAAGTGTTTTTTGCAGTCATTCCTAGAAGCGTTTGAAGAATTTTTTCGCATCAAAACTTTTTTTTATTAAAATCGAGGAAAAAAGTTTCAAAAGTAGACGTTCACAAAAATTCGAAAATTTTAATGGTTACTTAATGTGTTAAGGAAAGTTTTGTATCATTCAAACGGAATTTAAATGACCCTTCCATTGATGCCAATATGTTTACGATATTGGCGCAAATAAGCCCCCAAATCTTAAGATAAATAAAATAAGAATAATAAAATAAATATGTTCGCCAGTGTATATTCCTAGTTAGAAGGACTAGTCCATCTGTCCGTTGTCCCTCTGTCTGTTTCTCTTCGATCTAGTCGCTCAGTTTCGGAACTTTCTTAGCTTTCTATGTTGAAACCAGCCGGATCGGCCCTTAATATAATTTATATAAAAAATTAGCCTTCAAAGCAGTGGTATCCAAGAGTATTTTTATAGGAGGCTATAAAATACTTTTTCCTATCCGATGGAATTGGAAAATACACAAAAATACAAATTTTTAACACCATTGCTAAGGACGTGTTTGATTTCCATCGGTGAAAAGCCGACGCTTTTTATATTCTGACTGTTCAAACGACACCTTTTCAACAAAAAGTATCGATGAAAAAACGATCGTGTGACACGGCTTTAAAGAAGGGTACGCAAAGATAGCTTTAAAATTTAAAGTTAAAGTTAAAGTTTAAATAAATAAATAAATAACAATTAGATATTGATAACATCGTAACATATATGTATATATACTTTCAAAAAATCAAGTAATTATATTATTTTCCAAATCAAATTATACAAATATTGATATGTTTTAAAAATACCCCTAGCTTGCGGACCCCTCACAGCTGTTGCAGCCGCGTGGCACGCCCATAATTTGGGATAAGAACAATGCACAACGTGTGCGTGAACTGCGCGAGGTCATCGATCCCCAGGAAGCTGATACGCCGCGTCAACTGCGCGACGATCAAGTGGAGCAGCTGCGCAGGCAACAGGACTTGCAGAATAGCAAAATCTTGCCGCGCAAATATCAAATGAAGCGCGATAAGTTGCGGGAGAAGCTCAAGGCCTGGGTCGAGGAGGGGAAACTGTTGCCGGAGCGACATGCCATCGATGAGGATAAGAATTTGGTACAAACGCTCAAGGAAATTTCACAACATGACAGCAACACCAACGAATCGAAGGGTCAACGTTCCGAGGATCAAATGCAATCAACCACAAGGAAATCGGTCAGCACTGAGTTACGCGCCAGGAGCACAGATCCCACCAGGTTGCTCAAGCTCAAGGAGAAGGAAAAGGAGTCGAGGGAGAAGGGAACGCCCAAGTCGCGACCCTGGCGATAACTAATCAGCCACTGGACCATCAACGTGTTATTTGTATATATTTTCTACATAACAATTCATATTTCATATGCACACGGAAATATTTTGTATGCAGTTTAGACCATAGTTCAGTTTATTATCTTCGAAATATTCATTGAAAATTTTAAGCTATAATAAAATGCATTATAGTGCCAAGCGTAATTAAAGTTTGTTGATCAAGTATGTATAATATCGCATATACGAATGCTACAATTAAATTCTCCAGCCACAATGGTAACAAATAAGACTGTAAACCACCAAAATTTTGAAGAAGCCTTTTTTTCGGTGGCTTAAACAAAAAGCAAGAATTTGACTTGGTTCAGAACCGGTTGATAGTTATACCCCTTTACCTAATGCTTTGACTTGATTTTTCATATCAATAAAAAATTGTACTATACAAAATTGATAGTTTCGTATGGATTTTGATTTAAATATGACTTTTGTCTCTGAGTGTTTTTCCCATGTCTCAAATAATTGAAGGAAACATGAACAAAACTACAGGACAATTTATAGCCTTCTAGTTCTTACCGCTTAAAAGCGTGCATCGTCAGTCAGGACAGAGAATTTTCATTGAAATTGCTGGATATCATAACTTATTAATTTCAAAAATTTGTTGCTGCTTTTCCTGTTAAGCACTGAAAGCAACTTCCTTAAATAAGGACAAGAAGAGAAGGAAGAAACAACAACACTAACAAAAACATCAACAACAACAACTAGTGGCAATCAAAGTGTACAAAAGGGAAAATGTGTCCAGGAAAAGTGGAAAATTTCATTGGGTTCTTCTTCTTCCACTTCACCGTCGTCGTCTTCGTCGTCGTCGTCGGCTTTATTGTTCCAAGCATTTGATTGATTGATTGATTGACTGTCGTTGATTGATACTCAAAGTTTTGTCTATGTGCTAGCTTGCTACTCTATGTCTGAGAGTATGTGTGTGTGTGTGTGTGTATGTGTGTGTGTTTGTGTGTCTTAATGTTGGTGTGCCAAGTCATCAATGCGGTCCACTTCATAAGCCGACAGTCGTACAGTGTCACACATTCTATTTGCTATGCATTTTAATTACTTCCAATAATAAAATAATTATATTGAATTTCCATATCGAAATTTTAGAAAATAATTTTTAATAAAATAAGTTCATTTTCTTATTTGTATAAATTAATTTTCATAATTAAATCATCACGCTGTTTTCAAAATAAGTAGTCAAGAGTTTAATAAATTAATAGCTGAATTGACTTTATTAGTTAATAAAATATTAGCAAACTGAGAGTCTGATTTGATCTAACATAAACATATGTTTATTTTTAATTATTTTTAGATTTTCTTTTATTTCAAAATTTAAAAAAAAATTGTTTCGTTTATTTCAAAATTTTAAAAAAAATTTCAGCTAAATATAAATAAAATACAGGTTTCATACGTCGATCGTGTTAAGATTATAATGGGGAAGTTTGCTTTTAAGTTTTAAGATTGAAAAGGAATAAAATCTGCAACTAAATTAATTTAAAGATCTAAAAAGAAATTTACCAGGAAATATTAAATATAAGCTGTAGTGTATTATTAAATCATTATCTTTATTTATAAGTTGTCTTAATTCATATTTTATTTGTATTTACTGATTTCCTTATCATCATTTCCTTAAACATTTTAACAAATTAGTCCACTAATGTTTAGCTCCAATTATATTTAGTTTAATATATATTTACATACATATATTCAAAATAATTCTAAACAAAAATTTGACAAATTTTTTCATAATTTTAACAATGATTTTGCTATAGGTTTCTGTAGCACTCTGGAGCCACTGTGCGGTGACGCTGCACTTGAAACTTTCGGCCAACATTGTGGCAATAACAACATGAAGTCGTAATTGTTGTTGCTCTGTTCTCTTTTGGTAGAGAGTTTGTCGTTTATAAGCGACTTCTTGTGGTTTTAGTGCTGTCACACACACACATACACAAACACACACACACACACATAGATAGGGATTTTGAAGGCGAATTGATGTCACTTGGCCCGTCATTTATTCATTCATTCATATGCCGCGTGTGTAACGACTCGCTCGTAGATTAACCTGCACTCACGAATACACTCACACCGAACACCCACTTGAAGTACAATGAAATTGCAGGATTTTCTGTGTGTGTGTGTGTGTGTGTGTATTCTTTTTTTTTTCTGTCCAGTCATTCGACAAACGGAAGTTACACTCAAGCGAAAACTAATTTCATTTCATCAGAATTTGACTGGAACTTTTCCCATTTTCTTGACGCTCTCTACGTGCTATCGTTTAGTGGGAACCTCAAGAACCTACCCTCTGGTAACCCCTCCCCCTCTCCATTCTTTACCTCTTACCAACAACAAAAGTTTATTGGTTTGACTTGTAACGCGTTTCCGTCCTCGTCGTCGTCGTCGTCGTCGTCGTCGTCGTCGTTCAGTGGCCCCACCGTAAAAAGGTTAAATGAATAAGTGCGTTTCCCTCTCAGGGGCGTAAGGCGTTTGCCGTCTGCCGTGGGCGTGGCACTCTGTGAGTGAAGGTTCCTTTCTTTCTTTTTTTCTTTTCTCTCTCTTTGTCTCTCTCCCTCTCTCTGGCTCTGTCTATATAGACATCATGCCTGCAGCGCAACTTATGACCCAGCATTATTTGAGCCAAGCAAGCGACTGCAATGGCAACGCGCCCAAAACTGAGCTACCAATTTTTGTTGCCACTTTGTCAAGGACGCTGGCAGACATTGCACAGTGGGACCACATCTATTTAATTTATTCAACTTCAACTAAGTTGAGTCGATAATGTATTTAGTACTTGAAAAATGTATATTGAAATTGAAATATTAAAAAAAAAACTCTCCAGCTTCCGATTGAACTCTACATACTTTTATATACATTTATTTTAAATATAATAGTTAAAAAAAAATTCTCGAAAGATTTTATAGAAAAGTCTCCAAAACAAATACGTTATTTATTTAAAACTCTCCCATCTGTAGAGTAAAATTTCTACATACTGGTGAAAATTAATAATTTGATTTATTTTTTTTAATTAAATAAATCTCTCCATATTTCGCAAATGTCTACAAAATTATCAAAAAGTCTCTAAAGCTGTAAATTGCAGGTAATTATGTTAAAATTGGCTCTGCACTATTTTCCAAATATTTTCACATAACTACAAAAATGTATGTATGTTTAAAAGTCTCCAAACCAGTTAATCGGAAGAATAAACTCTTATTTCCAGTGATTCAAATAGTTTATTTATTATTCCAATTCATGTTTATAAAATATATGTGTCTTTTCATGTTTAATACATTTCTTAAGAACTCTACACAAGTCTACAAAGCCCTTTACAAGTCTCCAAATTTGATGTAATTTATATGTATTGCAATCATTGATATTTTGCCAATTTCTACACAAGTTTCCACTCCCTAACACCACTGTGCAACATCTACGAGCGCTGGCTCTCAACTCGAAGCGAGTCAACGCGACTCGTTCCCGTCGCATAACGACTTTTGGTTCATTTATTGCTCAAGTGATTGGCGATAATTCGCCGCGGGACCTGTCGACCTGACGACCTGTCGACCAGGTGAATCAAAGCCGTCCACGAAACTCGCCCGCATTGCCCTTAAGCGTTTCGTGATTGCACCGCATTTCGGGGGCAACTAATGAACAGAAAAGCCAACGAAACCACGCGACCAAACTGACGATGGACAGAGGGTCAAATGCGGTTGCAGTTTAAGTAGAGCAATTAAATTTAAACAAATTCTACAACTTATTAAATAAATCACAAAGAATCAGGAGAATATTAAGCAATTGGTAGAGCTTTTTACAATATGTATATTAAAGTTCACCTATATCATTCATGCGCTTGAAAAGCTGCTTAATCAAACGCTGTGTTAAACAATACAATAAGTGAAGCTTGGAGATTAACACAGGTTTTCTTTGTTTTTTATAAATAAAGTACACTTCAAACTTTCATGTGCTTAGAAGTTGCTTATTGAGCTAAAGTTTAATTTAAAAAAAATTTAATTTAAACATATTTTACAACTTTCAAAATAAATCACAAAGTATCACAGCTTTGCTAGCAGGAGAATACTAAGCAATTGGTAGATTTTTTTATTATACACATTAAAGCTAGCCTATAGTTTAGGTGTACTTAAAAAGCTGCTTAATCAAACGCTGTGTTGCACAATGCAATTAGTGAAGCTTTGAGCTTTATATAAGTTTCATTTGCTTGCACTTATAAAATTAAAGTTTACTCAGAGCTTTCATGTGCTTAGAAAGCTGATTTTTTAAAAACTGTGTTGAAATAAGTAAACGATTTGATTTTGAGTAATATAGAAAGCTCATTAAACAATAGTATATTCTTTTCAACCAGTGTTTCTTGGCCAAAATAACGAAAAGAGTTCGGTGAACACTTTGATCCACAACATGTTCGTGTCTGATTTTAACTGTAAAGAATCAACGTATTTATTACAAAAAAAAAAGGAAAGCATTTCAATGAAAGTTCACAGCAATGACACCTTTGGGTTCAAATTGTGTATCAATAAGTGCGTGTGTGTGTGAGGAGCGGACACACGCACACACGCGCACAAACATACATACGAGGGATACTCTTATCCAGAGCGCAAGTTGCAATCACAATTTTCAATACAAACGAGACTTGTTTCCTTTGTTGCGTTTACGTAACATTGCTCACACACACATGCACACACACGCACACTTACACACGCACATCCATGCTGGTACACACTCACACACACACACACATGTGGCACGTTGCTTTCATATTCCATTTTCAGTTTTATGCATGATTTATGCACCATTGTCCGACGCGCCGAGTCGCCATCGACCCTCCTCCCCCTCTCCCTGCCCCTCTCCTAGCTTCTCTCTCTGCCCCTCTCTCTGTCCCCCTCTCCTAGCTCCTCTCTCTGCCCCCTTCCCCGTTTTGGGCCCCTTATGTTTTGGCCGTTTACATGAAAGCGAAACGCAGACGTGGCCAATGCCAAAGTCAGTTGGCAATGCACATGCAAAAACCGCTGCCACGCCCACATGCAACAGCAGCAGCAGCAAAGGCAACAAGGGCAGCAGAAAATGCAGCAGCAAAGGCAGCAGCAAAAGCATCAGCAGCTCCTGCAGGACACATTTGCGCGAGCTGTTTAGCATTCTATTTATGCCGAAGCACCCCTACTCTCCACTCCCAGTCTCCTCCTACTCTACACACACACACACACACACACACACACACACAAACACACACAGACAGAGACAGAGAGACAGTCACACATTTTTTTCGGCTGTTGCCTGCTTATCAGTGCACACACTTTACACCGGCAACAATGGTCGACAGCGGCGGATAAGTGGAAGGTGGAGGTGGAGGAGGGACAGTGGAGCAGCGGTAACGATTGGCCACCAGCAGCACTTGGCATTCATGTGCACACACACACACACACACACACACACAGTCATACACTTGGAAATATAACTGCATTTATGCATTTGTGGTCAACGGCATTGCCAACTCCAACACACATACACACTGAAACTTATACGTCAAATACACTTCAAAAAAATAAAAACATGTTTTAAAAAATACTCGTAATAAACCCTTTTTACCTAAAAAATATTTGAAATATAAATGAACACAAAACATATTGTTGCAGTATTAATTAGAATATAGTTATTATTAGAATATGGAGAATTGCAAAAAAAAGAAAGATGCGACTCATACAGATTAAATCTTTTCAGATCATACAGAAGAGTTCAGTAGTTATTTATTTGCCATGAAAATAAGAAATTTATATGCTTTGGGTAGTAAATTAAAGAATTCAAATAAATTTTTACAGATTTTAGTTCAAAATGTTCATTTGTTGCCATTTCTTTTTTTTTACAATTTCAATACATATTACAAATTTAAATTACTTTATCGCTATTCTTCTTGTTAGTTTTAGTTTTTTAAGCTTAACTATCAATGCTAATAAATAAATAAAATTACTTTATCTTAATTTTGACTCAAAATTATAATTTTTATTATTTATATCTGAATAAAGCAAAAAAAAACAAAACATTTTTAAAAATGTAGTAGGTCAAATAAACTGTGGATGTGCTAAATTAAGTAGATAAACTTTATGCTGAAAATATGTCTAAACCAATCTATTTTACCAAGACAAATAACAAATGTCCTACAGTAGTGTTGTTGAGGATAGAGAACATAAAATAGTTTGAAGCACTTAAAATGTTGTAGATTATATTGAACCAAAACCTCAAATAATATCGAAGAAAAAATGTTAAAAGTGAAAAAAAAAGTATTATGGCAGTTCTCAAACTAAATTTCAAAATCCTACATCTGTCAGATTCAAAATTCTATGAAATAATTTTTGCTTAAGCAGTTTTTTGTGTAGTGTATCACTTGGTTGGACACTGGCCATTCGAATGCATATAGATAGATAGAGTTTTCTGCTCGGTGATTTTTCATATGCAACTATTCATGTATTCACGTGAGTTATGCCATTGGCCTGCACTCTCATACTCTTCTTTTTTTTGCATACTCTCTACATACTGTCTCCATACTACTTTTAACGTGCCCTCTATTTGCTCATCTTCTACCCTTGGTTTTTATGTCTGGGTACGAGTATCTCAATGTGGTGTCCAAGCGAAATTGTAATCTGTGATTTGTGATTTGTGCTTTGTGCTTTTGCATTCGCTGCTTGCACAATCCACAATCCAAAGCCATCCATGCCAAGGTAATGCTTTGATTTGGACTTTGTCACTGGCTTCAGAGCTCTGATTTCATGCTCATTCATTGTTATTCACATTCCACACTCGTTGTCGTAAAAACAGTCGTTTTTTGGGTATTACGAGTACTCGTTTACTGCCTGAATAAATATGTAGTTACTGTGATAAGCGGATCCAATTTTTACCCTTAAACTTCTTTCACTTTTTAGTTCTGGTGAATTCTGTAAATATCCGAAATTAAAATCCCATGAATCTCAAAACAAATTATTCATAAAATAACACACACACACACACACATATTTCGTTCTATTTTTCTTTTCTGTTCTGGTTATGCTCCGACTCCTGGCATTATTTATTTTTTTGTAAATAGCTCAAGGCCATGCTGTCCAGAACTTTCCCAAACTTTGTTAGCAATTTATGTATTTTTAGTACCAATTGGACCTGCTCTCAATTTAAGTTGCCCCTCAACTTTTTTGCCGCAGTACAAATTCCTTGTGGAAATCAAATAAACCACATAATTCGCAGTCGCATTCGCATTTGCTTGAAACTCGTTAGGTGCTCGCACTAAATCAGCTGTTAGTTTGTTTTAATCGCAAAATCACTTCAAGCACAATGAAATTTCAAACTCTACACTGATGTTATGTCCAATTATAGGTAAATATTAATAATTAAATATTAATATTGACTTTTACTTAAAAAACAATTTCTCAAATTATCTAAGAATAAAAAAAAAATTATTAATACTATTCTAGTGGCTGAGACATGAAACAATGTGTCTACGCAACTCTACACTAATATAATAGTCTACACACATGTAATATTTGTTTATTTAATTGCATTTCGATACTTTGAAAAATTCTACACAAGTCTCCAAAAACTTTAAATTCTCAATGCCTGAAAATAAGTATAACAAAAGCTTTTTAGCCAACTCTACACTAGTCTCCACTTCGAATTAGCTTGCATGTTTACACTTATTTGAGCTTAATTTACATGCTTTGCAAAACTCTACACAAGTCTACAAAAGTCTCCATTGCTGTTATTTCAGAGATTCTTCACATAAGGACAGCAGCGCTTGTAGTTAATGAACGAACTTTATTGTACTCTACACTAGTCTCCAAATACTTCTTATCGTTCTCTACACTAGTCTCCAAATACAGAAATATATACTTTTATTTAAAGCAAGCAATTGCAAATGCATTAAAGCTCAATTCGCTAGCTGCACAAAACTCTACACTAGTCTCCGAAAAATTAAGTTCAATAAAAAAATAATCTTATTAAAGTTTTGCACCCAACTTTAAAAGTGCTGCAAATTTAAGCATCATTTGCTCAGCATTTACCGGCATTAAAAGTTTGCTTCTTGCTGGAAGGGAACTTCGGCTCCCACAGGTGTCATTTGATATCGTCCGCTGGCACTATCATTTAATTGCTGAATGCGTTTCGACAGTCGACAGTTGTGACTGACGTTTGGACGGTGGCAGCAGCGTCTGCTGATGCCAGGCACGTTTCAGGCATTTCGGGCGTCTTCTTTTCCATTGAAGAATTCAACTAAGTTGCCTTCCTTTCATTTGCTGCAGCTTCGAGCTAAAAAATGAAAATAAAATGAGAAAAAAACTCCAAAAAAAAAAAGAAAATAAAACAAAACTAGAGAATGAAAGAAAACACCGAATGCCACAAAGTAGAATATAAAAATCTATTCTTTTTTCTAGCTAGCATGCCTGAATGCATATGCATACATATTTCTACTTGTTATTATTTTTGTTGTTGTTGTTGTTGAACCATTCATGCTGTTTGGCATTGTTTGCCACCTGCCACACACACACATACACACACACACTCAAACACTCACAGAGACACAGATACGTACAAACAGCAGCTGCTTGAAATCGTTTCCTTATTTTTTTTAACCTTTTTACTCTGCGCGTTGTACTGACTGCTTTATACACTGGCTTACACAGTATTTCACTTTTGACACCACAAATGTCACATGGTCTTAAAATTATAGTAACTTTCATCTTAACAAGCTGAGTCCTTTTTGTTTATTCTTACTATCCATTTATTTGGCTCTAATTATGCGAACTCAGCTGTCACTGAAGCAATGTTGATATAATTGGTACAGCTGCTTGAATTTTTGAAAAAGCAACTGGACCAGCACACTATATCATATATCTGTTATAGTAAATATAGATCGGATATTGAGTAAATATTTATAACAAAAAAAAAAATTGATTTCTTCTGCATATATTTTTAAAAATGATAACCTACTTGTATATATTATACACTATATACTTTGACTGAACATTTTTTTTAATATAGAATCTATTTATGATTTAGGTGTCAAAGCAGACGAAGGTCGAAATCTAAATATTTGTGTTTATAACTCTACTCTAACTCTGCACTTTCCTAATTAATCTCATGCTGAACCTGATTAATTATGTGTTTGTTTATGTGATACAGAACTCAAACAAAAGCGTAGCATCCTAGCACAACAAGTTATACAACTTATAGATTATTGTAGTAGTATTGTACGAGTAGTAAGTTAAAAATAAAACAATTAACTAAAATGAATAGGAATTAAACTTAGAACTAATTTTACGTAATTATATAACATTTATATGAGTAACATTTTTAATTTCTGTTTAAATTTGAACTTTTATGTTATTTATATTATTTTTATTATTTGTATTACTTATACTAATTATATTATTTATAATATTAATATTATTTATATTATTTACATTATTTATAAGTATTATTTATATTATTTATATTTTTTCTATTGTTTATTTTACTTATATTATTGATATTATTTATATTATTAATATTGTTTGTATTATTCATATTATTTATATTACTTTTATAATTAGCTGTAAGGGTGTACGCACGCCATCATATTCACATTCATATTTATTTTTCTTGTTTATATAGGTTTTTTTTTTATTTTTTTCTTTTTTGTTGATTAACTCAAAAAGTTTGTGTTGATGGCCACTTGAGTGGTTGTGCGGCATTTGCCACTCACACACACTCTCACAGAGTCAGAGTCAGAGTCAGAGCTCACACCCACTCTCACACACCCGTACACACACACACACACAAGCATATAAATCCAATTACGTTGCATATTTGTCTGCGCGTTTCTGCATTCACGCAAAAATGTTGCATGCTTTCGGGCGCAGTTGAGAAATGTTGACATTATCAAAACGCCATTAAATACATGGCTACGAGTGTGTGTAGGTGTCTGTGTCTATGTGTGTTTGCTAGTGTGAGTTAGCGTTTTTCTTCTGACCTCGTTTACGAACTGCACTTCGTTATCAGTGAGACGTTTCAGCAGCCAAATAAAGCATACGCCATGTTGCACACACGTGAATGCATTATTCGACATGCTTAAATTTCGCTCAAAATTTCTAATAATTGGGCATCTTACCTTTTTTTTTAAATTTAAGCCACAACTCCTGCATAGTTATATTTCTACATAAAAATACTTTCGCTATTTGATCCGTCTTCCTGTTCCTTTCACCTCTCACTCTTTATTTTTTTTTGCTTTGTTTGCTTTGTGCAAATATTTTCAGTTGGCAAAAAAAAGACAGAGAAAACTTCATTGTTTCTTTGTTGTTATCTTTTTTGGCCAAAAAATGTTAGCCTTTGCGCCAAGAATTTTTGCTTTTCAAACAAATGAAATTAATACACACAGCCTACGGGTGAATTATGTCTCCTAGCCCTGTCTTTTCTTTCAAAACTTGTCCAAAACTGAAACATTTTCGGGGCGCAATGTTTACTTTTTGGACACCACAAATTCCCAAGATTGATTTGGCAGCTATTGAAATTTCGGGTTTGTTTTTTAAATACATTTGTTTAGCTTTAATCTGTTGCTTTACCCATAAAAATAAAATAAGCAATAATATAGAATGAAATCTGCTGCTTCACTGGTTATAATCAATATGTAATTTGTACAATATATCGATTTTTAATAAGATAATTTAATAATATATCTATCGCAAAAGTCATTTTATTGCAGAATTGTAGATAATTGGACTGAATATTCAATTCTTTTTTAATTAAAACAAATTAAAATTTATATTCGTGGTAGTATTTATTGCCATACTATACTTTATGTAACAAGAATTCCCAACTTAATATCGATTAAATTGTGTCGTTAATTTTTCTCAGCTCTAGCTTTGTTTAAATTACAGTCAAACATCTACTTTAAGAAACTCATCTATTTTCTATTGCTTTTCGCTTCAATTGACAGCTTACACTGGGGATTTAAGTAATATTTCAAATTTGCTAGAATTACCCACAACAAAAAAGAATTTGGCACTGATTTTGAAAGGATTTGTTGACATTTGATCGATGCGATTAAAATCACTTGTTTTGATTGACTTTAAACCTCAAAAAGCCAAATTGAATTAGTTTTTGCCTGACTATGCCCAAAGCAGACACAAACACAAACACACAAATACACACACACAAACACACATACACAGACACACAAGTATTGGTGTAATATTGGCCACTGGCGACGCGAGGCAACAAAGTTGTCACCTTTTTGGTGTTTGGCGGTTGTGGCATTTGCGTTTTGAACCCGGCGTCAATCTGAATGTCATAAATCACGACCTGACCCGAGACCTCGTAACCCCGAGACCCGATCCCCAAGAGTCGGACGCCAACCTGGGCTAATGTCGAAGATGCGTTTCCGGCGCCAACCGGAAATGAGTTGTGAAATGAGACGCCAAACAGCAACAACAAACAGACAAACAAACAAAATGTAACAAAAACAGAAGCAAAAGCAAAAGCATAAAAACCGAGCGAGTTGTGCCACAAAATGATTAATTGCTCGGCATTTGTGCGGCTCGTTAGACGAGCAGTCGGCAAACATAAACAAAACATAGTTGAAAAAAATATATATGTACATGCGAGTATATACTCTGAAATAAATATTAAAAAAATATCAACTTATAAGCGTGTTTATTGCAGATAACCGAAGTGGCCATACTCTTAATATACTGATATATTTTTACTTTTATTATTTATCATTTTCATTTAAAATTAATCGACGTTGAATAAATATATTAATATGGTATTTCAAAAGGGAGAAAAGAGTGTTTTTTTTTCAAAAAAATATAAGAAAACCATTAAATGTAATTGTATATCTTTTAGTTTATTTTTTTTGCTTATTATTTCCCTTTACTAACTAATACTGTTTAGTTATAATGTGTTTAATACTTGACCTATTAAACTATTTTTTAGAATTCTAAATTATTTAAATATTAAATTCTAGCCTTTTGATTTCCTAACCATTTTTCTATCCTTTTATTAAATCTTCTTATCCTGCAGAATCATATATATTAAATATTAGTTAATACGAAACAATTAAAGAATGTGTAAAATCCTAGCTTCTTGAGAAAATAAACCATATTATATTATTTTTACATTTATTTGTAAATATATATTGCTACAAATATTTTTTGTCTATTTTTATTATTATTTTAGGTGATAAAAAGTTTCTATCGATTGCATTAAGTGATTTTAAAAGAGTATCTAAAAGTTGAACAAGATTTTCAAAGGAAGACGGTTTTATGTTCATTAAGTAATATATGTTTAAATACTTATGTATAAACTCAGACACTATATACTTAGGTCCGAACAAAAATAGCATACATTTCAGATGACATAATAAATATTTATACATTTTATTTTAATAATGAATTAAAAAACAATGTTGAAAACAAATGTTTATTCTTTTACCAGTCTTAAACATAGACTGCTCTTGAATATTTAGAATTCTAGGAGTTGTGTCCTAAAACCTTAAATTTTAAAGAAAGACAACCAAGCGATTTGTGTGTGATTTGTGTTCATGAAATTGGCATGCCCGCCATACATAGGGTATGAGAATAATGAAAAGATGACTTAGACACACATCAGACTAAGATCCTTGTTGTTGGTCTTCTGGCAACAGGGCAACAATGGGTTAATGCAACAAAACAATTTTTCAACATGCTTTCAACTTGGCCTAATTGAATTGCCAAAAACTAATGCTGTCAGAAATGCGTTGGCCAAAAAGGACGCAGGCCAAACCGCAACAAACACACACGCACACACACACATGCACACACACACTCGCACACACACACACACGCACACACAGTGGGGCCAGACAAGATTAATGAGCGCAAATCATTTCAAGCATTTTTCAAATAATTTATGAAAATTTTCGGTGCACTCCCAACGGAGTCGTCGTCGTCGTCGGTCCTCGAGGTCGTCAGCATTTTTGGGACGTCATTTCTTTGGCAGTTTTCGTTTTTTGCCGCTTTGTTTCATTTCATTTTATTTTATATTTTATTTTATTTTATTTTGTTTTATGATTTTATTTTTAGCCTTTCTCACATTCTGCTGCCAAGCATCATTTTTTTTTTTGCCTTCGCTTTTGTTTTGCATATTCTGGAAAGACCGATATGATTGAGTCGGGCATGCTTGACTTGTTAGAATGTGTGTTACAATATTTTATAATAATTGATTAGTGCTAGAAAATTTTCCATATATGTACCCTAGAAATATAAATATTATTGGACAAGGTGTGCTCGACTTTTAGGAGCGACTGCAGAAAATATGGAAGAAATAATGTTGAGGAAATCCTGTTCGCATACCCTGTCAACACTTATATGATTAAGTGAGGTATGATCGACATGTTAAAGCGTACTTACTTTAGAGGCCATGCAGAGTATGCTGATTTGGCATTAAGCTTAAAACTAAGCTTCACCTGTAAAAAACACAAATATTTACATAGTTCTAAATCGTATTTACTGATAAAGAAGTCTATTTATTTTATGAAGGGTATCTCTTATTCGGGAATTGAAACGTTGATCAGTTTTATGTTTCAGCTCTGTGGATTATTCAAATTTAATTATGCGTGAGCCAAAAATATAAGCGACACCATCTGCTTGAGATCATGTGAGTATTTAGTTAAATGGTGTGCAAACTGTGACCTTTGGTTCCAAACTTAACCCCAACTTAAACTCAACCTCAATCTGTATCTCAACTCCAAATTAACCTTTGCCCCGTCATGTACTCAATGCAGTTGGCGAGTTTCAGCTGCATTTTCAGGAATTTGTATATTCATATGTATATATAATTCATATTTATTGTTGGTGGCCAGCAACAGCTGCGATTCGTGAATATTCGCTTCAGTTTGTGCTCAAAATTGACTCGTTAAATTCTAATATGTGTATCTTTTATTGTATAAGGGTATATCTGTATTTTGACCTTTATCAAATTTCTATATCTACTATATCAAGAAAAACAAAAATAAAATTTGAAGAGTGCAGAATAAAAATTAAAGAAAAAAAGTAGCATATCTGAGAAATTCAATTAAGAAAACATTTCGAGCCAAAAAAAAAATAATACTATTCCTTTTTTCCATACAGTAGATATAAAATAAAAATTTAATATAATTTAAAAGATATATTTTTTTTAATAATTTGAAAAACATTTTTGATTACGCATTTTTCTAATTTTTGTCAAAACTTTCTATTTACGTTGTGCTAATTAATTAAAATAATTAATCATATTAATTAAATAATTTACCAAATTTAGGTCTCCCAAATTTTTTGTGTAACTTATTTTCATTTCCACAATATTAAACAATATTCCCAATTTGGGCATTCTATGTATTATTTTGTGCCAAAACTCTTTTATGGAATACTTTAAAGATTATAAAAACAAGGTGATTGTCCGACATGTGTTTGTGACGAAGTTTCCGGTACTTTTGCGGCCAAGTGCAAAAATATGAATGCACAAAAATGTTGGGCAAACAGATTCTTCTGTATATTTATAAATGCGCATATTTTTCGACGAAGACCCACAGTAAAAACAACAATAATAACAACAACAAGCGGCTCTTTGAGTGATATAGGGAATAAAATATATAAATATATATGTATAATAAACATGAACATATGTACATACGAGGTGTGTTCAAAAGAAAAGGTGAATTTTGAATTTTCGCGGGCTGTGTACATTTGATTATCGTTATTTTATTTTTGTCATAATCGGACACATATGTTTATCACATGGTTTCATTAGCAGCCAATTTCGATTAGTTGTTTGTTTTTGACAACTGAAAAGGTTAGTCACCTTTTGTGTGCACTTCGATTTTTGAATTTTGAAAAAAATTGACCAAGAAATATGTATTAAATTTTGCGTTAAAAATAAAACAAAGTGCTACAAGTTATGCAAACAAATTCTTCAAACAACTCCAAGAGTGACATCAAAAAAAGTTTTCAAAAATCTCTTCGCTAATACTTTTTATAAATTTTTGAAAACTACTAAAAGTCCACTTTTTGTATGAAAAGGAGGAAAAGGGGTTAAAATAGTCGTTTCAAGGCTTGTTCGTGGTTTTTTGGCCAAAAACAACACCGTAATCATGCCCCAGCCACCGTATTGATCCCCGCGACTTATTCCTATTCCCAAAACTAAAGGACCAATGAAAGGAAAGCGTTTTGCCACAATTGATGAGATCAAGTCAGAATCGAAGAACGAGCTGATGACCATACCGAAAAGTGCGTTTTAGAAGTACTTCGAGAATTGGAAAAAGCGTTGGCACAAGTGTTTTATATTCGAGGGCGATTACTTTTAAGGGGGCATAATAGATATAAGTACTTTTCAAAAAAAAACAAAATTCACCTTTCCTTTTAAGCACACCTCGTACATACATACTTATATATAAATAAGTCTGTCTGTGTATTTTGTCTGTTTTCGGTTGAAATTTACATAAAATAATATCAGAGAGCGACTCGAATTGGGATAAAAGTTGTTGAGCTTTTGTTGCTATTGTTATTGTTGTTGTTGTTGTTGTTGCTGTTGTTGTTGTTGTTGCTGTTGTTGCTGTTGTTGTTGTTGTTGTTGTTGTTGTTGTTGTTGTTGTTGCTGTTGTTGTTGTTGCTGTTGTTGTCATGTGATTCATCAACCAAATTCCCCATTCTCAACTCGCCATTTCCCATTCCCACAAATGCAATCCTGTATTCAGTTTATAGTTCAGAATTCTAGTGAAGTGCTAAAAATTGATGCTTCCGGAAGTTTACATATGCCACAATCGAATTTACTAGTCCCCTCTCCCTCTCTCTTTTTATTCCCCTTCACCTCTCTCTTTTTAGTGCTCTCCCCTTTCATCTTTTTAGTTGTCTGTCAACATTTGTTGCATATTTTTGCGATTGTGTCGCATAAACATTGACAAAATGCAAATGCATCGCTGCCAATTGTCCACTCGACTCACATTAGGTATGAGTATAGTGTATTCGAGTGTACTCATACTTTGAAGGAGTACCCATACTCGCACTAGTGTAGTAATATCTCTTTCATTCATTTGTTGCAAACATGACAGATGCGTTCAACTCGATCGGGGTAATTAAATATTAAGTATTTATTAGTATTTAGTTAAAAAGGATTTAAATTTAAATGGTGTTCCAAAAGTATGACAGCACTTTAATACTAATATATTGGTCACTTATTTAAATACAATTCAAGTTTTATTCTCAATATTATTAACCGCTATTTATTATTATGTGTATTAAAAATGGTCATGGCGAGTTCCTGCTGTCTGTCAGTATGCTCACAAATTGCTTTTCCTTTGAGATGCTTTTGTCACTAGCGAAGACTTCTGTCCACAAAGATTTTTCTCTATTCTTCCATCTTTCTTTGCCTTCTTTACGAGAAAGGATCTTCAAACTATGCACTTCACTTGCTGTCATCGTTAATAAATCGGGATCAGCTCAGGATGCAATTTGATTAAGATTTAAAATATTCCCCGAATATTTTAAATGTCATTCAAACCAAAGACTTGTCCAATCGCAACTTCCCATCGATGGCAGCGGGTGAGATGCTGAGTTCATCGATTCTTCCCCCAAGCAAACTTGATTTACATTTTGTTCCTAAAAAAGTGCAGAGAGAAAACAAATTTTGAATATGACATTAGAAATGTATTACTATACTTGAACTTACCACGATGTTTTCCTCCTTTTTCAAGCACTAGACGTGATCCACGATACCATGGGCTTGAAGGCTGATACATACTATAAGTGTCAACTGTTGACATTCAAAATGACACATTTGTATTACAATTGGTCGGGAATCCAGCGAGTTCCTGCTGTCTGTCAGTATGCTCACAAATTGGCCTTTTTAATTGCAGAAAGCATCAATATCATTCAAAAGCTGTGTATCGATTTCTCTCCTTCGATATGCAGAGATCTGGCTTAATTTTTCCATCATTCTGTTCCTAAAAAGTGCAAAGAGAAAACAAATTGTAAATGGGACATGAATGTTGTATAACGTATACTAAGACTTACCATACACTTATATTGAGTATCAAGAACAAACCCATTTAATTGAAATCGAAGACCTAAAAAAACAAGTCAGTGCTTGAAGTTTAAGCAGCAAATCGAGCGACAACGTGGAGAACAGGAAGACAGCGTCTCTTGCTCAATTTGTCTTGATTCGTGGACTCAATCTGTTTTTTTTTTTTTTAAAGTGCAACAGGAAACCAATTTTAAATATACATAGCGCAATATTTCATACATGCATTTGTATGTACACATAATGTATAGTTTATACCAGCGGTGGGCAACCACCTATTAGAGTCTATTTAAGTTGTGAGCAGCCGCTGCTCCCGGAGTCAATGCTTGCCCACCGCTGGTTTATACACATGCTCATGTTTCTTGACTTACCCATTTTGACTCACTGAAGATCTTATTAAATTTAATTAAAATTGTGAGTAAAAAAAAAAAAAAAAAAAAATTGTAATTTACTTAGAATTCATGTGTTTGTTTTGAACTTAAGAAATAAACTGAGAATTTCCATCTGCTCCGTGCGGTATTTATAGGGTCGACTCAAATAAAAATCATCGCCTACTTTGATAAAGATAACTGTATTTTACATTTCTCAGAGTTGCATTGTTTGTCAGACATAAATAACAGCCCATTTGACTGTTATTGAAACTAACATTGATTGTTCCGGCTGGTTTCAATATATGTTCTATATGTACTTTCTGCAGCAGTTTCATCGAGTTAGCATTAAAGCTGAAACAAGTGCGCATATTAAAGCTTTGATCGGGCTGAAATGCCACAAATGAATTTGCGAATTAAATGAACTGTGTCTCTTTTGAGATCAATTGAGCTTAATATTTGGCCAAAATAAGTGAAAGCATGAATAGAAAGGAAGACAAATAAAATTTTATTTGTTTATTTCTGTCCTCATGCACAAAGCACAGCAAACAAACAAACGTTATAAATTGCACAAACAGCTGAAACTAATCACAGCTAAAAAAAAAAAACAGTAACTTTTGTCATTTGCATTTTGGCGTTTTTTTTTTGTTTATACTAAAATGCATAAAGTTGTGAGGCAAACCGAAAAAAATAAGAAAAAACCAAAAAAATGGCAAATACGATGTTTAGCACATTGTCAACAACAGTCAGCAATGGGTGTGTGTGTGTGTGTGTGCTTTAGTATTTTGCATAAAATTTAAATTCCATTTCTTCGATTTGGGCCAAGTCAACGAGGCAACGAGCCGAGGGTCGCTTTAAGGCAACGATTTGTATGCACGAACGTGCAGCCCCGAATCCCATTTACAACTCAATGATTTTGCAAATCACACACACACACAGTGAAGAGCGTGGAAGAGAGAGAGAGAGAGAGGGCAGCTTGGTACCACGTTGCGGATGAGCAATCTGAAGCGCATTTGCAAATGTGGCACGACACGTACTTAAGCAGCAACATTTGCGAGCGAGGCAGCATAACGCTAATTACACCGAAATTTCAATGATATTTAGCGCCCTTCTTCACAATACCCATCTTTGCACATAGCGTGTGGGCGGGCGCCCCTCTATGCGCTTCTCACTTTCATCTAGTTGATGTCTGTGCTTTATGACGGCCATAACAATGTCCTGACTAGACTTTAAAGCAGCCGAAAACAAATAAAAACAACAATGTCACAAACACGCGTGTGTGTGTGTGTGCTCGACTGGCAGATACCCTGTATATAAATTGAAATATATATATTATTAATTTTTAAAACGTAGTCCACGGTTAATCAGCAAACAATTGTTTGAAGCATATTATAAAATTATAAAAAAGGAAATTAAATTAACACTAAAGATTTATAAAAAATCGAATACTAAAATCTTGAAAAATATAAATAAAAAATAAGAATTTATTTCATTGATTCGACAGATATTATTAATTATTAAAATAAATTATTATGCATATTAGATTTTTTAATTAATATTTAACTATGGTACAGCAAGTCCACAATCAATTATTTAAAACATATTATAAAACGGAAAAGTAAGAAATTAAATTAACATTAAAAAATTAAATAAAACTGATTGTTTATAACTTAAAGAATACAAGTAAAAATAGACAAATATATTTCATTGAATTTATCTATATTTATAGTATGTTTATTATATTAAAGTAGTTTTCCTCTTAATGTTGTTTCACTTTCAATTGGTCACAAGTTGGTTTACCAATACATAGATACCCTGTAAGCAGCTGCTAAGTACGATGACAATCTTTACAAATGCGAATGATACCACTGCATAGATATCCTGTATTTTTAGTGTTCAATGAATGTTTTTCTTTTTGTCAAAAATAAGAAGATAGCTATAAAAGACTCCTTTCTAGCCATTTCTTTGATAACAGGGTATAAAACTGACCTTTGCTTATTTCTCTGTTCTTTTTTTCTGTTTTTTGTTGCCAGGCACAAACTTAATAGTAGTCAGAAAAGTAGACCGTTAGCCAAGTGTGTGTGTGGAAGTGTATGTGTGAGCGTGTCTCACGCACAATCAGCATGGGATGCCAAGATCTCCCTCCCTCCATCCACCTTCTTCCCCTCTTCCCATTTTCTTCCCGCCTTTTCCCCCACTATGCAAAATGCTGTCAGTCCATCTGCTGTTCGTTTTCGTAGTTTTTGTTTTTGTTATTGTTATTGTTGCTGTGTTTTCTTAAAGTTTATCCGATTGTTTAATGAGCTCTGAACGAAATAGAAATCAATGATGCGAATTTTATGTGCCTTGGACAGACTGGACTCGATTGGACTGAACTAAACTGGACTGGACACTACAGGACTAGACTGGACCAAGGTTCCCAGAGACACGTCACGTCAATATGGTTATGCGTGGTGTTGGGAATGGCGCTTGGTTCTTGGTTCTAAGTTCTTGGTTCCAACACGCATTTGTCGACAAAATAATAAACAGTTTGCCAAAACAGCAAACAAAAGGCAAACAACAAAAAATTGAGCATAGTTACATTTGTCTCACCGAAGATTTGATACCCTTGCAAAGCTCCGAGTTTAAAGGCCAATAAAATTTTTATGGTTAGCAATAATTCGTATCTAAGTTGGTCAGGCTAAATCTCTTATTTGATATTTTAGTAACAAAAAAAAGTTGGATCAGCATCTCAATAATCAACATAGATCAACATAGAAATCAACAGTTTTTTTATTGACCGCTCCTATGACAGCAACATTTACTAAATTTATACTAAAATTGGTCAGGGATCCAGCGAATTCCTGCTGTTTGTCAGTATGCTCACAAATTGGAAAGCATCAATTTCATTTACGAGCTGCGAATAGGTCATTGATTTTCCTTCGAGATGCTTTCGTCACTAGCGTGTACTGCCGTCCGCAGTGATTTGGCTCTACTCCTCTATTCCTTGCCCTTCTTTACGAGACAGGATCTTCAAACTAAGCACTTCACTCGCTGTCATAGTCAATAAATTGGGATCAACTCACGATGCAATTTGATAAAGATTCGAAAGATTCCTCGAATATTTTAAATGTCATTCTAACCAAAGACTTGTCCAATCGCAATGCTGAGTTCATCGGTTCTTCCCCAAGCAAACTTGATTAACATTCTGTTCCTAAAAATGTGAAAAGAGAAAACAACTTTTGAATAAGACATTGGAATTGTATTAGTTTACTTTAACTTACCATGATCTCTTCCATGATAACATGGGCTCGAAGGCTGATAAGTCTCAACTGTTGACATTAAAAATGACACATTTGCGACAGGGACAGTTTTTTGACAAAAAGCTGTCCCTGTCGCTCACCATCGCTCACCGATGGAATATAACGTGTTCTACTACCGACGCTTTGAAATTTTGTGTGGTTACGCCACACGGACAGCTTTTTGACAAAATGTGACAAAAAGTGTCGGTGAAAAAGTGCTCGTCTAAATGGGGCTTTACCCATTTTGACTCACTGAAGATCTTATTAAATTTAATGAAAAATTGTGAGTTAAAAAAAAAAAATTATAATTTACTTAGAATTCATGTGTTTGTTTTGAACTTAAGAAATAAACTGAGAATTTCCATTTGCTCCGTGCGGTATTTATAGGCTAGACTCAAATAAAAACCATCGCCTACTTTGATAAAGATAACTGTGTTTTACATTTCTCAGAGTTGCATTGCTTGTCAGACATAAATAGCAGATGATTTGTTCCAACTGGTTTCGATATAAATACTTATGTACTTTCAGAGCTGCACAAAGTTTCATCAAGATGGCACTAAAACTGGGACAAGTTTGCATAGAAATTCCTCCACGTCTTCTTTAATGTGTTGCGAATTTCGTAACAAAATTATGATACACTCTGCAAGAGTATAAAAATACTGTTCCAGCAGCTGTACGAATCCGAAATCCCTTTGGACACTGAATTCAAGCAGACATTCGGATTGGGGTTGCAAAAGGGGGAACAGGGAGCAGGAAGGGGAAAGGGAAAGCAGTTGCTCGAACATTTGCCAACTCGATTGTTCAATGAGTTGAGAGCGCAGAAACATTTTTTTGCAAATATGCTAAAAGAGAACAAAACATAGAGAAGCCCAGAGAAAGAGAGAGACAGAGAAGGCGAGAGAATGAGAAAAAAGAAAAGAAAATATCAGAATTTGTGTGTTGTGTATCAATTGTGAACCAGTTATGAAAAGTCCCAGTCACAATTGAGTCATCATCAAAGTTTTGACACGATAAACAAATACACTCGTATTACAACTAGAATAACAACAACAATAACTCTATACAATTGATTAATGTGAAGTTAATATTAATATGTTATTTAGTTAAAGTAGAACTAAAACTAGAAATAATTCGAATTTCTAATAAAATAGTTCAACATATATTAATATATTATATATGTAATATACATTAAATAAAATAATAATTCCATTATCATTTTAGGTTATTAGCTTGTCAATTGTTTTCAATTACATTCTTAAACATTATTAAGACTTCTATTGGAAAAGGGAAAACAAAGAATTAATAAGAGAAGTAAAGAAAGTAAAAAACGAACAAATGTCAATATGGAAAATCATCTCCAAGTCCCAAATAATAGCAATAATCGGATTGTAAATTGGGGCTACAGCTGTTAATGTTCGTCGTTTGAATTTCGATTCGGGATTCGAGCATGAGATTTGAATCTGAATCTGGGTCAGACCGCAGTAGAATCTGTCTTTAATCAAGCATAAATGAATTATTTAAGACATTGTCAAGTTCTGGGCCCTAAATTGCCGCAATTGAACAACATCGAAGGGAGAAAGTCAAAGAGAAAGTCAGGAAAAGAAAGAGTAAAAGCGACGATTTGCAATTTTTGTCGAGTTGTCATTTCGATTTTATATTTATTTTAAAGACATTTCAGTGTTTTATTTGATTGTTTGCCTTGTTGCCTTTTTTCTTTCAGGCCAAAGGCGAACAACGATAATATATGTATGTATGTATGCCAATACAATG
Source organism: Drosophila recens (assembly GCA_037043495.1). Lineage (NCBI taxonomy): Eukaryota > Metazoa > Arthropoda > Insecta > Diptera > Drosophilidae > Drosophila > Drosophila recens. The sequence continues at coordinate 245,475 of JBAMBJ010004477.1, forward strand.
CTAACTCCAACTGAGATATCAGCAAACAGGTCAGCTGGAAAAAGCGTTCAGGGTCAATTGATTCTAATTACTTGCCCCGACTTGTTTCCAAACTAGACATCATCATAGCATCTCTGGAAAATCAGGCAACCAAATTCGCTTGTTGTAGGCGTTGAAGCGTTTTATGCATTCAATTGGAAATTGGAATCACCGAAATGTTGAAAATGGACCCACAATGTTCATTCTTCGATTTCGCACCACTCGCATTAAGATGAACCACCGATGACGACCCACAATAAAAAAAGGTGAATCAACCTTTAAGTCCAACTGTCACAAAATATGAAAGTAAGCGGCAAGCCTTGGCAATGAAATATTCCTAGACTTTGATTTGGCATTAGTTAATACCTTTGTGTATTCTGTCGTAATAATTGACAACTCCATTATCTACAAAATGTTGGCAGCAATATCTTAATAGGGCGGAAACTGCATCTCAGCATTTATCATAATATAAATACAAACAATCCAATCTAATGAAAGTATTACATATATGGAGTATAAATGTTTATTTTTGTTAAAATAGTGTTGTTCGAATCACATGAAGAACTTGTATATCAAAGGGTGACATTAATCTTGGACCGCAAACTCTGAAACGTCATCTCCATCATCGCAACATGGCTAAAGTATCCGACATTTGACCAAGTTGGCTTTGTTCTCCCATCTTCCTCGGGCAACTTCACGAGAAAGGATCTTCAAACTATGCACTTCACTCGGGGCCATCGTTAATAAATCGGGATCGACTCGGGATGCGATTTGATTAAGATTTAAAAGATTCCCCGAATATTTTAAATGTCATTCAAACCAAAGACTTGTCCAATCTCAACTTCCCATCGATGGCAGCGGGTGAGATGCTGAGTTCATTGATTCTTCCCCCAAGCAAACTTGATTTACATTCTTTCCTAAAAATAAAAGCAAAAAGAGAATTATAAATAAGACATACAAATTAAATAACATACTAAAACTTACCATTTATGGGTATTTATACCGAGCCTCCGAGCAGTTAGACGTGATTCATGATAGCTTTGACTTGAATGCAGATTAATAGCCATTTTAGTCGCAGAAAGTATCCATTGAGCAGCGAATCAAATTCCACTGGTGTAAAAAAAATAAAAAATAAACTAATATTCCATACATACAAAATAGTTTATACATATTTTTGTGTTTATTGACTTACCTATTTGGACTCACTGAAGTTCTTTTTAAATTTGACACGCAAGATTGTGAATTATTATTATTATTATTATTCTTCATCTCTATCATCGCAACACGGCCAAAGTATCCGAGAAACGTTTAGACCACCGACCAAGTTGGCTTTATTCTCCCATCTTCTTCGGGCATCTTCACGAGAAAGGATCTTTAAACTATGCACTTCACTCGCTGTCATCGTCAATAAATCGGGATCAACGCAGGATGCAATTTGATTGAGATTTAAAAGATTCCTCGAATATTTTAAATGTCATTCAAACCAAAGACTCGTCCAATCGCAACTTCCCATCGATGGCAGCGGGTGAGATGCTGAGTTCATCGATTCTTCCCCCAAGCTGATTACTTGATAATTTACATTCTTTTCCTAAAAATAAAAGCAAAAAGAGAACAAATTATAAATAAGACATACAAATTAAATAACATACTACAACTTACCATTTATGGGTATTTATACGCGAGCCTCCGAGCAGTTAGACGTGATTCATGATAGCATTGTCTTAAATGCAGATTAATAGCCATTTTAGTCGCAGAAAGTATCCATTGGGCAGCAAGTCGAATTCCACTGGTGTAAAAAAATAAAAAATAAACTAATATTCCATACATACATTTGTATACACACAAAATAGTTTATACATATTTTTGTGTTTATTGACTTACCTATTTGGACATATGTAGCATAAATGTTTATTTTTCGTAAAATAGTGTTGTTCGGATCACAGGAAGAACTTGTATATCAAAGAGTGACATTAATCTAGACAGCAAATTCTGGAACGTCATCTCCATCATCGCAAGATGGCCAAAGTATCCGACATTTGACCAAGTTGGCTTTATTCTTCCATCTTCCTCGGTCCTTACGAGAAAGGATCTTCAAACTATGCACTTCACTCGCTGTCATCGTCAATAAATCGTGATCAACTCGAGATGCGATTTGATTAAGATTTAAAAGATTCCCCGAATATTCTAAATGTCATTCAAACCAAAGACTTGTCCAACCGCGACTTCCCATCGATGGCAGCGGGTTCATTGATTCTTCCCCCAAGCTGCTAACTTAATAATTTACATTCTTTTTCTAAAAAAAAAAAAAATCCAAAAAATTCAAGAATACAAATTATAAATAAGACATACAAATTAAATAACATACTAAAACTTACCATTTATGGGTATTTATACCCGAGCCTCCGAGCAGTTAGACGTGATTCATGATAGCTTTGACTTGAATGCAGATTAATAGCCATTTTAGTCGCAGAAAGTATCCATTGGGCAGCAAATTGAATTCCACTGGTGTAAAGACAAAAGTTACTGCATAAGATTATTCACATTTTCGTGTTTATTGACTTACCCATTTGGACTCATAGAAGTTCTAATTAAATTTGACTCAAGATAAATTTGATTTAAAACCGAACTGAATAAACACATTTAAATTTTCTTTTAGCTTAAAAAAAAAATAAAATAATATATATCGAAGAATTAAAAAAAAAAGTAATTTACTTAAAAACGACGTGTTTACTTTGAACTTAAGAAATAAACTGAGCATTTCCAATTGCCCCGTGCGGTATTTATAGGCTAGACTCAAATAAAAACCATCGCCTACTTTAATAAACAAAACTGTGTTTTACATTTCTCAGAGTTGCATTGTTTGTCAGAAACAAATAACAGCTGATTCGACTGTTACTAAACATAACATGATAATGTAAGCCGTTAGGTTTTGAAATTGTGAAGACATTTGAATTTTGAATTTTTTTTTCGCTTGCGAGTGAAAACTGTACAATTTGAAAATCCCTTTCTAATTTCTACAATTTTGTGTGTGTGTTTTACCAACCAGTTTTTATTTGACTTGATTTTTGAAGCTTGTTTTTGTATACGAGATACGTAGATACAAAGATACATGTAATTACACGTAGATACATATATTTTCGCACTTTGGCCACAAATGAAGAAAATGCAAATTGCGCATTTTCGCACTTGTTGTTGTTGTAGCATTTTCTTTATTTTTCCTTATCTCCAGTCACAGTTTTCAATTTTTTTTTCTCTGTTTTTTTTTGCACTTATTTTTGTTGCACATTATGCGGTGGCAGCTGCCCTTTGCTTCCTTCAGCTTGCAGCAGCCACAACCACAAACACAGCTCGACTAACGGCATCGAGTGTTGTTGCCACACACACACACACAAACACACAGTCACACACATACATACGCTTGCAGACACTTGCACAAATGGGGTCAAAAGTCTGCATTTTTCAATATCACTGGCGCCGAGTCGTGGCTGCCAACACACACACACACTCACACGCATAAGAGTATACATAAATATACATACATACATCCATACACTCTGACACAAATATTGATGAATACATGAACTTGGAAAAGGGGCGTGCCGAGTGTTCTTCTTACACCCCTGAACTTTATGGTACGGCCTCTAGGGTCGCACATGACGCGATCGAGTGCTTAAAAAACAACTACAACTTCTTCTGCACACACACACACACAACCCTTTAAGCACTCAGTTTCACACACAGACACACACATATGAATAACTGACCATGCAAATATTTGAACTTAATTATAATTACGAGTAAGCAGCATTTATGCTGGCGTGTTTTCACAATATTTAAAATACATATACATACGTACGAGTACAAAGAATTGTGCCAGCGATAAAAAACGTTAAGCTGAGTAAAAAGTGAAATATTGTAGCAGTTGAAAATACATAGAGTGCTCTATAAATAGCTTTAATGCAACGTGAAACTGTTGAAAGTCACTTAAAGCTTATGCAAGCTCCTTAAAGCTCGTGTGTGGGTAGACAAATATAACTTAAGTCAAACCTAAAGCTTCTACAAGCTATCGAAAGCTCATTAAAGCTGCATTTTGAAGAAGCGAAAAATAACTTAAATAATTTAAGCCTTTCTGCTTTTTACAATATTTTATAGCTATTGTTTATAACTAAGAGAAACTTAAAGCTCAAATCTCACCTAAGCGGCTTAAGGCGACTTTAATTATATTTTGTACAAGTAGTTGAGCGTGCATTAAAAAGCTCGACAAAGCTCCATAAAGTGTCTTAAAGGCAATATATTTAAAAAAAATATTTTTAAATCATTAATTATGTAGTCAGACACACAATTAAAAGCTACTTAAAGCTCACCAAAGCTCATTAAAGCTCTCCTGTGCAACATCAACAAACAATGTATACGAATTTTAATTAAATACTATTTTAATATCAAGGCTAAGACCCAGCGTGAACTTTGATAGACATGCTCAAACCATTAAGTAATGATGCTTTCATGTGCTTTCACAGTGTTGCGAAATGGTCTAGTGACAAACTGGGTGCTTTATTTTCAATCGTCACACAACACTGCTACAACGGATATCTTTACGCTGATATCTTTCAATATGGTTTGAAGTGAGCTTAAGTGCGTTTTGCCTTGTGCGTTGTCGGCCTTTTCAGCTCGTATCATTGGCAGTTAAGCATAGGCTTTTGGTGCTGCCAACTCATGTTGAAATTAATCTTAGATTTTGCGCATTTCACTTGTGAATTGAATTGAACTCAATTGAATTTTGAGTGCTTCATCCAAATAGGAACAAGAGCTCAAATGATAACCAAAAACAGTTAACATTTTCCACCTGTATTTCAATTTGTATACCCTGTAAACTATAATGCATGTACAGTTGAGGTATAAAGAGATGAGAAAATTATATTGATAGCTACAGAGTAGGTTAAATAAAAAATTTAGTCATTTATAATTAAGTCCACAAAACAGTGCGATAATAAAATGTTTTTTATTCTTAATTCTTATTTTTAAACTATTATTTTTAATCATTGCAGGGTATCTACTAGACGTACAGCTTAGTCATGACTGTCGTGTAACTCTTTCAGTATTTATTTTTCGATTTTAAATTTTTTGCATACGAGTATTTTGTTTTGTAATTTGAATGAATGTGTGTGCAACATGAATTTATTTTCATCATGTTGCATAAATTATATCATACTTGTATTCGGCTATGGGCGTGCCACGCCCCCTTTTCTGGCAATAGCCTCCAATTGAAATTTATTTATTTGTATTTTTTTCTCTTCTCCATTTCATCTTCGTATTCATTGCAAATTATTATTCTTGCTCATTTTGTTCGCATATATACTAAATATATATATTTTTTATATTTTATTCTTGGCACTTGCGAATGAAATATAATGCATCAAGCTGGTGTGGGGATAAGGGCGGGGGTGGGGATCGGGTGGCTGTAGGAAAGGGGAAAGGGGCTGGGGTTGGGGATGGGTTTTTGGGGTTCATGTTCTGGCCAGCATTTCACTTTGTGTGCCATTTTGTGGCACAAAATCTGCACGTCGTCTGCTTGTCTGTTGCCCTTCACCCGTTTAACCCCCTGCTGCCCACTGCAGTCAGTCGTTAGTAGTTGCGACCACTCGCTGTAATACATGTTGACCTTGGATGCGGGCGTAGCGTGTGTAACATGTGGCATGTGGCATGTGGCACAGCGAACCTTTATAATGGAGCTTAAACTCATTTACATATAATGCATATCATATTTGTATAGCGACTTGAATGTGTGTTTAATTACTTCGCCAAGCACACACACACACACACAGCGTCTAACACACACACACACTCGGAAGCACACACGCACAGTTGAAGTTTAAGCCAACAAATGGCACGCGAATAGAACGCCTAAGAGTATGCAACAAATTTGTTAAGCCTCATTTGTGAGCTAAAATCGGAAAATCCTCTAAAGACCCGCAAATCCAAGAGTTCCAGACTTTGTCAAAGACTTTCACAAATTTAGCACGACTTCTCGAAGAATCTATTTAGGAGAAATTATACAACGCACGGAAAAGCTACGAGATTTACAAATGAGACTTGATAAAAAATATTTATTTTTATTGAATATTTATAAAAGTGTTGAAAATTGGATAATCATTTATTTTTAATTTCATCATTTATCATTTAATTATTTAATCATTTATTTTTAATTCTTTACTATTAAAAATAATTTTTAACTTCATTTTCAATCGACATTTTTTTTGTAGAAGTCATAATGTAAATTTTATTTTCTTTCTCTTTCATGCTTGAGACATTGACAAAAAAAATCAGATCAAAATAAAATAATAATAAATTCATCTTCTTAATAGATATCGTGTTATTCTAATATTATTTAAATCTATATTTCTGTAGTCGATATACATAAATACAGCTGTTCAATTAATAACACTATAAATGTATAAATTATCGATATTTCAATCAGTGTCAAGTATGTTTACACATATCATTTTATCATCTCTAATACGAAATTGCAAGCCAGAATAGGAAAAGTAAAATGCACACCTGGATAGAAAATTTAATGACTAATAAAAGTCTCGACAAATATATAGTAATTAAATAAAAATCTTTAAAATAAGCAATATTTTTATTATAAAAAAGTAATTTATTAACTAATCAAAGAAAACGAAAACAACTGTGCAATTAAAATGATTTTCTTGTAATAAATTAAATCAGTTTTGAAAGTTTGCTGTCTTGATTCTAAAAGAAAATAATGTGAATTAAACTAAAGCAATATGTCAGAATTTATGAGCACTTTTCAATTGGTTGAAGAAGGAGGAGATAGCAATGTTGCAATGCTTATTACTATTTCCAGTTAATTTGCAAATAATAATTACAGCTCTTAAAATATTTATATTCAAATTGCATTACAATTAACAATGAACAGTGGAATCATCGTCATGTCTAATTTGCAACTGGCAAAGCCCGCAAGTAATAGAAGCTAACATTTTTGCTAGCCATAATTGGAATTGCAAGACCAAAGAACAACATACATGCAACACACTCACACACACACACATACGCACATACACAAAATGTTAATACATGTGCGTAGTTAAAGTCATTCTTTGTGTGTAAGCTCTAATTTCGAGTGTTGAAATCTATTTGATAAAGAGCAGGAGAAAGTGAGAAAGTGAGAGAGTGAGAGGGAGAAAGAGTGCGAGTGTGGGAGTGAATTAGGAAAATAAAGCATAAACAAGACTAAACAAAAATCCCTGACGAGCTGTTATTTGCATTTTGTTGATTAAGCAAATTTTAAAACTTTTGCATGCATACGATATAGAGAGAGAGAAAGACAGACAGACAGATAGAGAGAGAAAGAACGAGAGAGTGAGAGTGCTCACACAATGCAAGTGCCGACCGACAGGTGGCGCTGCAATTCATATTGCTTTAGTATGTGTACTACCTTTTGCTGTCTCTCTCCCTCTCTGTCTCTTTCCTTATCCTCTTCCCTCACTCCTTCCCCCCTCTTTTTCTCTCTCTTTTAATCTCTCTCTCTCTCTCTCTCTCTGTGGGTATCTATACACGCGTGTTTTTATTTTGCTGAAATTTTCTTTACTTTACCGGACTTTGCTTTGGTTTAGTTTGGTTTTTGAGCTCTGCCAACCGAACAGATCCTCCTACCTCAAACCCCACCCCTTAACACCCCCTCGACCAACTCTTCCGCTGAAAGTTATTACACTGTAGCACAATGCACAAAAAAAATAGGGGAACAAGCAAGACCAATTTTTGAAGGCACGTCGAAAATTTGATACTCTTTAAAATCAAAAAAAAAATAAAAATTTGAAAAAAGTGTTTTTTAAATTTAGCTGCAATTTTGTTCACAAAAATTAAATTTTTGACCAATAGTTCCTATGGCAGCTATATGAATCAGAAATGTTAAATTTCACCATAGATTTTTTAGAATTTATAAAGTAATAATAAAAGTTCACAGCTTGTGAGTTTGGTTAAGAGAACTGAAAAGCACAGAAATTTGATCATATGTTAGTTTTCAACCGATTTTTCTCGAGACATCTATATGAAACAGCTTATATTAAAATATTACAGACACAATCTGTGAGTTTAGTTGAAATATCTCAAAATAAATATACAAAAAATTCCAAACGTATTCTTCGTAGTGCGTACTTTTAATCAGAATTTTAGTAACCTGAAGGAACATTTCTAAAATGTCATTCAACAAATTGTAAAAATTGTAGCCTTTCAGTCCTTACCGTTTCGTCACCAAAATATCCTGTAAATGGTTAAATGAATGAGTCACTCATTTTAAGGAGATTTATATGACTGAGTGATCAAATTACGTTTGCCACGCCTTCTTTAAGGCGCTACACACTACGTGACAAAATTGTAATACTCTCTGCCAAAGGTATGTACACTGGCGCACATATTTATTGGCACAGCAAACATTTTGAGATTTGGGGGCTTAATTGTTCCCCTATCGTTAACATATTGGTATCAATGGAAAGGTCACTTAAATTCCGTTTGAATGATATAAAACTTTTCTTAACCCATTAAGTACCCTTCGAAAATTTCGAATTTATGTAAAAGTCAATTTTCGAAACTTTTTTCCTCGATTTTTTACCAAAAATTTTTTGATGCAAAAAAATTCTTTAAACAATTTAAGGAGTGACTGCAAAAAAAATTTTTTAAAAATATTTTTGCTAGTATTTTTTATAATTTTTTGAAAAAAATCCTAAAAATGACCATTTTAACCCCTTTTTCCTACTTTTTACATAAAAAGTGCCTTTTTAGCAATTTTCAAAAAATTATAAAAAATACTAGCAAAAATACTTTTTAAAAAATTTTTATTTGCAGGTCACTTAAATTGTTTAAAGAATTTTTTGCATCAAAAAATTTTTGGTAAAAAATCGAGGAAAAAAGTTTCGAAAAATGACTTTTACATAAATTCGAAATTTTCGAAGGGAACTTAATGGGTTAAGAAAAAGTTTTTATATCATTCAAACGGAATTTAAGTGACCTTTCCATTGATACCAATATGTTAACGATAGGGGAACAATTAAGCCCCCAAATCTCAAAATGTTTGCTGTGCCAATAAATATGTGCGCCAGTGTATGTATATAAAGAAGAAGTAGAAGAAGAAGAACCTATTCCAACCCAACGCAACATCCCAAATGGTCTGGAGTGTCAGTTGCCTTCACTTTTCCCGAAAGTGACTTCTGTTTTCCTACCAATTTTAGGTCACATGTGTGTGTGTGTGTGTGTGTGTGTGTGTGTGTTAGCTGGTCAGTCAGTGCCAAGTTGTGGCACTCGCAACGAGTCGACTGTTTGCATTTGCCACTCAAGTGCGAGTTATTAAGCGAGTTAGTTTTTCGGATTTTCCTATCAAATTTATTTGTTGTTTGTTGTTACCTTCGTATTTTTCCTCTGAGAGTATGTGTGTGTGTGTGGGTGTGTGTGTGTGGGTGTTGGTGTATGTGTGTGTGGGTATGTGTGTTCGTTTGCAGCTTGTATAGCCAATGCATTAATTTTTTCTGCTTTTGCCTTTGCTTTTAGCCCACACGTCATTTGCCATGGCCAGCAACTGTGTGTTTGTGTGTGTGTGTGTGTGTGTATCTATGTTGGCCTTAAAGCCATTTGCCTGTTTTTGGTCGTTTGATTGGAAATCATCTTTGCACTCATTTCCATTCATTTCATTTATTCGAGAGACACTCATTGAATGCTTTATGCTATCAGATGCTTTTTTCCATCTTCGTTTTCTGCAATGCTTTTAACCAGAAGAATTGTCGTTAAGGTGCAAGATGAATTTGAAAATGAAAGTGATATATGAACTTAAAAGCACATTGCACTACACTACGCATATAGCATTGAAAATTCGTAGAATTTAGGTTTTATTTATTTTAGTAGAAAGTTTGCAAAATCTTTGAATTTAGGTTTTTTTTTATTTTTTGTTTATAGGTAACAAATTTAAGATAAAATAATGTACCGAAAAATTTATTCAGTTTCAGTTTATCATTAAATTTAAAAAATAAGAAAATGTAATCAAAGTAATTTTATGATTTAAATATGATATGATATTTATTCAAAGTTGTTGTGCGATATTTTCAGACTTCTTGTGATTATGTACATATATTTCTAACTGAACTAATTCTATTTATTCGTTTTCTCTTTTCCAACCCTTTGCAACTTGTCTTTTCTTTACATCCACAACTTTTCGACATTTTTATTTTTTTAATTAATTTCTTACTCCAACTCTGTCTAAATATGTATATGTATGTTTATTTTCTATGTACTGGTTTTATTACTTGTCTTTCTCCAAATGGCTTCACTCAATTATTATTTTTTTGACGATAAATCGACAACTCGATTTTTGTTTTGACGATTTTAGCATTTCGATTTAAAGAACGATCTATAATTTGGATTTACATGAGTAGTCTAAACTATTATACAATATATGTATTTCCAACTCTAGAGATTCCTTTTTTATCACATTTCTCTCTTTCTCTTTCTGTCTTTCTCAGTCTCTCTCTTTCTTTAGTTTCAGCTTTATTCTTGGTCTTGGCATATTTTGCACTATTTATTTATTTAATGCACACAAAAATACACACATTTCATTTTTGGCACACACATTCGCATTGATTATCTCCTCTCTCTCCCATCCCTCCCCTCTGTCAACTCCCCTTTGGTTACTTGCAGCCATCACTTACAAATGCTGCCGCTCCAATTACTTAACATGCCGCTGAAGTACTCCACAAAATAACAAAAAAAAAATACAAAAAATACAACAACAAAAATATTAGAAAAAGGAGAGAAAGAGAGAAAAAAGGGGGTTTAACTTTAGCCAAAAGTCGCAACGCATTCAATTTAACTTTCACAATTGCAATTGCATTGGCATTGCGACATTCACTTTTCATTTTCAATTTTGTTGCCCACTGAGTTCTCTCCTTACCCGCTCCGCAGCCTTTTCTGTTCGCCACACTCCCCTCTAGGCTGAAAAGGGGCGGGAGAGAGTCAGTGAGAGAGAGAGAGAGACAGTCGAAGTTGGAGTTTCAGCTGGCGCCACATGCGCCACATGACCACAGGCTATAACTCACGCCCTTAACTCTCTCCCACCCCAGCTCTACCCCTTCTCCCACTTCTGCCCTTCCCTTGTACCCACCTAGGGTGCATGCCCATGTGCCACGCCCGTTTCGCCACACCGTTTTGGCACTTGGCGTCATTTTTCGGCGTCAACTTTACTACACCCGTTCATTCATTCAATTGTCACAGTTCTCACATGTCACTCTCTCTCTATCTCTCCCTCTCTCTGTTTCTATTTCTCCTCCTTTCTCTCTTTTCTGCCTGTCTATCGAAGTCACTTTTTGTCGCATGCTGCACCGTTTTCAATGTCACTTTGTCAACTTATTGTTTCGTGTGCCAAACCAAAGCCAAAGTCACTATACAAAAATCTTGTAAAAAGAAATTTTTTCGTTTTACAGCTAACCGAAACTTGAATACCCTAAAAGTGCAAGAAAAAGTGCAAATCGCGAAATTTTTTTAATATTTATATTTAATATTAATTTAGCTATCTGTTTAAAAAATTGGATCTAAAGCAAACAAGAATAATTTTTGAGCTGCACTTTCAAACGATATTCGATAAATAATTATCGGCCTTATATTCATTTAAAATAATTGCCTATCAAGACTTAATTATTGATAAATTAAGCACAACAAAAATATTCTATCTCAAACATATTAAAATTAATTTATAGCCGATATTTGCAAGAATTTATTAATTATTAATAGGTAAATATCAAAAGTGTCATCACTAGAAATTTTTAAACATTTCCCTGCGAACTTAATTTATCGATAACAGATATGAATATACCCAAATTTAGAATTGTCAATATTTTATGCAAAAGTATTTATAACAATGTATTAACTTGATTCTTTATCGATATCCACACGATAACGATTATTTACGATATTATGGATTTCAACCCAACATCAGCCTGTAATATTTTTCTCCTTAATTCCGCTACAAATTGTTTGCTTATTATACAATTTTTTGAAATTTAATATCTGTTTCGATAAGTCTAAGAGCATTCCAAAGTTAAGACTTTATAAAAAACGATGGTGTCAAAAATAACACATTTTATTTATTTTTTTTTTTCAGATTCACTGACAATTGCCAGAGTTTCTGAGTATTTCGCTAGGGTATTGAAAGAGATTTGGCAATGCTAGAAAAATTCCAGAAAATACTAAAGAAAGAAAAAGTTACACCAAAAAATAGAAAAGAAAGTACAAAGTGAAGTAAACAGCTTTCGGGGCATGTTTCTATTGTTGTTTGCCCTTTTTGTCGCCTTTTGTGTGACACACACACATGAAACACACACACATGCAACACACACACTCACACATGGTGCATGTTCGTTGGCATTTTGTTTGCGAGCGAGAGAAAAAAAACACATAGAAAAAACAAAAAAACGAAAACAACGTGCATGGAAGAAGCAGAGTGTAAAGTGCAAGTTGGCAGCTTGGCCGCTTCCGTTTCCGCTTTAGTTTTGCGTCGCTGCCAGCGGCGGCAGCAGCAGCAGCGGCGGCGGCAGCGGCAATAACAATAGCAACAAATGCCATGCGCTTGCAACATCAGTTGACTTTTACACACACACACACGCACACTTATGCAACACACACACAGCGACATTTGGTTTCTTGTTGCCTACTTTTTGGCATGGCTTAAAATCATAACAAAAAGTTCTTGCCACAGGTTGTTGTTGTTGTTCTTGCCAACAACAATAACAACTACAATAAATGCCATAACTATAATGGCAACAAATATGCATGTTACAGCAACAACAACAACAACAACAACAAAACAAAGAAAAACAAGCCCAATATCAATAGAAGAACGAACAAAAAACTTGCAAGAATTTCTGTTCTCAGCCTGACGAAGATTAAATACCCTTGCAGAAACTCCCTAGGGCAAACAGTTGTTATATTTTTTTATATCGGCAATTTCAGCATATTTGAGCCACAAACGTACATTTCGAAAATGTAAAATGAGTTTTAAATTTAATCAAAAGATTGTTGACAATTAAAATATTTTCATTTTTATTAAGTTGTTTATTTTTAGGAATGTTTTACAATTCTCTAACAGCCTAATAGCAACGCCAAAGCAAATTGCAGTCTTCCTGTCAATACTTTTGGGGAGATAAAATTCTTAAATATTGAAGATAACTAAATAAATTTTAAACTGTGATAAGTATACAAATAATACAATTGTACATAATAAGAAAATAAAGACATTTTTTTTTTTTGAAATTTTAGAAAAGTTTATTTTATTTATCTATGATTTTGTAAACACGCTAGACACGGAAACATAATTTCGATTATTTTAATAAAATTTTTTTAATTAACATTTCATTTCAATAAAATAATGTTCATTAATTTAAATTTATTTATAATTTATATGATTTTAAATAGTTCTAAGGCATCCGATTATCTGAGATACAATTCTAATAATTTTTGAAACACATTCGAATATCCTAATTAAATAATGAAAACAAAAAAATAGCCAAAAAGGTTGAGGCTAAATAAGCGGCAAATAAATTGATAAGAAATTGCAATTAATTATATATATTTAATATATATTTTCTTTAATACATGTAGCTAAAGCTGAAAGAAGAAAATGCAGCACTTGTGCTGGTTATCACACAGTCGAGCACACTCGACAAAAGTATTCTTGTTGCCATTCTTAGAGACGAAGAAGAAGACCTGGGATAATCAAAAGGTAAAGTCTGGTAATTGGCAGCTTCAAGCCATTCCAATAAAAGCCAAAACTTGGCGCAGCCACAGTTACAGTCAAAGTAAAAGCCAAAGCGAAAGTAAAAGCCAAAGCGAAAGTAAAAGCCAAGTTTGTTGTCAGAAAAGCCAACTGGCTTCAAAAATAGCGTTGAAGTGTTTTTGCCGCAGCCGAAAAGTATGCAATGCAATTATCATAACCATTATGGCAGCAGCCTCTTTGTGCCTAGAACGAGAAAGAGATACAGAAAGAGAGCGACAGACAGAGAGAGAGAGAGAGGGAGGGAGAGAGAGAGAGAAAAGCTGTGGAATATAAAATCATTTGACTTTTGGGAATATTTAAGGCAACTGAAAGTTCAAGTTCTTAATAATACCCAATGGCTGCTGCTGCTGCTGCGTGTGAAAAACGCTTGCTCTAGGAATTTTCTCCGCTCTCAGTGTTTTTCCCACTCATTCAGTTCACGCTGTTGCCTTATCTTTAATCTTCAGTCTTCAGGCCGTTTTTGTTGGCCTGGTTAAATGAATTATGCGCTCTTAAATGGATTTTACTCCAATTGTCATAAATTCAGCATCGATTGCCTTGTAATTGTCATAATTAACTGTTAACACACATACAACACACACACACACGCACGCACACACACAGACACACACACACACAGCTTGTGTGTTTGCTAAAGACGAAAACGGCTTACGCTGCGTATACGCAATATTTACTGAAGCTCCACTTGATACTACATATTAAGCAATTTTGTTTTAGGGAAATTTAATTATTTTTCAATCAACAAACAGCGTGTCCCTCTCTCTCTCTCTCTCCCTTCCCACACGTCTCTCAGCACACAGCTTCCCTCTCACTCACTCATTCTCTCTCACTCATTTTCTTGCTATCTGCACACATTTGTATTTACTTTGAGCTTGGCACAACCAAATTTAATGACAGCTTTGTGACAAAGAGCTGCAGGTGTTGCAGACAGAGAGGGAGAGGGAGAGGGAGATAGAGAGAGAGAGAGGAGAGAGAGTGAGTAAAACAGGGAGACAGTGAGTGAGTCACTGTGCAAATGACAAAGAAGGAAGAACACAAAATAGAAAAATGTTAAAAAAAAAGACTAAAGTCGAGAACAGCATGGAAAACGGCTGCATTTTCATTTCGTTAAGCAACAAAACTTTCAGCTCGCAACCCTCGTTATCCATTTTCTTACCCTCCCCACCCCCCTTAAGCACCCCTCTGGCTTCTTTCCCATTTCCCCCAACTGACATTTTAATTAAATCCCTAAACGAGAGATACGCTCGCTTTTCTATGCTGATGCTTCTGTCGACTTTTCACTTGTTGTTGTTTCTATTGTTGTTGTTGTTGTTCTTCAGTTGTTGTCACTTCATGTGGTGTTGTTGTTGTTGTTGTTGCCGTTTCTGTTGCAACTTCCCATTGCAACGCATTGACAATGTCCCGAATCCCAACACTCACACACACACACATACAATTCAATCGACAAACTTGACTTGCCTTGTCGTCCAAGTCAAAATTTCAACTGATTTCCGGTCGGTTAATCCAAGAGTTCCTTCTAAGGCTCTTAATATTAAGCTATTCAAAAATATTGAACTTTGTCTTTAATACAAACGGTTACTAAATTCAAGAAAATGCGTATGGGCTTATCCTGAGTTGCGGACGTTACATTTGCACGCAAATATTCATGTTTAAACTGATACAACTCACATTAACTATAATATTTGAAGTATTATTAAAACCAATAATATTCATATCAAAAAAGGTTTATTTATGCATGATTAAATCTTTTTAAAATTAAGTATTTTAGCTACGTATTCTTTACATAATATATTATTTCTACCAAAGCAAAAAAAAGTTTGTCTCAAGAATGTGACGAGACGAAAATGTTCTGATGTTTTCAATTGCATTTCCCAAATTTATAGCGCAATAAACGACACTGCGAAAAAAAAATAACATATTTAAGTATGACTAGCGCCTTAACTTATAAGACTTGTCTTGCAGCGCTAGGAATCAAATCAAATAAATAAATAAATAAAACAAAATAATTATTAATAATAAAACAAAACAAAATAATAATTATTTAATTCTCCAATTAATGTATTTTTTCACCAACAGTGGCAGTCAAAAGTGCTCACGCCATTTACTGCTTAAACTTTTGGAATATTTATTTATTGTGGAAAAAACCTGGCCCCCCTCCCCCATGCCACCCCTCAAAAAATATGAATCCATACGCCTTTCAATATCAGTTTAAGTTTCAGTTAAAGTCAAAGTCGAACCTTAACAAATATTGTGATCACAACAAGTCAAAAGGAGGCAAAACTTGTCGTTGTTTGTCTTCGCCTCCATTTGCCATTTTTAGCCAGTTTCGCATTACGTTTTTTTAACGTCATTATTATTATAATGCTGATGATGATTATCATTGTAATCATAGTGCTATAACCCACTGTTACAATGTCCTACAGTCCTGTTGAACTGGTTATGTGAGGTCTGTCTGTATGCCAACTTTGCAGCTCTGTCATAACTATATCCTGTAAATGGTTGAGCAAGAGTATGCACAACTTTGAGAAAGGTATGAGTCAGCGCAACAAATTCCCGATGCTAGAAAGAATACTTAAATTAGTTAATTTTGTTTACAGGGTGTCTTCTAGTCGATCATAATTTATGCAGCACACCTGAATTTCGTTGATCATTCATAATGATATGTGTGAATTTATTATTATTTGTTTATATATTATACTTACAGAGTAATTCAGTCTATCAATCTTTTATTTGCAACTTGCAACTCATCCCATTAACAGATTGTTTTCTATTCGATCAATGCTCTCCAACTTATTACAGGTCATCTTCTAGTCGAATATGTGTGTAAGACATTTGAGTTAATTTAGAAATATTTAGAGCGTACCTTTAAGGCAAGTAGTTATATTTTAAAATGTACAGGGTATCCTATAGTCAATCAGTAGCGCGTATGCAGCCCCTTGTTATTGTTGTTGTTGGCCTACACACATTTGGCATATCGTTAACGCTGTGAGCCTCGTTGTCTGCCACGCCCCAGTCCCCCTTAGCCCACGGTAACCCATCTTAACCCATGCGGACCCATCCAACCCGGCAACAATCCATCCAACTGTGTAGTAAGTATGTAGTTGCTATGTGCGTTTCTTTGTTTGTTTGTTTGTCTATCTGAGCACATCAATTTCTTGTCTCTGCCATCTGCCCCCTCCCCCTCCACCGCCCCCTTCCTGCCACGCCCCTTCCCTCCCCGCCATTGTCCTATTAGACTCTCGGCTGTTGGTGACTTGGTGTCGCCTCTCAGCGCACATCCTACCCAAAGCCAGGGCTGCACAATCCTCAATTGTTCCACTTATGAAATCACATTTCAAACATTTCAAACTTTTCCGTTACTGTCAATAACAGTCGATTTTCAGATAGTCGCAATAACAGCTGTAAAACCATCTGAAAAATGTTAGTCAAAGCAGGCGGTTTATTTTTATTCACATTTTGAACAATTTTAAATAAGTTTACAATCAAAGTAGGCGAACATTTCTATTTGAGTCTATCCTATAAATAGCGCACGGAGTAAATGAAAATGCTCAGTTTATTTCTTAAGTTCAAAGCTAACACGTCGTTTTTTAGTAATTTTATATTTTTATAATTCTTCGTTTTATTTTTCTTTGCAAGTACTTTTTTTTTATTTGATTTTAATTTTTGTAAGCTAAAAGTAAACTTAAATGTGTTTTTTCAGTTCGGTTTTAAATCAATAAAATAATAATAATAATAATTAATAATCTTGCGTCAAATTTAAAAAGAACTTCAGTGAGTCCAAATAGGTAAGTCAATAAACACAAAATATGTATAAACTATTTATTTTGCGTGTATACAAAATGTATGTATGGAATATTAGTTTATTTTTTATTTTTTTACACCAGTGGAATTCGATTTGCTTCCTAATAGATACTTTCTGCGACTAAAATGGCTATTAATCTGCATTCAAGTCAAAGCTATCATGAATCACGTCTAACTGCTCGGAGGCTCGGGTATAAATACCCATAAATGGTAAGTTTTAGTATGTTATTTAATTTGTATGTCTTATTGATAATTTGTTCTCTTTTTGCTTTTAATTTTAGGAAAAGAATGTAAATTATCAAGTTAGCAGCTTGGGGGAAGAATCGATGAACTCAGCATCTCACCCGCTGCCATCGATGGGAAGTCGCGATTAGACAAGTCTTTGGTTTGAATGACATTTAGAATATTCGGGGAATCTTTTAAATCTTAATCAAATCGCATCTCGAGTTGATCCCGGTTTATTAACGATGGCCGCGAGTGAAGTGCATAGTTTGAAGATCCTTTCTCGTGAAGATGCTCGAGGAAGATGGGAGAACAAAGCCAACTTGGTCGGTGGTCTAAACGTTTCTCGGATACTTTGGCCGTGTTGCGATGATAGAGATGAAGAATAATAATAATAATAATAATTCACAATCTTGCGTCAAATTTAAAAAGAGCTTCAGTGAGTCCAAATAGGTAAGTCAATAAACACAAAAATATGTATAAGCAATTTTGTATGTATGGAATATTAGTTTATTTTTTATTTTTTTTACACCAGTGGAATTCGATTCGCTGCTCAATGGATACTTTCTGCGACTAAAATGGCTATTAATCTGCATTTAAGACAATGCTATCATGAATCACGTCTAACTGCTCGGAGGCTCGGGTATAAATACCCATAAATGGTAAGTTTTAGTATGTTATTTAATTTGTATGTCTTATTTATAATTTGTTCTCTTTTTGCTTTTATTTTTAGGAAAACAATGTAAGTTATCAAGTAAGCAGCTGGGGGAAGAATCGATGAACTCAGCATCTCACCCGCTGCCATCGATGAGAAGTCGCGATTAGACAAGTCTTTGGTTTGAATGACATTTAAAATATTCGGGGAATCTTTTAAATCTTAATCAAATCGCATCCTGCCTTTATCCCGGTTTATTAACGATGGCCGCGAGTGAAGTGCATAGTTTGAAGATCCTTTCTCGTGAAGTTGCCCGAGGAAGATGGGAGAACAAAGCCAAATCACTGCTGGCGGCAGTCTGCGCTAGTGACGAAAGCATCTCGAAGGAAATTTAATTATGGATTCGCGGCTCGTAAATGATATTGATGCTTTCTGCAATTAAGAACCCCAACTTGTGAGCATACTGACAGACAGCAGGAACTCGCTGAATTCCTGACCAATTGGAATACAAATGTGTCATTTTGAATGTTGAGGCATTCAATCCAAGTTATCATAATTCTAGAATCTTTCTCGTAAAGAATGCAACAGGAGAAGGAAGATCAAAACCACCTTGAACTTTACTCGTGTCACGTGCAAAGTAGCCGGCATTGAATGCAGGATTTGAAATCTAAATCTAAACGTTCTTCACCTATTAAGATTCAACAGTTCTTCAGCTCCCAATAAATATATGAAACAAGCTTTTGTTTTGTTGGCTAGTGAGAAATTTTGAATCGTTGTTTATTCGAGATTACTACTCCATATTATGGAAAAGGTGCTCTCACAAATTTTTTAAAATAAATTACCATAATCCACCAATTTCGTAGCATTCGTAACGCTCCTCGGGCTGATTTTTTTGTCTAGAAAGCACTTAGAAATTTCTAATGGAAAAAAAAATATCAATTAAAAATTATATTTAAATGCACAATAAAACTTTATAGCAAACTTGATATAAATGGTAAATAAAAATTAATTGTTTTTTTTTATACAAACTTACATTGAATACTGTTTCTGCATTAGTATGGGAATACGCAAACTCTTATGCTCTGCAGCCCTGGGAGAAGTCGCAGACATTTTGGCCTCAATCAAACCTCATGCTGAGCACCACAAGGCATCACACAGTGCGTATGAGTATTTTAGCGCAATTTATATTGCTTTCAGAGTGAGTGTGTTGTTGTGTGTGTGTGTGTGTGTGTGTGTGTGTGTTGGTGTCTTGGTGTGTGTGTTGGCTGATGTTTGACTTTGGTTGGCTGCCCGTCGGGCGGAATGTGGCTGCTTTACTCTTGGTACTAACTTGGTCATTTGCTGGGCTATGTTTGCCTTGTCTGTTGGCTTGTTTGTTGGTTTGTCGCCCCCGAAAAATTTCAGCTCAGCTCAACGCAACTCAAACTCAACTCTTTTTTGGCCAATGTCAAGACAGCACTTGCTGCAAATCAATCGTAACAGGGTGACGAAGGGAGTCCTCCTTGTCTGTCCGTCTCTCTCTCTCTTGAACTGACGGCATGTGGGGCGTATGCGTAATATTGAAACAGTTGAAACTTTTCTACCGCCGCACAGTGGCGCAAATAATTCAGCAACTTACTTAAGAAATAAATAAATACATTTTAAAATGCATAATTAAAAAACAAACCTTGTTAAATGTTTGTTTTTAGCTGAAAATGGTGCTCATTTTCCAACCATACGGGGTGACATTTTCAATTTAAATTCCACACATTTGTTAAGGCACATAATTTTCTGTTTCGTGCTAAAAATTTCTATAATTCGTATAATATGTTTATTCAATATTTTTGAGAATTATTGTACTTCTCATGTTCTATTTTAAAAAGTATAATATTTATGAATAGTAAAATTGATTTAAGAAAACTTTTTTTCTGCCCATTTATATTAAGATCATTACATAATGATATTGAATGCTAAAGAAAATATAGCGTAATTAAATTATAAGGAGATTTATTTATCATATGTTTTAATTTGTTATTTATTTAGTTATTCATTTTTTTGATTTATTTTTTTATTAATTTACTTATTAATTTATTAATGTATTTTATTTTTAAATTTTTTAAATTTATTTATTTGTTTATTTTTTTTTATTTTATAATACAAATTTAAAGGAGATTTAAATTATAAGGAGATTTATTTATCATATGTTTTAATTTGTTATTTATTTAGTTATTAATTTTTTTGATTTATTTTTTTATTAATTTACTTATTAATTTATTAATGTATTTTATTTTTAAATTTTTTAAATTTATTTATTTGTTTATTTTTTTTTATTTTATAATACAAATTTAAAATAACTGTTATTCTATAATTTTTAAATAAAAATTAAAAAAAAAGGTTAATCCAGTTTCTAATAACTCTGATTTGCGGTCCCTGATTTAAATATTAATTTATTTTTTTATTCATTTATTCATTTATTAGTTTACATATTTTATTATTTATTTATTTATTTTTGTGTCGAATTTCATGGTTACTTATTCACTGTGCTCGGTGTCGACTGATGAAAGCTCCGATAATGATGTTTGCCACTTGACTATAATTTAGATATCCTTGTTGTTGTTGCTACAATATTTACGACTGAAACTTTCGCAACTCATACTCTCTTTCCCATGGAAAATCCATCCACAATAAGTCAACCCGTCAACCCGTCACCCAGAATTCCGAGTCACCGAGTCTTTAACCAGTTTACAACATTTAAGTGCAAATATTTGTTTGCTTAAAGTTTTAATTTGATTTCATTGCTAATTCATAGCAACTTGTCTGCTCAGGTCCTCTTTCGGCTAACCTAGTAGCAGTAATCTAAGCTCATCTCAATGCCAAATTAAATTGTGGTTAACTTAAGTGGAAGGAGTCATAAAAGGGGGGTCAAAAAGGGGGCTACAAATGTATTTGCTAATTTAGCATAAAATTGATTATAATTGCATAGTTTGCATACACTGCACGAATTTGTGATGATAACTAAACATGGAGGTGACCTCGATTGTAGTTTTCTTTCACTTTGCTTTCTCTTTTCCTTGCTTTGCTTTTGTTTCCTTTTCTTATTTTTTTTTTGGCCTACGAATCGTTGTTAACTACATGGAAATTAGCCAAGTGGTCGCATGTCATGGCAAATATACTCAAGTATCTCTTGCTTACTCTTACTCTCTAAATATCTCTCTCTCTCTCTGTTTCCCTCTCTATGTGCAAAGTCAGCAGAAGTCGTCATTACAATTGGCCAGTCTTTCATCAGAGCAAACAAAAAAAAAAAAGAGAAACAAAAAAATACATAAAGAAAAAGGGTGTCAGCATCCTGGCATCGAGTTGAAACTAAGGATGAGTCTTGGTCAGTGGGTTTTAGGCCATAATTCTTTCTTGGCCAGCAAGCCTCGTTTTATATAGATTTATTTATTTTTATTTTTTTTTCTGCTTTCCTCTTTTTGATTTGCGATGCCACACACGTTTCATTTTTATTGACCAAGTTGAGGCCGCGTTTATTGCCGCATAATTGAGTAAATATTATGAATGAAACTGATAATCTTTAGCCATTTACCATTTGATTCCAAATGTGAATGTGTGTGTGTGTCCAGATGATTCACAATGCAAAATGGTTACATGTTGAGCATTCAAAGAAATATGATATTGAGCAAAATAAAGCAAATAACGCACTTGACGAGCTTACAAATCAAACTGCTGATGTCTTGCACTTTAAATTCGTAAACGTGGCGTATACTTGATATTATCTTAGCTCTTATCTACAAACTATGTTAAACATAGTTAAACGGCAATGATTAAAGTTTTTAAAATTGTAACAAGTAAATAACAAAAATAATTTAAAATAAAAATATAAAAAATCTTGACAGGGTGCTTTTTCATCTAATAAAAACCTATGTAAGATATGTGTTTTCGAACTCTATTCAGCTTCGTATTTATAGTTATATTTGCTTAAAAATTATTACTTAAAATGTATTTCTACAATTAATCAGCTTATGACTGGTAATTGATTTCAGAATATTTATTAATTATTTATTTGCTTGTAATTATTACACGAACTTCATTATAAATTCTGAAAAAATGCAGTGTCCATTAACATTGAACAAATATATTCATACATACATGATTCCAGAGAATGTTATTAATACGAATATAAATTGAGTAAATTTATGATTATTTTATTTTTAATTAATATACATATATTAACTTATGTATACATATATATTTTTATTTATAAAATGATTATATTATTTTTAATTCCTATATTTACGTACTTATTTGTATTTTGTATTATTTATAAAATACTATTATATTTTATTGCATGCAATTTAAGTTTAAATGTGGGCTATGCTGGCTGACTGTGTTATCGAGTGTTGACTGTAGCCCACTTTAGAGCGTCATGGGGAATATTTAGCTGGTGTTGTTAAAGGGCAGAAAGACGTGTCCATTTCCGCTGTTGGCATCAGATGGTTGAACACCAAACACACCACAGTCAGCATAGACATAAAACCAACACACACACACGAACGCACATACGCACAGAGATACATGTGTATGTGTATAAACAAAACAATGATGATTGAAATGCAGCGTGTGGAATGTTTGCCAAGCGAAATGCGCCAATTTACAGGCAACACACGCAACGGTAAACAGCACAGAGACAGACAGCGATAGAGACAAAGAGAGAAGGAGAGAGAGAGATAAAGAGAGAGGGAGATAGAGATAAACATAAACGCAGTCAAAGGCAATTCACACACATAAAATTTGACCGCCTCAATGCTTGTTTTTTTTTCATTCTTTTTGTAGGCATTTTGGGCATGTTATCTGGGGGGCGTGGTCCTGGACCGTCATGCGATCCGTTAGCACTTCAAAAAATGTGTGAATTATTAACTGACTGGCCCCTTCATCTCCCACTTCGCCCTCTTTCACTTGCCATCTCGAATTAGCCAGGCAATCAAATTATGCAGACACTTGACATTGCGCTCAGCGCGAGTAGAAAACGGAGGGGAAAGTGTAGAGTGGAGAGTGGAAAGTGGAATGCCAGACAACAACAACGACAACAACAACAACTATTTGCACCCACTTGAAGACGCGCAGCGACGGAAAATAGCAAATGAGCCGCAATTCGTGGCCATGGCTACAAATGCCAAAAATTGCCAACGAAATTGACAACAAGGCAGAAAGACAGGCAATAGATGGAAGGCGGAAGGGAGGAGGAGGGGCGTGGCTGTCTGTAATATAAAGCTGGGAATCGCACAGTGGCTCAAACGGTAGAGCGAGTGCCAATTAATTCATATCAAAAGTTACGCAAAATTTATAAAAAAATAAAATAGAAATAGAATTTGGAAATTAAAAAAATTATTTAAAAATTAAAAATATATTTTTACAATTACTTGACAATGAAATAAATGAAACTATTTTAAATTAAAATGTAACTTTTTTTTAATATTATAAAAATATTAATTTTTTTTTAAATTTAAAACTTGAATTATTTCTTGATCACAAAAATTAACTATAAAGATAACTTGATTATATGTTCAACTCACTAATTTCGTTACATTAAATCAGCCAAATGGAGCCCACTGTGCATTGCCTTTTAAAAATATCGTAGTTATCAAAGCAACTTTTTGATACGGCATGCAAATGGCGACGGCGAAACGGAAGTGAAAAGCAAACAGCAATAACTGAAGAGAACCAGAGGGCTATATCAAAATACCGCAAATGAAATGACGGTATGAAAGTAGGAAATAGATACTGTAGAGACAACAATATTTAAGAGCCATTTTCTGCTTGGTTTCCAGCATCTCAACTTTAAGAAATTGTGTCTGTAATATTAAATAAATTTATGATGTGATAGAGAACAAGATGAAGATGAGATAAATAGTTATAGAAGCATTAAGATTGAACAAAATATTCACGTATCGATACAGTTGAAGGTTCTTTAATGATGCTAATTTTAAATAGTTTGATGATATGATGAAATCAATTCTAAAGAATGCGTTCTTATAATTTTTTTGCACTTGATTTAAATATATTTGGCCAATTGATCCACTTAGCTTTAAATCCACATTCAACAAGTATAACCTGAACTCACGCTTAAAAAAATACATGTTAAAATCAAAAGAGATAATTGATTTTTTGTCTTGAGACATAGATTTAAGCGATAAAGAGCTGAACGAGTCTTAGAGTTGGCAAGAATATAAAACAAAACACTTTTAATATGAATATAACAATTCTATTTAAATACATATGTATTTAATTACTAAGGCTAGCGATGAAACTGACAAGGTGATAAGGAGATTGTCTGAAGTGCAGATACAAATGCAGATGCAGATACAAATGCAGATGCAAAGATACATCGCCGTGATCTGTTGAAGGGGAAAAAGGAAACTCATCACGCCTCGATTAATAAAAGTATGCCACAAAATGGAAATGTTAGCATGTTAGCATTTAAAAGCGTCATCGACAAGGCCACAATTGTCGTTCTGTGTGCTGAGAATGAGGAAATGGGAATGGAAACAGTCTGCGAATTCCTCGCCTCGTTGACTGCAACAACAACAACAACAACAGCAGCAGCAACAATAACAAAGAACGGGGCAGGCAGAAATGTGGAAGGAAAAAATAAACCAACGATGGTATAGAAATCTGCAAGCCCGCATAATTTGTTTTGCATACCCTGTAAACAAAAATTGATAGCGATAGGCATATACCTTGTATGGTAAGTTTTTCTTAAGTGACGCCAGAGACATTTTAACATTTACATTTTATTTAAACTTGATTTTGAAATATGTAGCTGAAAACATAATAAAATTATTGTCTTAAGTTAGTTTATGTATTTTAAATAATTTTATAAACTTAAAATATTAATATAAACAGTGGAGAAACTAAAATATCCATATTAGTAATATATTTTTGATGTATATCAGGAGTTTTTTAAGCAGCTTAACGAATCGAATCTAAGTTTTGTTCAATGTTAAGAGTTCTTAAAAATTTTATAAGTTTTCTGTCTTGCCTGCAACTAAATTCAATGAAAACTGTTTGGTGATAGGAAAAAGGTTTTTTACATAATAAGACTTTCTTTAATTTATACAAGGGTGTCTAAACTGTCTCGTGCCAAAGATTACATTTTCCCACTTGTTGAATTTTCTACAGGGTATCTCTGAGTCGCTGCACGAGCTGGCAACTCTTTGTGGGATCGTCAACGCAGCTTTGCTTTGGTTGCGGTTGCGTTCTGTGTCTTATCAGTGTTCCATTTGCTGTCGCTGGCGCTTCCACATCAACGAGCAGTTGCTCTATGAAGTATTTGAGGCATGAGGAAGCAGGCCGAGGGAGGCACGAGAGGTCATGAGGGGGCATGCAACTCACAACTCACAACTCCAACACTAAACTCCAACTCACAACCAACAACTCATTGCAATTGCCCAAGACGCAAACTCAAAGTGTAGTTGGAGTTAAAGTTGAAGTTGGCATTGGAAATTCGAGTCTCGCAATGGGAGTTGGAGTCATTGATGCCCCGGCCACGCTACCCCTTCCCTTTCTGTTACCCTTGCCCTTCCCCTTGCGACTCTTATTGGCTCATTTAGCACACGCGCCACGCGGGGGCAGCATCGTTTTGTGGCGCCACGACGCGTTGTTCATGACGTCAACGATTTACTCGCCAAGTTGAACTTTTGTGGCGCGCCAGAGAATTCTTTAGTTATTTGGCAGCGGTTTTGTGCCACCTGCAACTACCACCCCTCCCTCCTTCAACCCCTTCCCTCTCGCCACAGTTGCACCTTTGCCTCGTTAGTGAACAAAAATATAGTATATGTATGTATTTGTAGCACTTTTGTTTTTGCCGTCAAAATTTGCGTGTAAACCAAATTTAATGCGATTTTCCTTTTGTGTGTAAAAGTTTTGCACAAAATTAAAATGTTTCCCTCTTGCCTGTGTTTGTGTGTGCTTTTGTGTATGTAAGGGGGCGTGGCATTTAGTGCTTCTAATTGTGATTTATTGAGAATTGACTGAGATGGCGTTTCAATTGTTGCACGTTTCTCGTGCTCAGACCTCAATTAATGGCAAATATAATTCTTTATTTTTATTGCTCTTTTATTTTAGGCTCTTCAACATCGAAAGCTTTCTTAAAATGATAGAAATATATAATATATTTTACATATTAATAATTTGAAGTGAAAATGTGTATAAAAAGCGTAACGTCCACAACAGACAAATTTTATGATTTTTATTTAACGAGACAACTTATGATTATTTTAAAAGCTGTTTTGATATGGCAATATAATCAACTTAATTCTTGTATTTGGATATTTTTTGTAAATAAAGATGTTATCTCAAATAAAGTTTAAAAGTACTCCCAAAGCTTCATTAAAATTTACGAGTTTTCAGTTTTAACGTGAAAATATGCATGCCATTAGGATTAGGCTATATACACACAATAACATAAAATTTTCCAACGAGAAACTCTGCATGCTTATCAATGAATGACAGTCAATCATTAATTGAACACTGTAGAATTTCTTGAGCAAATAATTTACCACAATTTATTCAGCTTGAAACTGTGATAAGCTTTGTCTTTGAAAGATTATATGATTTACCCTAATTTCGGAGGAAATTTCAATTGTATTGCATTTTCGGACAAAGCGATTAAAGCTACCTATGTGCACAAAATTATAGTGTGTGAAGAATTGCCTTTATTATACATATACAAACAATGAACCCTATAGCTTATCAATGAAAGGCAGTCAGTCATCGATTGAGCACTGTAGAAAATTAATTACCACTATTTATTCAGCCATAAACTGTGGTCAGTTTTGTCTTTGAAAGATTAGATTATTTACCTTAATATTGCAATCAGTGTTGCCAACGCCTCTAAACAAAAAAAGGCCGGTTAAGCCAAAAAACAAGACAGAAAACCGACAGATTTTTTTTTATAGGACAAAAAATCTGGACAAACTTTGTTTTTTTATTAATACATACAGTTTGTCAAGTAATTGTTTGCAAAGCCTTAAAAATGTAATATTTTGACTTAAAATAAGAAAGTTATAGCTTATTATATATATTTGGAAAGGTCATTTAATTTTCGTTCGAATGATGCAAAAATTTCCTTAACCCATTGAGTACCCATGGAGTATTTTGAATTTTTGCAAAAGTCTACTTTTCAACTTTTTTTCCTCGATTTTTCACAAAAAATATTTTGATGCAAAAAAATTTTTAAACAATTCTAAGAGTAACTGCAAAAAAATATTTTCAAAAATAATTTTTGCTAGTATTTTTAGAATTTTTTGAAAATCCTAAAAACGACCATTTTAACCCATTTTTCCTCATTTTCATGCAAAAAGTGCCTTTTTTTCAGTTTTAAAAAAATTCTAAAAATACTAGCAAAAATATTTTTGAAAATTTTTTTGCAGTTACTCTTAGAATTGTTCCAAGAATTTTTTTGCATCAAAATATTTTTTGTGAAAAATCGAGGAAAAAAGTTGAAAAAGTAGACTTTTACATAAGTTCGAAATATTCGAAGGGTACTTAATGGGTTAAGGAAAGTTTTGTGTCATTCAATCGGAATTTAAACGACCTTTCCAAATATATATAATAAGCTATTATTTTCTTATTTAAAATCAAAATATTACATTTTTAAGGCTTTGCAAACAAATACTTGAAAAACTGTATATACAAAAATTCAAAAATAATATCATAGCTCTAAAAATTACTACAATATTGAAAGTATTAGCTCTTTATTAGCCAGCAAAATATTTTAAACAGGAAATGCATCAATTGTTTTTTTAAATTTCAAAGATATTCGACGATCCGAAAAAAAATATATTAGATGACGCTTTGATGTATTTGATAAGTTCTATGTGCGACTTAGAACAATGAAAAAGGGATAAATAATGGATAAAGAAAAGCAAAATAAAAAAAGGCATTTTTTCCGGATAGGGGACGTTTTAAAATTTTTCCGGAAATCGCAGTTTCAAAACAGACAAATCTGTCCTCAAAAAGTACAAATTGGCAACACTGATTGCAATGTACAAATTAATTTTCAATGCCACTGGTATGAGAAGTACCTTAAGGGGATTTAAATTTAATGAGCCCATGTTGTAAATACATCGAAAAATCGACAATTGTTTAGAAAATCGATTTGTGTGTAAAATCGAAAGCTTACTGGAGTTTGTTTTTGTGAGATCAAAAATTATTTGAGCAAAATAAATAAAGAGGTCAAACCATGAACAAAATGAATATCTAATTGGCAAAGTGATAAAGTTCTGCAGTTGGACTCCAAATTTACTTTAAACGTCGCGACGTCGCGTATTTTGTATTGAGCATTACATTTTGTTTAAATATTTTCTATTTTTTGGGAAACTCGATATATTGTTATTGCTTGGAGAAAGTATATTAAAAACTCGAGTTAGGATTAATAAGGATATTTATAAAACAGATACAAGATACAGAAAAAAGCATGTTAATAAATATTCTGGAATATTAACAACTAACAGATACCCTGCAAGCAATTATAAGGTATTTGAAGAGGAAGCTTCGAGTTCCATGTGCCTCGATTTATTCGCCTCTTCCTTTTATTGCACACAAATTGTTTTCATTCTGTTCTGCAATCAGGAAAGAGCAGGAAAGCACAATGACACAGCTGGAGAAAGGGGATGAAATGAGGTTTGGATGCTGAAACAAGGGAGAGAGGGATGCAGCATATCAAAAAGTTAAAATGGTAACACATGGATACGTCCCGCATCGCGGCAAAGTTGCGAAGAAGTGGAAAAAGGCTGCAGGGTATGCAAAAATTAAAAAAGTCCGAGGCGAAATGAAACTCAAATAAATGCATTCCAAAGAGTCGAATGTTTAACACTCTTTTAGAGAATGCTATTCAAGGACCTTCTAGGAATTTGATTGTGATCAAAATAACACAAGAAATGGTCAAAAGTTGGAAGAATTTGGCTGGAAAAGTCAGAGAAATGAAGGGAAGGAGATGCAATTTTGAATTGGAGAATGAATCTGTCGGGATAAATGTTGATCCTATTTATAAATTTAAAATACATTTCATAATATTCATTTGCCAGATAGAAGATGTGCCGGGACAAATATAGATTCTATTTATAAACTTAAAATTTGTTCTATATTATTTGCAAGATAGAAAACGTGCCTGTTCTTATGTTCAAGGGACTTTATATGTATTTTTATATGTATTTTTCTATTTAGTTATTTATTTATATACTTGTTTAGTTACCAATAATTTACAATTTTTTAATTTTTATCAGGGTTCGCATATAAGAGTTGTGAGAAATCGGTTAAACTTCTACTTTCAAATTGTATAGCATCAAGGGCACAGTAAATATAAAGGTTTTTTCAATTCAAAAGATATTTGCATGCAATTTTTATTTTAAATTTGTATAGCTAAAATTTTAAAATAATTTTTTTAATTTATATAATAAAAATTGAATAATAGCCTTTTTTTATTATAAGATTTTTAAATAAAATGTGAAATTTAATTATTATTTTATTTTTTTTTTTAGATCGGAAAAAAAGATTAATTTTTAATTTTTTTGATATAAATCAACAAAAAACTTTTATTTAACATTTGGGCTCCACAATGATCAATCAGTCAGTCAGAACGAAGACTTTAAAACATCGATTTTCAATTCTATTTACTTACAAATTTTGTTAAATTATTATCAAACAATCTATTTTTTTTTAAATATACATCTTTTACTTTATATATTCATTTACTTTATTTTAAATTATTAATAATAAATTATTAATATACTTATCATATATTTATTATCTTATTAGTTTTTAATAATTTATTTAAAATTAAAAAGACTTCAACTTGTCACGTCATATAATAAAATTCCCAGGAATTTCCGAATAAATGACAAAGTAGTCATACCCTTTGGCAGTCGAGAGGTGGCTGAGAGGTGGCTGGGGAGGGGGAGGGGTGTGGAGTTGCCATCTAAAAAATCCGAAAGACAACTGAGTACAAATATACCGCTCATGTGGCATGAAGAAGTTGCATGGCAGCCGCTTTAGCGGCGCCACAAGGCGTCACAGTGTGCGGAGGGAAGAGGAAAGGAAACGCAAGGCAAGGAAAGGAAATGGATAACGCGAGCTTTTCCCCGTAGTTGTAAGTGTGTGTGTGTTTTGTAGTATGTAGAAATACGAATATGCATGTGTCCTGTCCTGTATCTTTTTTTGTCTTTTTTTTTGTTCCTTGTTTTTGAGTCCTCTTGTCGGTCGGTCGCCTTATCTCCGAACATATCCAAGACTAGGCGCTCAACATTTTCATTTCATAAATTTAACTCGAACGCTTCAAGGCTTTGTTGTTGTTGTTGTTGTTGCTTTTGTTCGTTCGTTTGGCGGCCTTGTTGCTTAATTCCTTACACATTGCTCTCTCATCATCAATGTTGTTGTTGCTGTTGCTGTTGTTGTTATTTTTGGAAAGCGGAAGAACACACAAAGATATACAAAAACATACATACTTATATGTATCTGTATACACGATAAACTTTGTCGTGGAGTTTGTTACGACACTCGAAAATCCATTGCCATCGACTTTCACAGACGTTTTGCCATCAAACTTACCCGAAAATGCGTGCCACAAATTCTCCTCCCGCCCCTTTTCCCCCTTTCCGCTCTTCTGAAACCCATCCTACTGTCATACAGCGATTGTCAAGGCTTTCGAGTTTGGTAAAAGCTATTTTGTTTTTCTCAACTCACTGCGAAAAACAAAAGCAATAAAAACCGGAATCTACTTAGCTGTTAAGAATCTATTACATGAAGCTACTCTCAAATCACGATATACTCGTAATACACAAAACACAAACAGAGAACAGGAGAAAGAGAGAGAGAAAGAAAGAGAAAGAGAAAGAGAAAGAGAGAGAGAGAATTGGAGAATTTGCCTAGTCCTTGTCAAAACTTTGACAACAAAGCTAACCAATTTTCATTTGCCATTTCATATTTTTCCCATTTTAATATGCTAATTATTCGACACAAATGCAAATTGGATTTCATTTTCTTACTCGCAAACTTTTAACCTTTCAATGTGTACTTTGCATTAGTTCAGATCAATATAATAGATAAATGTAATTTCATTTCTTACTGTCTATTAATTGATATGCAGTTTACCATTTACTATGCGTTTAAGAAAAAAACGAAACAATATTTTTCCATCGCTTAAATGTCTTTTTTTTTACTAACTTGCTTGACTTGCTTGATTTATTTTATTTATATTATTGCATTTGTCCACCATAGTCACTTAATAAGCATTGAAATCATAAAAAGGAACGAAGCACATTCTCCATAGTCACTTTAAAAGCATACATATATTGAAAATGGCTTTGCATTCAAACATTTTAAATAAAAATTTTAACTTAATTCAAAATGAAATAAAATTAAATTAAATAAAGCTAACAATTAGACGCCCTGTTACAAAAAAAGTAAGAGTATTTTATTTAAGCTGAAAGTTATGTTAAGCTAAGCAAACATTTGTCACACTTTATGATAACCTTTTTAGCCGTAATACTTGCGGATATGGGTTTTGTGTTTGGGTTTAGGGGGAAACAAGTTTCATAAGCCGCAAATGACATAAAAATGTCGCATATTTGTATTTGCTGTTGTTGTTCGCTTAACTCATTTGTATTGAAAGCGCTTTGTCAACTGGTGTTTGGGGCACAACTTGTTGCTTCAGCCGGATCAGCGGCAAATATGTAAATAATATGAAACGTGCAACATTTGATGCTAATCCCCCCAGGAGACCCTTTCCCAAAAAATATCCATAACCACTTACACACACATACACGCACACGCACACACACACAGAGACTCTCACAAATTGTTGGGGTTTTATGAATATTACACACAAAATATGCCACTTGAATGAAAGTCTGTAAAATGCTTCACATCTGCCACGCCTACCAATTTCAAAAGCCGCCCCTCAAACGGCTTTAAAATGTATATGTGTATTTATAACAACAAAAACTGCACACACACTCACACACACACACATTCACAGGCTCTTTGTGAAATATTAAAGTATGTTTAGAGCGCTAACGCGACGTATACGCAATATGGCATAGAATATAACGTATACGCCGCGTTATTTTGACGACAACTTGTCACTCACTTTGCAGCAAAGAAGACACACATACATATACATATGTATATACACATATGTATGCGTATGGTTAGGAGAAGAGTCCGCGATTTAAAACGGGGAAGGGAAAAGAAAAGGGAGCAGGAAATGGGGAAGAGGTCGTCATGGGGTTGACTTTAATAGGTTTTTGGGTTCGCTGGCAATAAAACGTGACTAAATGCTTAACGATTATTCGAGTGTGCCAAAGGCCTCGAATTGCTAAAGTTTTGCAGGTGAAACTTTTAAGTGTTAGAGTCGCAGTGTTGCCCTTTTTAGTGGGCCATTTTAGCTGGCCCAAACGCATTAAGACAAAACTGCATAGTAAAAAGAAAATATATATTAATATTTGATTTTACCATATTGCATTAAATTAGAACACGCATTGAAATTAGTAACAAACAACTTATAAGATACTTACATGTTTAAGTTAGGTTAATATGAGTAGTGAAATAAATGTAAAAATAGGCTTAAAATTAAAAAGGCAATAAATAGGCCAACTTCAAGTCGTATGTAGTACTTAAAAAGTCAACGAAAGTTTTATTTTATAAATTGCTTATTTTTCAACTTAATAGACAAAGGTTTTTTAAGTTTAATGCAATATTCTCTGAAGTTAAGTAAAATATTTTTCATTTATTTTATTTATATTTTATAGTTCTCAATCGGAATCATCTTGCTTTTAATTGACGAACAGTTTAATGCACATTGAAAAAAGAAAATAAATTTTTTTTGTACTGAACAGATTTACCTTCATTTGGACCGTTTATTTTTGAGATAATTTAAAGCCTGCTTTTTAAGTGTCATGATTTTGATTAAAGCCTTTATCTTAAATATTAAAATGTTATGTTCAACAATTAATTTGTGTGAGCAATGAGATATTTTAAATTGAAAAATGTTCAGTATTAAACGAACTATTTTTAATATAATAATAATAATTTATAATAATAAAAGTTTAAATTTTTAAATGCACTTATTTGCTGTAATGATCAGCAATCACTTAGGACTTGAGTATCTATTGGTACTCTAGCTACTTTTTGGTGTATTTTCGAAATACTTGTGATTTTTGTGAAAAGTAAAGGGGCAACACTGGCGAGTAGTAAAATCCACACACACACACACGCACACACATATGTTGTATGTTCATGTGACTCTGCAATGATTGTGTCTGACACATTGAGAAAGTTGCTACGCAATTTTTTATGCTTGAATTTAAAATCCTGAGCGTGTGTGCTTGTCTAAGTGTGTGTGTGTGTTGCCTAGCCATATGTGGAGTAGGACAGCCAACATGGCGACGCGTCGTTGATGTTGTTGTTGCTG
This sequence comes from Drosophila recens, assembly GCA_037043495.1. Taxonomy (NCBI): domain Eukaryota; kingdom Metazoa; phylum Arthropoda; class Insecta; order Diptera; family Drosophilidae; genus Drosophila; species Drosophila recens. Next base: position 279,450 of record JBAMBJ010004477.1, read on the forward strand.
TTGTTGTTGTTGTCATCAAGCGTCACCGTCGACTGTCATTTAAAGCGGCATAAAAATGATGACAACGTTGCCGGGCATCAGCTGCAAACGGCATCATCAACGTCTCACTTTCTCCATCTCCCTCTCTCGCTCTCTCGCTCTCTCTCTCTTCGTCTTTCTAGCTACGCGACGCCCATTATTGTTAGAAACATAATAAATATGCACATATTCTTAAATAACATACATTTTTATGACTTTGCAGCTTTTGGCTTAAGATAATTATAGCCGAGAATGTCGGCCAAAGGTTTTTTACGCATATAAACTCAACGAGCTTTTGTTTTAAGCTTAATTTTTATAGACAGTCATCATCAACTGCTTGGGGCGACAGCATTTCGTGGGGTTGGTTGTGCTTTAAGCTTAAGTAGCGCATAATTGCTTTGACAATATTTAAATCAAATGATATAGTTATCTTATTTGTTTCTAAACAATTAAAATTTTATGTGCTTGACAAGGTTTTCGTACAAATAGCCTTAAAGCTTTGATATTAATTTAAGATCAGGTAAAACTGTAGTTAGCTTTAATAAAAGCTTTCAATGATGTTTGGAGCTTTAATATGCATAATTATAATTAAAGCTTTAGTGTGCTTTCAGTGTCTTTTTCACAGTTTAAGCTTTCATGTGCTTTTGAAACTTCTTCTTCAGCGAATTTCTACTATTTAAACTTGTAATTTTCATACATTATATTTAATATTTATGCTTCAAGTAGCTGCATTCCAAGCATCTGCAGATTTCAAGAGCTTTCGAAGTTTCCTCCACATCAAATTATTATTACTTATTATTCTACTCACTTACTCTTTAAACTTTCATGAGCTTTCAAAGCTTTTTGCGCCGTCGATTACTTGAACAAGTTTGCCAGTAATCCTACAGTCACTTGTGAAGCTTTTACCTAAGCTTTTTATAAGCTTTTTAATTCAAAACGATCACTGAGTAGCTGAAACCTTTCGCTTCTATGATTTTGCAACACTACCCTGACTTCTGATGCTGTGCCTGTAAAATGCACGATAGTCTATTTTATTCACAATTAATCCAATATTTAATCCAATCTTAAACCGCACATGAACTAGTTCACTGAACTGAACTCGGCACACACAATTTTCTCTCTTTCGCTCTTTATACTTAGTTTCATGCTTATTAGTTCAGACTAAGGCCCCAAATCCAGTCGCTTTCCCAGCACGTTGCATGGATAATTTTCAGAATTCAGCATATTGAAGGCAGCACCAGCAGCAACAACAACAACAACAACACCAGCAACAACAACAAATGTTGCTGCCACACAGGTGCCACACGTGGCTGAATGCGATTTGTTGGCACTGTGAATAGGGGAGACGCAGGGTGAAAGGGATGGAAACGGAAGGCTTTCGAAATGCGCGCTAAGGCATAAAATATCACGATTATAAAATGCAAAACACTGTGAGAGAGAGACAACAGCAAAAACAACAGCAACATTAAAATTTTACCTAGCTGCCTACGTATATATAATACGTTTTCTGTTTTATAGAAAACAACAGGGCGTATTAGTATTAGATAAGGATTAGTAAAAGTCAAAAGTCATTATTGTTTTACTTCATTTGCTTGTTTAAGGCCTGTCTCCAGCACCGCGAAATTTTTATGTTAGGAATTTGCTAATTATTTCGTGGGTATGGAACATAAATATAACAGTGTGCCCATATACGTAAAACGTGTGACGATTTACCTAAAACATGCACGGTCACTCTGTCGAATCAACTGTGTTTTGTAACAGAGCCAATTTTGAAAGTTCAACTAATTTAAAAAAAATTAATTAAGTGAACTCTGACGATGAAGTGATTGTGTTGGTGGCGGCATATATTGTTGCAAAAACAGTTTCATCTCACTTTTTGGTTTTGCGCACAATTTTTTCTTCCATTATTTCAATTGACACTAGAGAAATAATTGTCGGCAATATATTCCTGAGCTGTGCATCAGCTGTTCTCTCGTTCCACAAACGCTGTCGATAGGTCATTAATCGATATTTATTCGTGGATTTCGTTCAAGTTGCTGGATACTCAAGCAACGAAATCGAAAACGAAAAGTTTCTGCCTCAGTTTTTTTTATATGAAGTTTGGCAGAAATTTTTATTTTCCGCGGTGGTGGATACCCGGCTTTAGCAAAAAATGTTTTGGAATCTGACTTAAAACTATGGTTTAATTACAATTAATTATTTTTATGATTTGTTGTTTAGTATTTTAATAAAGCTTGATTATTTAAAATTATTTTTTGCTTTTGTTTTTCAAATTATTTCATGAATTCCACTGGCGCCTATCATAAGTATTTTTACTAATGTTTTTCCTTTAATCTTTTATTCACTATTTACTTTATTCCTTAAATTTTTCATAATTTGTATATCCTCGTAGAAGTTTTTTTTATTTTGTAATTAAATGTTTAATGAAATTTGAAAAATAAAAATGTAAAATAAAATAAAATACATAATACAATACAGACCAAGTCAAAATAAAAACTAAAATTTTAAAATTTAAGCTAATTTTAAACTTTCTGGAGATACTCGTATCTCAACTCGCCAATGATATTTTGGTTTCAGGAGTAAATAATTTTAAAAGTCCAAGTATCTTTAAAAAAAATCTAACCATTGATTTAACTTAACAGTTTAATTGGCTTTAAAAGTCATGGTAAATAAAAAACAAGCAAATAAAATTATATTATTCAACTGAGGTTTTAAAATTTATATGAAAGCCTAGGATTTAATGGTTCTGTGGCTTCGTCCATAAAATGATCCTTTTATAAAATTTTGGAGGCTTGCAGACTTGTTGCATATGTCATTGAATAAATATGTATGTACCAAGTATCGATAACAGCGCGTCTCTAAATCAATAGTTGCATCTCTAACATAACGATTAAAATGATTATAAATATATGTATTTCGGCTACATATTATACATTATTATCTCAAGGGTATCGATACTTCCATAAATCAAACTCAACTTTCGCTTTTTGGCCAATACATACATATGTATATATAATGGTTAGGTCGGATATTTGTGTGTGTGTGTGTGTGTGTGTGTGTGGATGCTTTAAGTGTTGTTTCATTTTGGTGTTGACGCGGTTATTGTTAAGTGGCTCACACATGCTGCCACCTGTGACTGCTGTCACTGTGGCAGCAGCAACAAAACCACCAAGCCACCCAATTGTCTCTCAGTCTCGCTGTCTGTCTGTCATTCTGTCTGTCGGTCTCTTTGTCCCTCTGTCTTGTGCGCTGCGTCCATGTGATGGTCCAATAAATAAGTAAATGCGCAGCCTACAAAGCCATGTGTGTGTGTGTGTGTGTGCGTGAAATCCTTGGTGTTGATTAGAAAGTATGCAACGGCATTGGCGTAACGGCAACAACGTAAATCAATTAGTTTTCCACATGACAAGACGACGTTAAAAGACCTTACACCTGTATAAACCACCTGTGTGTGTGTGTGCGTGTATGTGCGTGTGTGTGTGTGTGTGTGTGCTTAACTGTGAACTGAGAACTTTGTCCAAAAAGTTTACGACAAGCACCTTAAAAATCTAAGCCAAGCCAAAGCCAGGCCGACAAGCAGCATTCAGCAGCGGCAACAACAACAACAGCAACAACAACAACAACAACACCAGCAATTTAAGCAGCATTATTTGGGGCATAAACAGAGGCGTAAGCTTCATCTCAACTCCCCACATACCCCGTCTCTGCCTTCCCCTCAGTCCCTCAAACAAGCAGTTAAAAAAAGCAAATAAGAATAAAAAAATTAAAAAAATATGCAGTCAACTTCAAGATACCCTGTATCTAACACAGGTATTCTCAAGTCATACGAGTCCGCGTCCAAGGTGAGCAGTCAAATTTTAGAGTCCCAACTTCTAGAAACATAAACTCTACAAAAAATAATTACATTAAGCACAATCCTCAAAATAATTGTAATTAACTTTTTTTCCAAAAAAAATGTATGTTGCTGACTAAAATGTTTGTATCAATCTTATCTGAATCTGATATATTAAATATATCGAAGCTATTGAAATGATATTTTAAGTGTACTGCATTTAAAGCTATCCGGAAATTTTCTTGAAAAGTAAGCTTCAAAAATTATGCAATCTTTAAAAAAAAGTGTTCACATAAATATATGTACAAATGCACACTGAGAGAAACCAGAATCTTAAAAACGAGAATCATCTTGAAAGACGTCAAAAATCAATTACATAAATTTCAATCCCAAAATAAGTTCATTGAATGCAACAAAATTCTTTTTTTAGAGGTGTATCTCGATTTCTATGACATTTTGGCGACCATTTTCAAAAATAACGGAATGAGCCTTTCGGATGAAGGAATTGGGAAATCTAAAACATAGCTCAACAAAAAAATATCCAGAAACATTTCCAACGTAGTTGATATTGACAATAAAATTTTATATATTATACGAGTAAATAACATTATTTATTGTATTATTGTCGCGATTAAAGCTCGATATAAGAGCTTACATTATAATCTCAGCAATGCCATTTATATCTAAAATACAATTCAAAAAAGTTATGCCCCTCTTTTCGATCTTACAGAGTATGCTAAAAAAAATGCAGCGGCTAAAAAAAGAGGGATTTAAAAATGTAGAAGGCGGCACAGTGGGCAGGCGAGAGAAGGAAAGGAAAAGGGAAGAGAAGGGAAGAGAAGAGAAGGAAAAAAGGAAAACAAGGCCAGGCAGTGAAAACTCATTAAAATTAACACTAATAAGCTTTGTTCCGCGGCCCAAAAACTGAAACTGCAGCAGCGATAACAATGTTGCTGTTGTTGTTGTTGCTGTTGCTGCAACAGCGGCAACATCAGTAGCAACAAATGTCACTTGATGCAACACCTACTACTACTACAACTGCCCCTGCCCCTGCCACGCCTACTCTGCAACCTCCCTTCCCCTTTGCCACTTGTTCCGTTTCATTTCGTTTGTCATTCGCTGTCCATTTCCATTCCGCCTGCTCCTCTGTTTCTTGCCCCTCGTGTCGTGTCGTACACAAAAAGGATTCCGTTGTCCAGCGTCGAGTGGCAACTTTGTCCGGCTGTCTGTGACCAGTCGGCACGGTCAGCGGGCGAGGAGGCGTGGCGGGCACCATGAGGCGGAGGCGAAGGCGGAGGCGGGGTCAGGCAACATTTGTTGTAAATGGCTCAACAAATTGTGCACAACAAAAACAAGCGCCAAAAAAATATAAGGGCCATGGGCACGGGACACGGAATTGTAGAGCAGGCTATACACAAAAAAAAAGAAACGAAGGAAAAATAAAATAAAAAAAGAAATACAGGACACACAAAGCAGCAAATGATGTGCAACATAAGCGCCTCTTATGTGGGCGGCCTTGTGGGCGTGGCAGAAGTGTCGTCAATTGTTGATGTGGCCATTCAAACGGTGGACAGCACGACGACAACAGTAACAACAACAACAGCTGCTGCGGTTAATTAAATCGCAATCGATAAATGTGCCGGTTGACATTTCGATAGGCAAAGACAAAGTTCAATCCGAGCATATTTACAAAAAATATATATTTGTATAAATACAACGATTTCATAGGCAGCTCTTAGTAAATCGATATTATATCGTTGATAAATTATCGATGTTTCAATTATCGAAGCAATCAATTTTTGTCGATGAAAATTTGTAATACATATACATAACTTTTTCTGGATTTGGTTAGCTGAAATATTTGCAAGATATACTTTTTTTCGATAATTATCGATTGTAATCGATACTTCATCGATATGTTTATTCAAAGATCTACCAACTTCGACTTATGAATCACGATTTGGGCACTCAATATACAGTGGGCAGCAAAAGTGCGCACATGTTCACAACACTGATTTTGATCATTCATAAAAACAAAACCATACAAGGAATTCCAAATTTTTAGTATTTTTTATTTTTATTATTTCAATTATAACGAATGGAAGTAAGGCAACATTAATAAATAAGACGGATTCTTAGATTTTGAAAAAAAACGAAAATAACCCGCATAAGCTCACATTTTTAACATTGACTACAGATTTTAAAAAAAAAACAGTTTTGGTGCAAAAAGTTTCTCTGATCAATTCTATTAGTGACTGCAAAAAAATTTTCAAAAATCTTTTCTCAAGTATTTTTCAAAATTTTTTGAAAATGGCAAAATAGGCACTTTTTCCTCACTTTCATACAAAAACTGCCATTTTCAAAAAGTTTTGAAAAATACTAACACCAAGCAGCGTACTTAATTCATTGATCGATAAGTGTGTATCGAAATACTATCGATATGCTAGTATCGATAAATCGTTGTGTCATTTTTAAGTTAAAAAATTTATTTGAGTAAAGTTTATCACTTCGAATAGAGAAGGTTGCACACATACAACTGATGGATTACAAAACGCATTTATCGATAAACTATTGAACTCCATTTACGGGCTATCAATAGGATTAGCGAGCTCTGCTTGCCGTGCGCTCGATTCTCAACAAATCCAGCGTCCAATTGAGTCCGAAAGGGAAAGAGAGACGAAGGGAGAGCTAAAGAAGCAAACCTGAAATTGGAAATGGAAAATAGGGAAAATGTAAAAGACAAAAAACAAAAAACAAGATGCAGCAGCAATGGCAACAAATGGCGACTATTTTGTCGCCAAACAAGGACAAATTAACGTATTGAGTTAGCTGTCGCACGTACCAAACACAATTGGCCATTAGGAAATGCCTGGGCCAACACACACACACACATACACAGACAGAGACACACACATACAGAGACAGAGACACTTTGATATTTCTATCAGTTAGATAGGAATAGAGGAAAATGGGTTCTGGAACATGTTGCCCTTTACTGTGTGTAGTTTGGTACATTCTGCGACAAGGACAAACAAGTGACATAGTCTTAAAATGTTCAACATCATTTTTTATTGCATTTTCAGAGACTTTCGACTGAGAAAACTAACACACATTTCTTACGCTCCTTATTCTTCTTGTTTTATTAGACCCTGTACCTGAAGAACTACAAGGGGAATATACGGCTTATCATGGTCATTTGCCAATTGGTGTTATAATGTCGCCTTCTTCATCGTCGACGAGAAAAGATTAACAATAACAACCTTTAGTTACCCTTTTAATCATTTCAGTTTTATTTTAAAATTTATATAAAATTTAATTTTATTTAAATATAGTTTCTCAATTATATAAATACTTTTGCTCAAAGTTGAAGTTAAAATTAATTTAGCAAAATTTAAAATAGATCATATGGTTCAAAAGAGCTAGACACACCAAACTTGGCATATTAAAATAAAATGTAATTCGAAAGTTTGCCAAAATTAACATAATTTCCATACATTTTTCGTTTACACATTGGATACAGGGTCTTTCACAGCCGGTATCGCTTGACTGTAGTATTTCGTACTACTTATGTTTTCCTACAACTGTTGTTCCCAAAAAGGGTCCAAGATTGGAATTGGGATTCAAGTTTTGGTGATTCGAAAAGGGGTGATGGGAAAAACTTTTGTAGCCAAGTTGTAGGCGTGCCCGCGCTTACGAAAAAGTTTCCGATTTAGCTCCTAAACAGGGTACTGCTAAAAGAGTTTAACTACTTCTGTGGCCAACACAGAGCTACCAAAAATTACAAAAAAAAAATCCCAAAAAAAAAATTACATAAAAAAAAAGTTTGCAAAGTTAACCCCTACCTCGACAGCCAAGCTAACTGTCGAGACGAAAGACGAGCAACAACCTAACCACAGCCCACCTCATCTCACCTGACTACACCTCACCTCACCCCCCTCGTCAAACTGAAATGTCAGTCAGTAGTATAACATATGATTTTGCTCGCATATGTGGAATATATTCTTGTACCTCTCTCCACCTACGCGTATTTGTTGTTTGCGTGTTCATACTCTACCAAAAGGTAACACATTATTTTACTATCATTTCATTGCCTTAATGAACTCAACTGTCGGCCGAACAATTGTCATTTGAGACCGATCAATTTGGCTTAGAAACGATCACTTCCAAATTCAGATTCTCTATTCAAATTTCTTGTGCATCTTTTGACAAATCTTTGACCAGAAACAATAAAAATTATATCAAATCATTATATCATAAAGCATAAAATCAAATCAAACTATTTTTTGTTTCATATAAGATTAAAAATCTCATCCAGCATTTCAATATTAAATATTTATTAATCTTTTATATTTAACCAAAAATCAGAATATTTTATTTTTCCTTATATTCAAGATAAGTTCTAACTAAGAGATATTTTTAAGCTTCAAATAAGTTTCTATATACTTTAATTTAAAATATTTTTCAGTTAGTTTACTCTTCAAAGCTCTTCAAAGACAAAAATTGATTTAAATTTGGCTAAAATCTAATCGAAATCTATCGTACAAAAAATGATTATAACTTGACAAAATTTAAAGTTGACACATCTGAAGTTTAATAACATTTTGTTTCAGTTTAATCACAACTAATTTGATATAATTTGAATCCAGATCAGCCGAGTTAGGGTATTTTATTTTTGATGTTCCGAAAACTTTTTATCGCTTGATTTTTCTGGCTATAATTTGTTGTTGTTGCTGCTGTCGTTGCTGTTGTTGTTGCTGTTGTTCTTGCTGTTGTCGTCGGCGTCGTCTAACCCAGTTATTGCTGTGTTTGTGCACCATTTGAATGAGTTAAGCTCATTTGATTTGATACTTTTAATGCGGCTTTTATATTCGCCAGTTGCCATTTATTGTTCATATTTTTCTAGGCGACCAACAACAAAAATTGTTGTAGTTTTTCTGCTTATTTTTGTTGTTGTTGTTTTGTTTTTATTTTATACACAAAACGTGTGATTAATGGAAACATAGAACAAGCACCGTAGGCGATACATTATTATTGCTATGTTGATGTTTTTCACAGCGAACATATTTAGCATGGAAAACCGTCACGGGCATTGGGGACTCGAACTTTCGCTAGAATTAATCCAGTGGGAAACCAAGCAGGAACCGGTTTATAACCAGTTCTAAGAAGAGATTTTATAGAATTCATGAGTGAAACCACTAGATAGGCAAGTTTTCGCAGAATTCATCCATTACTGATCCACTTTGCCGAAGCATTTCCAAGGAAATTCTTACAAAAAGATTGATACAAGTTACGGACAAAGTTGATTAAATTTCTATAAACGGAAATATTTCTGCAATTCCTGGTTTGGTTTTAAAGTGTGAAAAATAAATAAAACACATTTTTTTAAATTATTTTCCGACTTTAGGAAGACATTATCAGGAATGTCACGAAAGTTTCCCAAAAACATATTCAACTGTAAAATAAAAATAGTGCAATAAATAATAATTAGCTTTAGGTTAAACAATTTTATTTATAAAGATAAAACAAACCCTAAAATTAATTTCTTAAGCAATCTGCATTATTTATTAATTTAATTAAAAATTTTTATTAGCATTTTAATGTATTTACATTTTCAATTAAATATTACCCTAAAACGTTGTTAACATTTCTTAACTTTAATAATAAACTCTTTAAAATGTATTGTTCAAGCTTAATTTGTTCAAAAATTGCATGTTGGCTTGTACAATTCGTACTTAAAAAAAACTATTTATTATTTTCCTGTTGTAAATTAACAGCTTTTTATTTAAAGTCCTTTGAAGAAACAATTAAAAGCTAAAAAAAATAAAATAAAATGCAGAAAAATATGAAATGTACTTATGAACAATAATTTTTGATAGCTTCTGTAAACTTTTTATCACCGGAAGAACTTAAATCTGCCGAAATAAATATGTATGTACATTTGTCGACCTACAAAATAACAGTCAACAAACATGGCACAGGAGTAAAGCTGTTAAAATATCGTCGACAGTTTCAGTTACACGTGAAATGTTTGCCACGCGTGTTGTTGCCACTGAAATGTTGCATGCAACATTTTGTGCCGGCTTTCTCTTAAGCACAAACTCGACGCTCTCTTTGATTCTCTTTTTTTTTGAAAAGTGTGAAAATGTGTGGGAATTTGTACTATATTTAAAATATTCGATTTTTGGTACAAGAATCAAAGAAGAAAATAATTTTGCAAAAGCAAATTGAAGACAAAAAGACGCAAATTGTAAAAGTTGTTAGAAAATCAGTGGGAAAATGCGGCTTAATTGTGGCGTTTGTGGCCAGAATAACATCGATTTTGGTCTAACGACATTTATAATGATGCGGCTGTGGCTCAACTGCCGATGATAAGGATAACGATGATGATGATGATGATGATGATACGCGTACTCGTTGTCATGATGACGTTGCTAATGCAACATTAATGATGATGCTAAAATATGTGACAAGGCTACGCATTTAAACAAGTATGAGCACGAGTTTGCCTGTGAGTGTTTGTGAGTACTCCAACCTTGTCCTTGCCTCAATTACCGCAAGCGGTTGTAACAATTATGAAATCTTTAACCGAATAATCACCCAGGAAAAAAGGACAAAGCCACAGGCTTCTGGCTGCCAGGTAATGGACCATGTGATAATGTAAATCATGCCCCCAACAATTATCCAGTATCCCAACCGAACCGCACCGAGCCGAAACAAGCCCAGTTTTTCAGAGGCCCCAGAAAAATTGTCCCATAACTAGCATTGTTTTGTTTTGTTGTTGCTGAATACCCTGCAAGTCTGTTTAATCTAAGCTGAGCAGTAAAGTATCTCTAGTCCCTTAGAGAATATGAAAATAACTAACATAATTAACAAATTCCTTTTCGTTGTAATTAATACACTTTTCATGTTTTGTTCGGTTCCCATATCATTAAAAATCATTTGTGCTCGGAAAAAAGAAAGATTTCATACCATTTTATGATTACATGTGTTTTCTAACTATGGTTTAATTTTAGCTAGATTTAAAATAAATAAACAACGAATTAATAATAATAAAATGAATATCCTAAGTTAAATTATCTAAATGTTACAAAAATCTTATGGGGCTTAAAAGTCAAGCAAAAATGTAAGCCAATTTTTATAACTATTCATCGGGTATTTATATTGTATATTATCAATTAAGAACATCTTTCTCATGTCAACAGGGTAACTACAAAGTCAAATTATCTGAGTATTAAAAAGTCTTTCATATTTTTCGACTAGCTTCAGTTATGGGTTTTTGTTTGGCATTGAAATCGGAATTGGGATTGGGATTGGGTGTTAAGGGTTTAGTTGGCATTTGCAAGAGCCCAGATGTATGTGAGTTTAGATGTAGATGTAGATGTGTGATAATAAAGAAAGAAAAGGCTTTGTGTATGGTCATTATGCATGCCTCATACTCATACGAATGCTCTGTCTGTTTCAGTATCTGTATCTGTCATGGTTAAGAGATATGCGTGACATAATTACAACGTGCCCGGCAATTACCAAAATAGTCGGGACGGCTTGATTAATTACAGCTAACAGGTACACAGACAACACACACAAATACATACACACACACACATACACAATCGGTTGTAACTCTTGCATTTGACACCCAATGAATGTCAAACAAACTCTGAGCAAATGACACGTCTTTGGCCTAGGTTCCCTTTGTTTAATTAGTCATTTTCTCCACAGCTACTTACAACTAATTCCTCTAAAACAAAGTCCCAATTACTTGTTTTCCTTGTTTGTTGTCACAAAATTGTCATAAATATGACTTTCATCGATAGAATTTAATTACGGACGTTGATTAATAAATCATAAGACCTTTGGAAAAGCTTATATGTACATAATTCTAAAAAAAAATATAGTACTTTAACAATTGTATTTTGATTTACAGAGCCTACTTACGAAATTGTTTTGTTTCAAGTATTTTAAGTTGCTTAAACAAATTCTATAAATGTTAATTTGTAAGAAATGAAGATAATCCCAATTAAATCATATGTATCAACTAATTTTTTGAAAGAATTTTGCATCCTTTTTATTTGTTTAAATATAAAAATTTAGCTAGTTAAATTTAAAATAAAAAATGCATGAACTTAAAATTCAAATTAAATACATTTTTCATACCAAAACTTTTATATAATTGATATTTCTATATTTCAATTCAGATTGCTCATAAAAAATAATTGTAATGTTATTAATACAAGTTATTAAAATTATTTTTTAATTAATTGTGACCTCAATAAATCATATTTTTATATTGTTATTAATAATCATAAAAATTAGTTTTACTCCATAAAATAAATAGTTTAATAAATCAATATCGTTAAGATCGTAATATTCAAAAGTTTATAGATCAATCAATAAAAAGATATCTATCATAAATCATAAAACTGTATTTTGATTATATTGTAATAAAAATTATAAAAATTTAACTTTTAGCCTTTAATGAAAATTCAAAAATATTATTTTTTCTTGTTAACACTTAACATATTTCAAAACTCATTACTTGACTTCAAAATACTTGTAAGATTATTGAACAAATGTGATAAATAAATACGTAATTTATACATATGTATATAGTTAAATAAATAAGTATTTAATAAGTCTGTTGTTATTAAGAAGATTGATATAAAATTCACAGATATTCATCACACTTTTTACTTAAATTCAAGCATGATTTTCTGCTAATATAACTCGCATATCTCGTTGACTTGTCAACAGATTCGAGCGAGAGTTTCTACAGGTCTCGTTAAGGTAGAAATTAGAATAAGTTATTTATTTAGGAGTCTTACACACACGTACGCACACACACACACACACACACACACACACACACACAGATGCAGGTCAGAGGAGCATAAAAACAAGAATCCGAATCACGATTGCAACTGACAACCAGGCATCAAAACTTGCTTCAATTTTTGGCTGCCTATTTGCATTGCTTTGCAGATGAGTTAAAAGGATAAGAGTATAAAAGGAATATATATATGTACATATGTATATATGTATGTATGCAGCATGTGTATGCATTTGAGGATACGAAATGTAGACCAAAAATGTGAATTGGTTTTGTGCAATGATTTGAATATTTGATTCGAGTTGCAGTTGCACAAAGTGCAAATCAACAACAAATTGAAAATTATTTGTCTGTCATGTAATTTATACATTTGTCGCCATGGAAATACCGAAAATAACTGAAGCTGGTGGTTGTAAGTATTACCAACCCCCTTCCCCCTTCCCCCATTCCCCATCCCTTACTTCCCTTGTTTCTGTCTTCTTATGATTTATGTATTTGCTTTTTGTCATAGATGCTATGGCTCCATAAGTAAATGCAATCATTTAAATATGTATTTACACACATTGTACAAGGATGCGGCTTTTACCATTTTGCGGTGGCTTTTACTTTTTAGCCAAATACGTGCATGGCCAACAGCATTTGGCCTAAAAGCCCAGTCCCAATACCCAATGCCAACAATGTAAACAGGCCGCAGGACACGGCTAAAACCAAATCAAACCAAACCAAAACCAACTCGAACCAAGTTCGAACCGGCTTCAAACCATTACAACTCGCTCCCTCTCTCTCTCTCTCTCTCTCTCTCTCTCTCTCTCTCTCTCTCTCTATCTCTTGTTCGTGCTCTGTCTCTTTCTCTTTCTGTTGGCCAAACAATTTCATTTGAAGCAGTTAAGAGCACGCTTTGGGCCTTAACATAATTGCCTTCGAAATGGCCAAACAATTTGTCTGGCTTTTCTCTTGGCTAGTTCTCTATCTCTATCTCCATCTCTGTCTCTATCTCTGTCTCTATCTCTGTCTCTGTCTGTGTCACTGTGTCAGTATTTAGTATTTTGTATCTTTTCGACCCTTTGCTTCGATAAATCGTTGTTGTTGCTTTTGGGTCCTAAATTAAGGCTACCACAGTTAAGGCCTTTTTGGGGGGCCTCATTTAATCAACAGGTGCACTCACTTCAGTTGACCTTACTTCTTATCAGTCGAGCCAGATTCTTTATGAAATTGACTTCATTGGGGAAAGTGTTAGTTCAAATATTGATGGTAATATTTAAAAAATATTAAATAATTTATCATTTGTATGCTGCATTTTTCTGAAAAAAATTGATTTCTTCTAAGCTAACCTCCACATCAAATTAACAACTAAAATGATTTCTATGATTAAAAAACAAAAAGTAAGTCTTGCCCAAAGAAATACAAAATATTTGCATCGAAAAACTGACAGCTCTTTTTTTTGCAGAATTGCTTTTCGACTACTTTAATTGGATAATTTTTTGACTATCAATCCGGTTAATAATATAAATATTTCATAAAAGTTGATTAAAAGTTACAAATTTAAGTACAAATTTCAAGAAAGACGACTGGGAAGCTATGCACCATAATCGGTATCGATATCTTAAAGCAAAAATTAGCAATCGAAATTAATTATCAAAACGTAAATTTGATGAAAATTGATGATCAAAATGAACGCCTTATTTTCTGTATTTATAGGTATATCTCCTTAAAAAAATATGTTGAAAAATCGATATATCGGGTTTATTTGAACATACATATATCTCTAAATCGATTCATTTTTTGGCGATATTAAAATTTCGATACTAAACTCGATTCATCACTAGTATATACTCGTTCTTTTAAGCTTAACATCTGCACAGTTGAGGCTCTATCTTGAATTGCACACTGTCAGCTCCTTTGGCCTCTTTTTTAAGCTCGACTCTTCAGCACAATTAACAAAATAACAGCTTGTGGGAATTCTTATGCATTTTCCGTAATTAAAATCAACAAGAAGTCAACTGAAAATCGTCTTAAAAGATTTCAGATGAAATACACCAAAAATGCACAGACCTGAGATCTCCAATAACAATTGACAATTAAAGGAAATAAAGTTTAAAGCTTAAACTTTTGTGAATTTAAAGTCACCTCTCCAACTTTGGGGATAATCTTTAAGTAAAGTTCTACTAACCGAAAAGCAATTAAGAGTTTCTAATTTAATTTTAAGTGCCACAAAATGGAAACTAATAGTTTGAATAGACGAGAATCCATCGAGGTCTTAGCTTCGACTTATTCAATAAGTCATTTCGAGTGCATTAGTGAATCGATTGAATATTATTCACATTATTTAAGCTGAGCTGCCTTGAACCTGGCCTGGCCGGGGATAATGCCAACCGTAAATGGTAAATGTTGACAAAAGTTAAAGCTCTCGAGTCCCCCGAAGAGTGGGAAGTGTGGCTTCCTGCCACATATTGTGGCAAATTATCATCATAAAGTCGTTTATTGAGACACCTTGGCCGAGGACTTATTAAATTCCATTTAAATGTTGTTTGTTCGTGTGCGAACCTCCCCAGGAGGCAGGAAAAGAGTGAGGAATGGCGCAGGAAGGGCGGAAGAACGAGTGGAGGGTGGCAAAATGTTGTTCAAATCACTTGTTAATTAAGTTTATTGCGGCACAGTTATTTGGTTCGTCTGGCAAGTTTTTTGGTTTCGACCAGGGTGTGTTCATGTTCTTGATGGGGTTGCCTGTCCAGGGCGGGGGGGCTGTCAGGGGGTGGAGAGTTGGAAGGAGGTAAAATTCTGCTCGTTATTACTTGGGCTGTTGTGCACTTAAGTAGCCATAATAGTGTCATGCGTATGATAAATGATGGTCATGTTAACCACACACACACACACACACACACAGATATATATATATTGGTGTGTGTGTGTGTGTATGTGAAAGGGGGTGGCCGAGGGCAGTAGGCGTGGCTCGTTAGCCACACAAAATGCGTGTATGCAATGTGAGAAATCTCTTCAAAAACTTGCACAAAAGTGCAAGCCCAATTTAAATGTCAAATGCAAATGTCCTCAACTATAACTCTCTCTCTCTCTTTTTCACTCACTCACAGTGTATATATGTATATATATGTATACATATATATATATCAGTGTTGCACTTCTCTGCCCATGCAATTTATGAAAGTTTAATGATCGTGCGCGCGCAACATCATAAATTATGCTGTATAATGGGGCACAGCCTAGATGACAACACATAACACATCATCATACACACACACACCTACACCACCACACACATTTACACGTCACTAAGCTCAAAAGTGTCAATTTCTATTTGACAGACAGTTAGACTAAGATAGACAGAGATAGAGCGATAGGAAAAGGAAGTAAGAGAGAGAATGCTCAAAATGAATTGTTTCTCAAGTTGTTGCCCGTCAAGTAAATCAAATCTATTTTTACACATTCAGCGGCCACTTTCTATTCCTTGTGGTTCTCTTCTCTTCTCTCCTCTCCTCTCCTTATCCTCTTTCTACACGCCCAGAGCGCTAACACTGCATAGAGAATGCTCCTTATACCCGTACCCGAAACTATGCTCAGGGTATACCCAATAAAATAATGTTAAGTTATCTAATGATTAAATATGACAGACCTCTATCTCAATGTTTTTGAAAATTATAGTTTTTATATTTACAATTTTCATTAATTTGTCAAGTCCAATTATTATTAATTTTTTTTTAATTGATTTGGTTGAATTGAATTTATGTATTTTATTTAAAAATCCAATGTTTTTGAACTTTTAAAGACATTTATTTAAGGCATGTGAATAATTAAATACCATCCCCATATTTATTAAAAAACTTTTTATAAATGGTTAAGTTTAAAATATGAAAATTTTATTTAAAAAAGTTGTTGATTCAAAACTAAATTATACTTACGCACTTGTAATTTAAGTTTTATTTGTAAAGCAAAAAAATATAATTTACTTTTATTTTAATATCGAGCTTTTGACTGATAAAGCTCTCTTAATTCACAAAGCCGCTAAATTTGTTTGCGATGAATCTACACACAGACTGAACTTTCAATTGGCATTAGTCTGCGATGTATTCAACTCTGTTTAAGCTGGATTTAATGCATTAACTGAATGCAATTAAGTTTGTCCAAAGCTCAAAGCACGAGACATTGTAATTAAAGCCGTCAAAATCAATTGTTTTAATTCTCAAATATGTAGTCTAATTATAATTAGTGCCATTCGTATTAATTGGCCGGGTATATTAGAGTCCGGCATGCAAACGGAACTTGTGTATTTCCGAATGGACATTAAATACCATAGTTTGTGCAGCGACAAAATGTGTGACATATTACATAATAATTTTCGCATTTTTATCCTATTAACGTCATGGAATGGCAAAAATAATTGGACATTGTCGTAATTTTGTAAGCAATTTTGATTGGAAGTTACGTGCGGAAGAGAAACAGAAAATAGAACAGCAAAAGAAATGGAAACCGAATATGAATCTGAAAACAGATAACCCACCAATAAAAAAGGAAACCAAAATAAATAGAAAATGGAAACAGGAGACAAGCAAACGATAAACAAAGAGAATAATTGCAATTGTTAGAAAATATATTTCTACCGGAATAGTTATTCATTTTTATTCCCTAACAGAGGGTATAATGACTTTTAAGTATGATTTAAAATACTTTTACTTTGTAAATATACAAAATTTATTTTTTTCTGACTACATTTGATTTCGAGGAGCATTTTTGGGAGTGCTTTTTAGACTTGCTTCTTCGCAGTGTTTCACTTCCGTCTAAGCTTATTTTGGAATATGAACCTCGATTTGGCTTCAATTTTCCACCTTCCTCGGTCTTCTTTACAAGAAAGAATCTTCAAACTATGCACTTCACTTGATGCCATCGTTAATAAATCGGGATCAACTCAGGATGCGATTTGATTAAGATTTAAAAGATTCCCCGAATATTTTAAATGTCATCCAAACCAAAGACTTGTCCAACCGCGACTTCCCATCGATGGCAGCGGGTGAGATGCTGAGTTCATCGGTTCTTCCCCCAAGCTGCTAACTTGATAATTTACATTGTTTTCCTAAAAATAAAAGCAAAAACAGAACAAATTATAAATAAGACATACAAATTAAATAACATACTAAAACTTACCATTTATGGGTATTTATACCCGAGCCTCCGAGCAGTTAGACGTGATTCATGATAGCATTGTCTTAAATGCAGATTAATAGCCATTTTAGTCGCAGAAAGTATCCATTGAGCAGCAAATCAAATTCCACTGGTGTAAAAAGATAAAAAATAAACTAATATTCCATACATACATTTGTATAAACACAAAATAGTTTATACATATTTTTGTGTTTATTGACTTACCTATTTGGACTCACTGAAGTTATTTTTAAATTTGACCAAGTTGGCTTTATTCTCCCATCTTCCTCGGTCTTCTTTACAAGAAAGAATCTTCAAACTATGCACTTCACTCGATGTCATCGTTAATAAATCGGGATCAACTCAGGATGCGATTTGATTAAGATTTAAAAGATTCCCCGAATATTTTAAATGTCATTCAAACCAAAGATTTGTCCAATCGCAACTTCTCATCGATGGCAGCGGGTGAGATGCTGAGTTCATCGATTCTTCCCCCAAGCTGCTAACTTGATAATTTACATTGTTTTCCTAAAAAAGTGCAATTAGAAAACAAATTATAAATAAGACATACGAAAACTTACCAATTTTTGAGTGTTTATATTGGAGCATCCAAGCAGTTAGACGTGATTCATGATTCATTTAAGTTGCAGAAAGTATCCATCGAATTCCACTGGTGTACAGAACCATCGTTACTGCAATAACACAATTAAAAATTTTTAAAATAAATATATTTCTAATATACCATAAATGCATTTGTATACACATATGAATAATGTATAGTTTACACACTATTTTCGTGTTTATTGACTTACCTATTTTGACTCACTGAAGATATTATAAAATGTAACGCAAGATTGTGAATTATTATTATTATTGACTCAAAACCGATCAAAAGCGATGTGTTAGCTTTGAACTTAAGAAATAAACTGAGGGTTTTCATTTACTCCGTGCGCTATTTATAGGGTAGATTAAATAAAAATTTCGCCTACTTTGACTGTAAATAATTTAAAATTGTTTAAAATGTGAACACAAATAAATCGCCTACTTTGACTAACATTTTTCAGATGGTTTTACATCTGTTATGGCGACTATCTGAAAATCGACTGTTATTGACAGTAACGGAAAATATTTAAATTTAAAATGTGAACATCAAATATTTAAAATTTATTTAACAAGTTTTCAGAGAATGGAAAGATGTATAAATTGTAGAGCGTATAACATCTTCGGCCGGCTGAAGAAGTTGCTTATTTCATTGCAACTGCAACTGCAATGGGTGTGTGTATGTGTGTTTGAGTGTGTTAGTGTGTGTGTGTGTGTTTATACATATATTGAATTATTTAGTGAATGGCGTGCACGGCTTGTGTGTCAATGAATCAACGTGGTTAATGCAGCGCACTGAATGCAATTGGACAAAAATGTTGCCATGGCAACAGCAACAGTAATTACAGCAACAGCAGCAACAGCAGCAGCAACAGCAGCAGCAACAGCAGCAGCAACAATAACAGCAACAGCGACAATAATTCCCTTTCATTTCTAATGGCCAATGAGGTAATTAGTGTGTTTCTTAAATACACCAACATATACATACATACATATATATGCGAGAGTGTGTGTGTGTAAGTGTGTGTGTATGTGTGTGTGCATCTGCATTGTATTTGCAACAGTAAATTACGTGACAAAACTGAGCAAAGCTCGTTTTAATTAGAAGCCACTCTCGTTGCCACCCACAACGGCAACAATAACAACAATGACAACAACTACAACAACAACAACGGCAACAACAACAGCAACAACGGCAGCAACAACCGAAAAACAACTGAAAAATCCAAAATAATTGTCACTTGAGTTGTCTAAATGTAATTACAATAGACAACTAAAAATATACATCCAATAATTTATATAGAAAATGTTTGAGTTGAAGATTAGAAAAAGTACAAAATGCAATTTTGTGGAGACTGATCGACTAGCAGATACCCTGTAGCCAGCTCTATTTACAGAGATGCAAAAGCAAATGATGCATCCACTGCTTACAATTTTAACACAAGTCAAACGAGTAATTTCTTGACTGATTGACTAGCAGATACCCTGTGCTGATTATCTGTGCACCATATACATATATACAACAAAACAATTAGCACAAATGAACTGCATAAATAAATATGCTCAGATGTGTATTTGTAAAACGTGTTCATAGACTGATCGACTAGCAGATACCCTGCCAGCCAATACATGTTCAAATATCTGTAAAGAGATACAGTATTCTTTTTTTTTGATAAGTTAATATTTATAGGTCTGTGGTGAACAAAATCTAGTGGGAATAAACTTAATTAACGTATAATAGAGATTTCCTTTAGTCGATGTCTCCATAATTCGAACTTGATTCGAGCTAAGGAAGTTCTACTGTATTTTAATATTTTCTGCAGTACTTTTTAAAGTTTTCGACTTTAGGATTTTAAGAAACTATAAAAATAAAAATTTGTTAAATTGTTCTTCATTAATGTTTAAGCCATATGTAGCATAAAACATTAATTTAAAAACATTGACTTAAATATTATTAATTTGTTGCATAGTGTACTTTTGCCACATGAGAAATATGAATCTCAAAGTAAGGATGAATTAATTTGTAAGACGGCGAATATCAATTAAATATTGGCTAAAAGAGGAAAAGAGAGATAAAGGGCGAAAGCAGATGGAGCGAGGAAGAAGATGCGAAAAATAGAAAGAGAAAGAGATAGAGAGACAGAGACGGCTATGAATTAAGACAAGTGCGACAAATGCGTTGAAATTTGCATTGCTCGACGCAGTGTTGCGACTTGTAGGAGACTTCAGATGGCGGGAGAAGGGAAATGGGAAATGGGGGGGGAGACAGAAGGAGGGGAAGGGGCAGGAGAAGCTACTTAAGCTGCTTGTAGGAAACCACAAAGCTTTATGCCAGCGACACCAACGCGAAGAGGCAGCGACAAAAGTGGGGAAGGGAGGCAACAGACGGATGGAGAGGGGGAGAGAAAGGAGAAAGGACACGAATGCCAAGCAGCTTATGAAAATCAAGATCAGCTCACAAAGCAAGCAAAAGGGAAGGTAAAGAGAGGAGAAGACAACAGAGGAGAGGAGTGGGAAGAGAGGTGGTCACGGGGGGAGGTGGAGGGGGAGGGGTAGCCAAACTCACGGCGTGCATAAAATGTTTTTAAGTGCCAGGAAAGCAGGCAAAGAGTGGGCGGGGGACGGGGGAAAAGCTGGAACCGCAGATAGAATCAGCAGAGGACAAAACCGAGAGCAAGCCAAAGTGGCGTCGCCATCAACGTCATCATCATCAACAACATCATCATCATTCTGATCATCATCATCATTAACATTCGTCGACAGACACTTGAGGCGACGACGCACAGTGGGAGGAATTAACAATTTTACCGGCATTTAATTTATATGCTTTTAATGTAATTAGTGTGTAATTTAGAGTGAAAATTTATAAATTTCAATTTTTCTGCTACATTGATTTGTCAGAATTATTTATTTTACTCTCAAATTATTACGAGTACTAAATAATTTATAATTATAATTTTATAATTTGTATACCTATTACGGAGAGGGTAAACGGGTGTCATAAATTTGTGGCAATGTACATGTTATAAAAGCAGAAAGACATAAAATCTTGATCAGACTCAAAGAAGCTACCTTTTCCCATACCTACACTGATAAAAAAAATGTTTGTTGTCGATGCATTTTATAGAAGAAATTTCCCAATTTTATGATTAAAAATTATATCATAAAAAAAATATGAATATATAATATTAAAACCTTTCATCTAAAATACGAAAATGGAAAAACTAAAGCAATAATAAATAGTTAATTAACAAATGTTTTTAAAAAAAACTTTCTTATATTATTGTTTTTTTTTTCATAATTTCATTTAATATATTTATTTTTATTTGCTCTGACTCAATGAAAGGGCGAAATATATATATAACACCTCTTAATTGTTAATTTTGCCCACTGTTCAAAGACCGCAGAGCACGCATAATGGGCAACTGCAGCTGCTTGGCTCCTCACGGGCCTAGAGCCGGGTCTAAACCACTTGCAGTTGCGGTTACAGTCGCGCGGCTTGACTAAAATCTACCCACCCTCCATCCTCCCACTCCGCCAACCCCTCGACAACACCTTTTCTCCCCGTTCTCCTCTTTTTCCTCACCCTTCTCACCAGCATTTCAACTCCAATTTAGCCTATTTCTCTTATTGGCTCTAATGTCAAGCACTTTTACTGCGAGCAGAGTCCCAAATTAGGCGCAATTCTGTCAAGAGAAACAGTCAAAAGTCAAGTGCAAAGTGATAAAGCAGCAAGAGGAACTCAACATGCTTGACAAGAAGATACCCTGTGTTTTAAAATATTAATAAACTTGTATATGTTTTGCAAGAAAGATTTACTAGAGTAATTTAAAAAATGAAATGAATCAAATTATTTAAAAAGCAAAGTACGCTCGACTAAAAGATACCCTGTGATACCACAGATTTATCTTTAAAGTATACCCTGTAGTATGTAAGCTGTGAAGCATGCATTTTAAACTATAACTATAAAGTGAACAATGGGCATGAATGTTTTATTTGTTTGATTCATTAAGTACCCTGTAATTTTGTTTATTAAAAACTCAAGCAAAAATTCAAGTATTTATGAAAAGTCCGCTTGTAAATTGAAAGATTATTCGAATAAAACGGAATAAGAAAATAGCAAAGTATGCTCGGATAAAAGTTACCCTGTATTAAAGGACAAATTCAAACTTTCTTTACCTTTTCAGTTTTAAATTTAAAATTCTGTAATAAGTATTTAATTTGATTGTGAATTTTTAATCTTAAATTAAAAATGTTAAAATTTGATTTAGCAAGCTGTTGACCTTAGCTTATGCTACCCCCTTTTGTCATCAATTTGTGGATGTAGAGTATGCATTAAAAAAATGTTTGAATTCAAAATTTAAATAATGACTTTTTGCGTTGGCGACAACAATCCGCTGCAGTCCTCGTAGGCAGCTCAATGTCTTTATCCTTTCCTTCCCTCTCTCTCACACACACTCTCTATCTCTGTCTCTTTCTCCTGGCCAAGATGCAAAACAGTTGCTGTTGCTGTTATTGCTATTGTTACTTCTGCTGTTGTTGTTATTGCTGTTGCCTGCACGTCCTTGGCTCAGACTTGTTTGCCATAAGATTCACATGTTGGCTCTTGGCATCCATATTCTCTCTCTGTGCTGTCATCATCAACGGAAATGACCGCGTGATAAAAGTCACGACTCAATCACGAACTGCAGTTGGGCTCAGTAAAAAAACAATCAAACTTCCACAAAAACACTTAAAAAGCTTTGAAAGTACATTAAAGCTTATAGCGTGAGAATTTAAGCTCAATGTGCGTTCTTAAGATTATTATAATTGATGTAAAATAAGGAACAAACTTCAAATATTTATATTCTCTTAAAGCATTTTTGGAGATTATTTAAAAAAAAAAGCACTTTAAGCTCTCTTAAAGATTTCGAATAACCTTTTAAAGCTCTTGCTATTAATAAAAGTGAAATCACACACTTTATTACTTATTAATAATTTTCAGGTCCAAAAGCTCTCTTGACAAATTCATGTGCTTTCAAAGCATGAGTAATTTATTGCCTTTAACATAGTTGATCTCTTGCAAGCTCACTTGTAGATTCCATGTGCTTTCAAAGCTTATGTGTATTTAGCAAAAACATTTGCTTTTATTAAAAATATTATGCCCAAAAGCATATTTCAAAGTTGTTGTTAAGTAAAATGATTGCTGTAACATACCATTTTTCAGCGATCCACGAAGAAATCGTAAATTCACGTGCTCATCTCTGGTCATCATCGTTGGCTTTTCCTTTGGCTGTCTGTGCTGCATCTTGGCTGTAATTAATCGTTGTTGTCACTTGGTTTGGCCACTCGAGCGTCCATCCGTTTCATTGCCGACCAGTTTGGCCATTGAGTGCCAAACCCTTTGCCCTTTTTGCCTTTACTCTGCGGATTGCCTTTTGCCATTGCCTTTTGCAATTCGCAGTCACTTCTCTACCACATTTTGTATTTATCTACTTGATTCAGTTTGCGGCGCTTTGGCCAGCTAATTTTTATCGTCTGCCTTTATGTGCATCACTTCACACCCAAAGAGTGTATTTCACAGATACTTTAAGCATTGTTCTACGGCTTAAAAGCTCTTTGTTTGAATCGCCAAAAGACTGGGAAGAGCATTTCCATGGTAAGGCCAAGCAAATCGCTTCGAATTCATTCATAGCTCTCTAGCTTTTATTAAGTATTCGTGATCATTTATCTATATTTCTATAAAATAAAAATGGTTACAAATTAAATAAGGATTTACTTTTCAATTTAATATTCGCTGACTTTATAGATTTGTATTTAATGGAAGATAAAATGGGTTGAGTAAGTTAATATCTTTATATATAAATATACTATCCACAAACTAAGCTATACATCTTGTTTTTAAAATCTACTCAGGGTTTCATATATCGAAGTGAAAGATATTTTGATTTTAAATAAATAATTAAAATATAAATAAATAATATATAAAATATATAAAATTCCGAAATATTTCTCAGTTACAATTAAGCTGGTCTTAAATTAAGTTTGAGCTAATAATTTTAATTTGACTTTAAAGTGAGGCATTTAAGACACGGATTTGGTGCTTAGCACGATAATACATATAACACTTCTTGAAGTCGACCGATAAACAACTGTAACGACGATAAAGAGAGTTTTGATGATACTAATCACTTTATGAACTTATTTATTGCTCGATAATTTCTAGGTAAACTTTATGAGTCATAAATAAATAAATACTTTTAGTCATAAATTAGCATAGAAAGAACTGCTCCAAATTTCATTACGATAACTCCACACTGTGAGAAAAGTCTTTTACATTAAAAGTATATTTATGCGGCTTATGCTTCAAAGTAGTAAAATAATCTTAAATTCAGTCGAAGAGAATGCATAAAGATAGATAAATTTGTAAATAATTAGATCTATATTTTTTACAAATTATAGTCAATTAATAAATACACTCGATTTTAACTCATACAACTTCTACCATCATAAGAAGCAGCTCTAACAAAATTTCATGAATGTAGCACAACAAATAGCTGAGTTCCCATAGGTCAATCAACTTATTTGAACATTCTTAACTAATTATATGGTATAGCGAATAGCAGTTTGAAAAGCTAAACATCAGCTGGAGATAAAGTTCTGATTTGAATGGCAATGTTAATGACATTTTCTACAAAGCCTGAACATGCTATGTTACGAGTGCAAGCGAGAGAAAGAGAGAGAAAAAGAGACGGATAGAAGAGTGTGTGCCAGGCCTTAATTCATAAATGTTATGGCTCAAGACAAAGTTGTTGCAAAAGCTTTCAGGCAAAAGGTCGCCAAATTCAGTTCACACACAAACCATAAACTTAACTCGGAGCAAGACAAACGCATAAAGTGTGAGACTGAGAGCGAGAGAGAGAGAGAGACAGAAAGAGGTATAAGATGAGGAAGAAGATGAGGAACAACAATGCCAATTATTATGCAGCTTCTTTTGTGTGGAAAAGGTGGAAAAGTTGCCGTGTACAGTTTATAAATTACGGTCGTACACGCAACTTAATCCGCTTTAATAGTTTTCCTCGCCTTCGTCGCACAGATTTCATCAAGAACTTGAACCGAAACTTTAATGGCCTCCAAAAAACAAAAATAGACAGAGACAGGGAAGGCGAGAGCGAGAGCAAGAGAGAGAGGCGCGACAGGTATAGAGCACACACACCTACACAGGCAATAACTATAGCTAACCCGAACTTCCACTGTGGGAATTTGCAGGTAAGAGCAAAATGACCGAAACACCCAAAAACACAAAATAGGGAAAAGCAACAGCAGTGAAAATTACTGAACTTTCAACACCAAATCCTTAGAAATAATGTCAAAATGACGAAGCTTGAAATATATCCTATAGTTGCTCATAAATTATGAATTATTCTGAAATGTTAAGCATAAGTAGTTTAAGTTGTTAGTATATATTTTTAAGAATAATATAATTATATAGTTTTATATTATTTGAATATATAACTTTTATTTATATATGTATTTATTTTTTACAAAAAAAAGTCGGCCAATAAATCATTTTATTTAAAACTGAGTTAGTTTAAGTTAGTTTTTGAAAATATAAAAAAATTTACAAAATTTTCGTACTTTAAAATTTCTGATTACATTTTTGAACTCTGTAAGTAATGATTTTTCAATTGTAGTAAAAATGTTGACTAAATTAAAATGAAAACTCTACAGAATCTTTAATCTTCATCTTTCAGATTCTGATCTCAATTCAGTTTCTGCATTTCTCAACTCTAGTTCTCTTTTTCAAATTAACAAAATTTTTGTTTATAGTTTAATTTTCTAATATTTTAAATTTAGCATATATTGATTCTCCAATTCAACATAAATTTTTAACTTTGTTAAAAAAATAAGTTTTCTGAATATTCTAAGTTCTGATCTCAATTCAGTTTCTGAATTTCTCTACTCTCTGTCTCATTTTCGAATGCGAAGCTACCCGCTCTCTTGAGTTTCTTACGTCTACTTTATACTTTAATTTGCCAAGAGTTTATTCATTATGTGTGGATGTTGAATAGTATGTGTAGTAGTAGACGAGTATGGTGAATGCATTCACAGTCATTCACTCTCGCTCTATTCGTATCTTAACAACGACGACTGCAACGATGGCTGCCAGTTTGCTTCCTGCCAGAGACTTTAGCGGGGTTTTGTGCCTCAGTAGTTGTTGTTGTTGTTTGCACCAGTTTGTAAAGAGGGAGCAGAGAGAGAGTGGAAGGAGAGTGTAAAGAGGGAGTGGTTGTATCACTGCATATACATACGCTGTTTAGAAACGAATGTCTTCCGCTACCGGTGAAGTGCATACGCATTTAAGCAACAACAACAGACATACAATATATATATACACATTTATTTATATATGGCACATATACATATGTACATAAGTATGTACATATTATGGAGTTGGGGGCTTAGTTCGCTCGAGAGATGCATTTGGCAGTCGAGGCGTCGCATCTCTTTGACTAAAAAGGGGAATGCACTTAGAGCGACATCAATTTTAGCAGGTGCCAGCAATTTAGCTATAAACACCCCAAAAACAAAGTCACCCTATACCCAATACCCTCTGAGCTACCGTCATTTCTAGGAGCGCGTATCGATACAGAGAAAAATTAGATAAATTAAAAACGCCGAATATTGAATACCCTAACCATATTAATTTTAAATAAAATTTGGTAAAATCTTTCCCAAAAAGCTCAAGACGAATCGATGACTTTGAGAAAACCATTACTAAATTTGCATTTTTATTAATATTTTGCATAAATTAAAACCAAAAACAATAAAAAACACCTTTTTTTAAATTAAAAACAACCATAACTACGTTTAAATTTTTATGAACTAGACGCAATTAAATAGGATGATTAATAATAATAAAAAGGATCTTTCAACACCAAAAAAAGAGTGTTATAATTGTGCAAAAGTAAAAATATATTTAGGATCTATTTAAGAATAAATTAATTAATTTATATAATTTTAAATCTAAAACTTTTAAGGAAAAAAAATTGTATAGGCTTATTTAGCGGGTATAAAATCGGGTTTTGTTTGATTTCGCTAAAATATTACGAGAAATACTTTTAACCAAGCTGACACTATCGAGCGATAGCTATATAATATAGTAATCAAATTTTTTATGAATTTGGTCGGGTACCTCAAAACTATCCTTGACAGCTTAATCATAAAGTACTAAATTTTTAATTAATGTTTGTAAATTTTTAAATTTAAAATGCGATATTAAGGTCGATATGATAATGTTGATGCATTTTTTTTACATGAAATGCTTTTATCTTTATCAATATCCATACTTTCTAGTCAATACGCATCGGTACTCTACTTTCTATGCTACCCGCCTGTGCATTCACTTTCGTTTACCCCACCCCTCTTTATACCCAGCACTAACCTAATCTCCATATCCTTAATAACCTTTTTGCCGCGGCTTTAGTTTGACTGCTGGCAGTTAAGATATGAGAGTGTCACCTTTTCCTTAACCTCGCCCTCTCCCTCTCTGTCTCTCTCTCTCTCACTTGCTGTCTGCCTCTTACTCTTGCGTGTGGCAGGTGCAGCTGCCTAGTTGCAAGCTTTCACAGTTTCACAGTTTCATTAAATGTTGAGGTGCGCGTGACAAGTGGCATGCAACTGCCATTCCAAAATTTGTTGAAGGCTTTAACAAAAGCTCAATTGGGATTTATCAACTGAGCTTCAACTTAATTAATTGCAACTAATTAACTCCTCAACACGCCACAGTTGCAGCTGGCAAACGCTTTAAGTCGCTTTTCACACGACATTCTGTATTCTTTCTCGGCAAAGCTTAAGCACAGACCAATCATTATTTACTTTAAGAGCTTTAAGCGCTGCAAGCAGCTTTCATGTGCTTGCTTATTTGTGGACAGAGCATTTAGTATGTTGAAAGTCGAGTGATAGTAGGGAAATTTGATATGGAAAAGTCTACAAACCAATGTTAAACATATATGAATTGCACGCTAAAGCTTCCATGTGCTTTGCAAAGCTTTACACACTCTTAATAGAGCTTTAAAAAAATTTCAACATCAAAATAGCAGAGCTGAAAAAACCTTATAATAATAAGTATGTGCGTATATGTGCCATATGCTTGTATATACACAGATCATGTACAGCTTTCATGTGCTTGCAAAGCACAACCGTTGATAAATTATTTTTGCACACTGCGATTCAATTAAATATACTTACGCAGTATAGAGAAAATCAAAAAAAAAAAGATTAAAGCTTAACTAGTTGATAGTTTAGCTAAAACTAACGCTATTCTAGGTTTTCAAATCTCAAAGGTCATTAAAGCTCCTTATTTACTTTGTATTTCTTGATTACTTACTTGTCAGTAAAAAGGGAATAGATCCTTCTCTAAAAATAAAAGAATTGTAAAAGAAAAAGTTTAAATAAAATTGAATCAATTAAATATAAAGTAAAGCAAAAATAGATTAATTAAAAATCGATTTAAATTTAAATATAATAATCAGCTTTTACTTGCATAAATTTATTTTTTTTTGTCAACGATAACTACTATAGCTAACTTCTTTAAGATAAATAATCTGCCTGTTTTTTAAGCCATTTGCTTTCTGCTGACTTCCAAAACTAAGATTTTATTTGAAGCTAATACGATTAAATCATTTATTTTATTTTTGGTAAATATTGATTCAAATAAAAATTATCTTATAAGGATTTTTTCAAACTTATTGAACATCTGAACATCATTAAAATCAATTAAGATAATCAAAATTTCCCAGCATTGTTGCTTTCAGAAAAAATTCTTCATTTAATTGATATGCCCTATAAATTACAGGGTGCTTCACATTTTAAACCCCAAAAAATTAAAATTGTCTTTTTTGTTTGTTTGATTGCTTACTTTTTGGCTTCTCGGCTTTAAGATTTCCGAGCTCAGGCATTCCGACGTATGCCAGGCATGTGTTGAAACACACACACACACACTCACTGATACACACATTATGTGCATTAATGTTGAGCTCTGTGAGTGTGTGAGTTTTTTTTCTCCAAGCTGCGAAAAATTGTTATTGCGCTATCGACTTTTGTTTGCACTCTGAAAACATGAAATTGAAAGGAAGTAACTGCGTCACAGACACACACTCATATACACACACACACACACACAATTGAATGGGCCATCAACGTGCTGAAGTGAGTGTGTGTGTGTGTGTGTGAGAGAGGCGTTTTGTTTTGAGACAAAAGTTGGCCGAGCGACTGGTGAGAATTATGAGTTAGTTGAATGCAATAAACTCGTGCACTCCTTATATACATACATATGTATATTGTATCTGTGTGTGTTTAATTCGAGTTTGTGAGTGTGTGTGTGTGTGTGAGTTCTGACATGAAAATTCAGCCATTTAGACGCACACACACACACACATAGAAGGTTAAAGAGAAACACGACAAAGCCAAAAGCTTAGATTAGTTCTCAGCGTGAGTTCTATGCTGATTCGTGACTCACGGCAAAGCACGATACTTTTCATGAGCACTTTCTTATTCTTATTAAAAGTTTTACACAAATTTAAGAAGATATCAAATAATAATCAAATTAACACAATTTTTTTGAAAAACATGGAATAACACTTACACTCAATATCTAAATTATGTTTAAATTTAAAAAGAAAATAAAAATTAAATTATTATTAATGGATTATTCTGAATTGTACTCCTATTTTTAGTTATAATTTCAAATAAAATTCTTTAAATTAATAAAATAAAAACGTTCGTAACTTGTTAAAAATTTATACAATTTTGTTATTTTGCATTTTAATAAAATATGCGACAAAACTTTCTTTTAAGTTTTTTTTTAATTGCAGTCAGTGCAAAAATTCCAAAGCACCTGAAAACTATATATTTTGTACTAATTTCATTAAACCTTCCCTAAAATTAAAAATAAGGTGCCTGAAATTAAAAAAAAAGTGCAAGAAAGGCTTTTGTTGAAATTAAATGCAGTAATTAATAAGTGCCTTAAGTTTATTTTTCTAAGAAGCTGCTAGAATTAGTGCATAAGTAAACAAAATTAAAAATAAATGAAAAATTTGCTCTCCACGAATTATTCATCGATATGACTGTAAATGTTATCGACAGCTCGTGACACGCTGCGTGTGCTCATCTCTAGCGGCCGCTGACTGTCAACATGCAGATGACGAAAATTTAACAACGCAACAGTGCAAAATAATTGCAAGCACACAACATTTTTCTTTAGTACGATGCAGACCAAACACAGACACACACATACACACACAGACACACAGAGACATACGCACACACCATTATGGCATATAATGCAACATAGTTTGCACTTTCACCCGACAACGACGTCGGCGGCAACGCGACGTCAGCGACGGTTGCGATGGCGCATGCTGAATGCTTCCTGACTGTCAGACGTCCGCCGCACAGTGGGTCACACACATACACAGACAAAGTCACACACATACACAGCTGGCTGGGCACAACTAAAATGGCGCTGGAAGCGACTTCGCACAGTGGCAAATTTTGTCAATTTCCTTAACGTGTTTTCGTTTGAAAACTTGACCGACATTTTAGTCAAAGTCAATTAGTCTGAGAAATGTTATTGCTAATTGACAAATCTTAACTAAAGTCACAGATTGTGTATTTGGTATTGTAATTTACATTCAGTTGAAATCTTACAAAAAGTTACCCATGCTAAGGGATTGATCATCAAAAGATATTATAACTGGAGAATTCCTTCATTCAGGCTACTCGCATTTTAAGCAATGTAACATAGTTTTTAAAAAGAACTTATTTATTTCTAAAATTGATTTAAACTTTTATAAAAGTCTACCGTGGCTTGTTGACATTAGACTGATAATGAAAATAAAACTGTGTAACAAAAAATGTCGTTTGTAAGAAACTTAAAAAGCTTTCCATTTTATCAAAATAAATAATATTTTTTGAGCAAGTTTTTGGGCCTGTTGTTCCATAGTGCGTTAGCAGAGCCAACGCGTCGCCTGTAATGAAGCAAATTTGCTTAATTGCGTCGCTGCGCCAAACAAAAATATTGCACATACGCACCGTAAGCCCAAGCCCAAGGTGGGAGCAATGGGAGTGAGGAAAAGGGGAACGATGGAGAGAGGGGAAAGAGGAGCAGATTGAGGAGTGGTTTAAAACTTTCGCATTGCATTGCAGGAAGTGTTGCAACATTTCGCGGAAGTGAGAAACATGCACACAAAATGCAACCAAGCAGCAAATGTGCCACACACACACACAGATAGAGAGAGAGAGAGAGTTTGCGTGTGTGTGTTGCATCTTCTTCTTGTTAGCAGCCAAGTTGCTAGGTAGCATAAGAAGTGGAAGTTTAAGCTATTGCCATAAACATGAGCTCACATAAAGTGCGTTGTTGTATTAACCGATTTGTGAAGTTCATTTGACTTTTGGCACGGGGCATGTGGCAACAGTGGGATGTGTTGCATGGTGGTGTATGTGAGAAATGAGCACGAGGCACGCCATTAAAAAACTGCATTGCACACTTTTTAACTGCAAAAACTGCTAAAAGGTTAACCTCTGTTTTGTAAATACTCAACTCAACTTTCTATAAAGCATATTCCTAAATTGTCCACAGATTCTTATCAAACTGCATAAACTGCATAAATATTTATGCCAGTAATCTTAACTTTTATCTTATCGCAAACAATTAAACATTGCTGTAATGAACTGAAAGCTTAGCTTGGCTTTCAATTAAATTTTACTTATTTTAATTAAATAATTTAATTTACAACAAGGCTTGAAATAATTAAAGAAAGTTAATAAAAATTTCAATACATTTTAAATAAAAAACAAGTAATTAAATGATAAATTTTTACATTTTAAAAAATAAAAATCTGGATTTTAAAAGTTAGGAAAATTATTTTATTTTCTCAATATTTTAAACATTTTTCGTTTTTTTTTTAACGAACAAAATAGTCAGTTTAAAAAATCCAATTTATAATTTCTTTGCTGAACTCTCCAACTATTGTAATTGATTTATATTTTCGGCTTAAATATTTGTTATTCTATTTATATGACTCTTTAACAAATTTAAAAAGGCTTTTTTTAACTACAATTTGAGTATATTTAACATTTAAAATGTAAAGTAAAAATTACGCAAATTTCGAACAGCGATTTTGAAAGAATAATCTAATACTTTTAAATGTAAGTCACCCCAAAAATGATTTAAGAAAGTCCAAATAAATAGCTTCTATTTCTATTTCTATCGCACTCATTACTCAATAGCTGGAAAATGATTTTTTGATTGTTACGCAAAATTAAAAATGTATTACAGTTTCCCCAATATAAATCGACTGGGAAGGAGGGCAAAGAGAGGGAGAGGTGTTTTGCTTATTTCTAGTATAAGCCATCAATCAAATGGCCAGCAGGGCAATAAGCCTTAGGGAGCGAAGGGGAGAGAGAGAGAGAGAGAGAGAGGTGTGCAGTCGAATCAATCAGCCCCTTGGCGCGGTTTCGTATCGCGCCATTAAATCAGAGCTTAAATATCAGTTTATTGCCGGTGATTTTATATGGGCGTACGGACGGACACAAGAAGTCGGGTGGGCGTGGCCCAAATGTTGTACATACATACAATATGTACAATTGACTGAGCTCGGATTGCTCGTAAAACTCTGAAATGTTGTGGCCTGTTAATTTTTATGCTACCGGCCAAAAGAGCAGCTTAAATCATCTGTCCACTTGCCTAACAACATGTACACTGCGAAAAATACCCAGGTAATATTGTCAACTATTCCTGCATCTCTCTATAATTTTAATGAAACTTCTAGCTATCCTATTAGCTTTAAAATATATTCAACAAAAGCACCATATAAAATACAAAATTCCTTTAGCAATACATATTCATCGAAAATTGTAAATCTGACTTTTTAAGCGATAAGAAAGTAATAAAAATAATAAATATGTTTCCGAGAATTTTTATAAAATGTTTATATTAAGAATTTAATTTTTAATTTCATTTGTTTACTGAGGAAAATTAAGCTGTTGTTTAAATATTGGGCTTGGGCCGATCACGAAATAATTTTTGATAAATTTTATGAGATAAGTTTGTCGGTGCAGCCTTAAATTTTTCTTGACATCAAGTTAAACCTAATTTTGTGCAGTGCAACATTAAAATTTTTGTGTGCTTTGCTCCAACTTTAGGTTTATATACTAAAAGATGACGTAGCTTCAATGTTCTTGAATCATTTTTGAGCTAAGCGAATGGCTATGAGAATAACTTAATCGTGTGGAAAAACTATATCGCTTGATTACTCATAATATGAGCCAAAATAAAGTTGATTGTTTAGTTTCTCTTACGGAAATCCAATAAGTCTCTTAAAATCTATCTAAACAATCAGCAGTTTTTATCAAAAAGGATAATATTAAGGCACAATTTAAAATATTATAGCTTAATCAAAACTGGTCATAATTTCATGCGAAGAGTCTTTTAAAATAAGGTTTGAACTCCAATTAAAATGTTAATCAAAAACCAAAGCATTTTAAGTTTTTAATCATCAAACGTTATACAAATTAATTTGACTGCGATGCCTTTCTTTGTAGTACAAAATTAAGCAAGTATTTAGTCAAAGTTGTAAAGTTTGCAGATTCAGATTTTAATTTCTTACTCGTCTTCTAACTTACATAACTTTGTCAAAATTTGAGCAATTTTCATGCAACAGGTCAATATAGTTAAGGAATAGGAACTGTTTATAAATAAAATACATAAATGAAGGTTTGATAAATTTTTCAATAAAATAAAATTCGTTGATTTTCATAAAAATATTTTTTATTTCTCGAATAAATCGTTCACCTATTAAATATTCAGGGAATTTTAACCGATAAATTATCTGCTCGAACTTGACTTGAGTCTGAAGCTGAGAACTGAAGCTGTAATTTTCTATAAATGGTCAAATTTAAAGAGGATCTGTCCACTCTACGCTCAGGTGCTGCCAACTTGTGCTATTGAAGCCATAAGTTGGGGTCAATTAACTGAACAAGTTGATAGAGAAGCAACTACTTAGGTAAATTTGTCTGCACTTCAGTGTGCTCCTTTTGTTCTAATTGTAACTGATGGAGAATATTTAGTATTGGATTTTATATAGGTGTAAATGTTGTGTGTGTGCATTAATTTATAGCCAAAATGCACGTGGCCCATAGTCTGGGATGACAAATGGCTTAAAGCTGCTGTGAGCGCAACAGTTAAACGTGTTCATCTCAAGGCAGCCGCATTGAACCGTAACCATGACCTAAGTCAGCCAACCCAATGACCTCAAAATAGGCAAAACACCGAGACAGTGATAGCCAGAGTTTAAAAGACAGAGAGAGAGAGAGAGGGAGAGAGAAATGAGTGGGGGAACAAGAGTTAAAGTTCAAAGCGCAGGCATTCTGTTAAATTTGTCCAAAACTATTTTAACGAACGAATTATACGACAGTCAACATAAAGTATGAGAAGAGTGACACCGCTGCACTGTGGGCCACTTAGCTAAAGTTGTTGGCAAAAGTTTGGAACTCTTCAACTACGTAAGATATTACTCTGAAATTGGAATTATACAAATGTAAAGGAGTTTTTAAAAATCATATAAAAGTATGCAAAGAGTAATAAACGCACACTTTCTTATACATAATCACCATACAAAAAAATCAATTAAAAATGTAACAAAAATTAAAAAAAAATTTTTTTTTATTTATTTTTGCATTTTTAGAAATTTTTAAATATTATAAATCTATTAGCTTCATAATAAGTATCTAAAAAAGAAATAAATATCTATCTAAAGAAATTTAAATTGCGTTCTTGGTTAATTTAATAAGTTGAATTATAAGCCCCTGTCTTTAATAAAATATATACAAATCTAAACTTTCCCTCGTTTAGCGTGTGATTTTTTTAATTACCTCAACTTTGACAATCGCCACAATCTACAAAAAAATTTCAAAAAATATAAATTATTCTCCATAAGTTGCTCCAAACAGTATGTTATCAGAAAATATCACAATGTCATAGCGAATTTTGATTTTTGCCACAAGCTTTAGGCAAATTAGCCATAGTGCGGTGCCTGGCAGACAGTTGGGTTGGGGTAGGGGTAGGGGTAGGAGTAGGGGTAGCGGTCTGAAAGAGGGAAGGGTTGGGTTATTTCAGTTGATTGACAAGCGACAGGCTGCGAGCAATGTCATTCACTCCAAAAACAAGCAATGGGTGTGCAAAATGTTGAAATGAATCCAGAATCCTGAATACTGAATCCTGAATCTGAAACGGAATCGGAATCTCTGTTGGGCAGTGGTTGAGGAGGGCGTTCAGAGTGGGGACAGGGGAGGGGTGGTGAGGGGAGTTGGCTTTCGTCTGCTACTAGTTGAAATACTTTGCCGACATTTGCATAAAAATAATTTGCATTTTCAAAACTTCACTTGCCACAGAGAGAGAGAAAAAGAGAGAGCGATAGAGAAACGCACGTTTTGTGGGCGTGTGCAATACTACGCCCCTGCCCTCCAGTTACCCTCCCCCTCTTTTACCACACCCCCTGGGCAGCATCTAAAACTCAGCTTAACAATTGAAATTGAATCAAAAACAAAATCAGCATTCGAGCCGCAAGTAAATAAAAGAGTCGCCTCCTCGTTTTATTCCGCACTGCCACCTTCCATTCCAATCCCTCTCTCTCTCTCTCTCTCTCCCTCCCTCTCTCTCACTCCCTCCCATCTCCTCGTAAAGCCCTTTTTGGGGGTTCGGCTGGGAATGTTGGCTTTCACCGCCCACAAATCACTAGAAATCATTTCGCATTCAGCATCAGGCGTCAAAAGCAATTCAAATGTTTAAAAACTCATTTGAATACCGCAGGAAAAACGCACAGCATTGCGGTTTTTTCTCTCTTAACTCTCAGCTCTCCTTTCTTAACGCTCTTTTTTGAATCTAAGCATCGTTTCAGACCAAAATGTCGGTTACACCAGTTTGTGTCTAGTTCACGAAAACCTCAAACTCCCAGTTGCAACTTTAATTTACTTTCACATGGCTTCTACAGTTAGTCATGTAATTGTATTGACATAATAAAAACAATTCGCAAAATTTTAATTACCAAAAAGAAATAAACATACATATTTTGGATTATTTTTTCTTACTCTTAAAAGTTGCCTTTAAGTAGTTCTTTTGGTAAGTTAAAAAAAAAAATTAAAGTATTCATTTGGGTTAATTTTTTTAAAAGTAAAATAAAAAATATATTCATGAACTTATATTTTATTATTTAATTTAGTTCTAAGAGCACATTGCCACCAAAAAAAAAAGAAATATTACGAATCTTTTAATAACCTATTTTTAAAAATTATATTCGAGCTTGTGAAGTTTTTTCTATATTTTATTTATTTTCTTGACCATTTGAATATTTTGTGCTAAAATCTACACACCTGAACCTCCCCACAGGATTTCGCATAGCTTCATCTGTTTTTCCCTCTTCTCCTTTCCTTCACGCAATTACCCCTTGAAAAGTACAAGTTCAGCTTTTCCCTTTTTGGCAGGTTTTTAGGCAAATTTGCCGGCAAAAATGCTTGAAAAGTGCTAAAAACAGACAAAGGTCAATTTGTTATTAAGTTATCCCATCGATTTATATAGATTTTCAATCTATAAATAAGGCATTGGCATATAGTCTATATTTAGACAAATATGTATTTTATAGGCTGAACCCTTGGAAATTGTTGCAAAGTGAGTTAAAGTGATTCTCCGAAGTCTGAATACTCATTAAATTTCAACTACACTCAAAATATTAAGCTATACCCAACCTTATGTCTTTTCAATCAGAAGAGTATATCAAACTTTAGTGTAACATATAGGAATCAATATTACATAGTTAAGAATTCTCCTCAGAATAAGTCAACTTAGAAAATAAGTTGGATCAATTAATAGATTTTAAAATATATACTTGAATTAAATTGCGTCAGAATATAAATTTGTTAAAATATATATATTGTAAATAGAAATGATAAAATTCTTAAAATTCCAAAAAATAATAAATAAAACATAAACTAAGACTTAATTTTTTTCGTATTTAGAGGGTATTTTGTAGTTGCACCATATGAACAGTTAAAAGTGTACTTTGTCTTTTGGCACTAAGATTAAGTCAAAGAAAGTGGAATAGGAATTGGAATTAAAATTGGAATTGGAATTTGAATTGGAAGGAGGTCGTCGTTAGTTCGGTCTGGCGGTTTCACAATCCAAGGGGAGGGAGGGGGAAACAATTTAAACCACTAGTTTGTCTAAGATACAATGGCTAATTGCGATTAAGAGCGATATAGACTCAGAGAGAAAGAAAGAGAGAGATAGAGAGAGAGTTAGGCAATGTCAAAAGACTTCTCTGAGCACCGATTAAAGTTAGACGACTGTTGATGAGGCGACGACAATTTCTGGGCTGCATTCGCAACAATAAAGCACGAAATCCATTAGAGATCAAAGCCATTAAAGTGACCAAAACGGAAAACTGGACAAGACACAACACGATTGAACAGGATAGAAACAGGATAACGCACTATGGGACCTCAACACTCAAGACGTGGCTAAAAAATTATATTCTTCAGACGCTTTTAAGAAATCAGCACTGTTAAGAATATTCGGAATATTTGTTTGATTTTTAAATATAGATGAAATTTTTAAAATGAATAAAACAAAGTAATAATATTGAGCTTAAACAAAAAATTAAGTTAAATTAAATTTTTTTTAATATTTTTATTAAGCCAAGAAATATGAGTTTAGACCCTGTACCTTAAATGTATAAAGAACCAATATATTAGGAATGTTCTTTGAATAACTGTTGAGTCTGAGATCCGAAAGAATTTGATAAAATTTCCAAGACAAATTTTATGTAAAATTTGCCTTGCTATTAAAAAATTATTTATTTATTTATAAAAAAAAAATTGGAACAGGCAGAAGGCAGCACCTCTGACACCATAAGGTTCATATAATATTCTTTATCACAAATCCATAGATTTGATATATTCATAAATTAAACTTTTTAGTTAAATGGATACCGCAAAAGATTCTTGAACGGTCATGGGTTCAACTCCGATTTTTTTTATAATAATCGTATAGTTTTTATTTTAAATTTTCATTTTCAGCAAATCATGTACAGGGCCTCCTTGAAGTCGAGCAACCTTTGCTGAAACTAAAAATTATAAATATTAGTTCGAATCCTAGACATATTTTTTATTTAATGCTCGTATCATATTTAATGCACATTTTCATTTTCAACAAATTATATGCAGGGTCTCTTTACAGTCGAGTAGCCTTTGCATTAACTAAATGTGAGAAATGTTGGTTCGTCTCCCGGTTTTTATTATTATAATTTGTGTATTATTTCTTTTACATTTATTTAACAAGTTATGTACAGGGTGCTTTACAGTCGAGTAGCTTTTCTGTAACTGTAAATGAGAAATGGCCCCACTGTGCAACGTTCACGTAGCCCACGCTGATAGCATCATTTTGTGCCATAAGTAGTTCACTGATATACGGTGGGCCAAAGAGAGCAAATGGGGCAAAAGGGGCAAAAGGGGGTGAGGGGACGAGAGGTGGGGTAGGGTGTGGAGGGACAAACGTGTGGGCATTAGGGAGCAGCAGGACAGGACGTGCAGTGGTCTGAGTGGTGGTCAAAATCGTGTAATAACCACACACAAAAATTGTATGTCAGCTTGGAGCGAAGTCGCCGTTTCATCCATAGATAGAGCCATAAACAGATGCGTGATTTCCATTAAAATATAATGGAAATTCAATGTATCGAGATTAAGCCAAAACACACACACAGTCAGATACATATGTATGTACATAGATAGATAGATAGAGAGAAAGAGAATTTGCTTTGGGGCTACGTGAAAACATAAACAAAGCAAACGCCACAATTCGTGCTTGGCCCATTGGCAACAGAGTGAGAGAGAGAGAGAGAGAGAAAGAGAGAGTAAGTGTGAGAGAGAGAGAGAGAGAAAAATGCAACACGTACTCTCGTACTCGAACTCTTACCATGGCCAAAAGGGCTCACCGACATCATCTATGGCCATGACTATCAAATACAAAAACCTGATACAGAACACAGCACAACACAACCAGCTTCTGGGCCTTTCCAACTGAGGTCTCTTGGCCTGGTTTAGGCAGCGCCAATGGCCAGTCATGTTGTGCTCTTGGCCAAAAGCAGCATCAGCAGCAATTGTCTCTCCCTTCTATCTTTGTATGCATGCGTACGTGTGTGTGTGTGTGTGTGTGTGTGTGTGGGTGTGTGTGTGTGGGTGTGTGTGTGTGGGTGTGTGCACATGTTTTTGGCCAACAACGCCTGTGATTATGGACAGCAAGTTGATTTGGCCAGCACTTAAAGCATACCAAACAATTTAACAGCAAAATTCGCTTAAAGGCTTCGTGTTTAATTTCTACAATTTAATATGCTTTCGATTCTCAAATTGACTTGAAATCGTTTCAGCCTAAGCTATTTTAATTCTTTCACTTTGCAATTCAGTCCTCCATATTTACTTGAATTGCTTTAATTACTGCAGAGCATAAATTAATTCGCAACTTTTCTTTAAGCATTTACTGAAAAAAAAACGTATTTTATAATATTCTGTGTCCTCAAAACAAAACAAAACAAATAAAAGTTATGTCGCATCCATTTTCACTTAAAAAGATATTTTAACAGTTATGCATCGCACATTCTCTTCTAAATATCAATCTTCGTGATCTTCCGTGTCCTCCATGGACACATTGCATTATCTTTCTCTTCAATATCAGCTTCTTATTGCTATGATGATAAGTTCCCTTAATCTTCTTTTGCTCATGAAAAAGATAAGAAATCCTCAATTTTCATTTGTCCTTCATGGTGCTATCTTCTTTCGGATATCAGATTTGCATTGGTTTTGCATAATTTCAGCTATTGCATTAACTCAGCTATTTTTTCAAAAATCTCTTCGCTAGTATTTTTTATAATTTTTTTAAATAGGCAAAAAGTCCACTTTTTGTATGAAAAGGAGAAATCAATCCCTTTTTCATACAAAATAGTGGCTTTTTTGGCATTTTCAAAAAGTCATAAAAAACAAGCGAAGAGATTTTGGTAAAAATAGCTGAGTTTATGCAATAGCTGAAATTATGCAAAACCAAAATTATTTTTGCACTCTGAGAATTGTTTGAAGAATTTTTTTGCATCAAAAAATTTGTTTCCAATAATCGGGGATAAAAGTCGAAAAAAAAGACTTTCCAAAAATTGTAATTACAAATATAAAATCTAACGGCAAACGATTTTTACGAAACTTAAAATAGACTACTAATATGAATATCAATATTTAAAGACGAATTTAAGATACCGTTATCGCCAATCATAGTTTTTCATGCAAAAATGAAGTGCCTTTAATTAAATTTCGTTCTATCCGAAAACTTCACTATATTAACTTTGGACATAATCATTGCCATGTCGAGCCCTATTTGCGACAATAACGTATGCGCCATTTTCCGAAATTTTTTTTTTAAGCCAATATGTTTATAAACACCACCCGCATCTGCACCTAAAATATTACATTTTTATTTTATATATTTACGGAGATATTGACCTGTGAATAATAACGTAAGCGACAAATGACTCGAAGAAATCAACTTAACGAAACCTAAAAAACTCTCTCCTGTAAAATTGCGTTTTGGCGCATACGTTATTGTCGCAAATAGGGCTCGATGTGTTCTCCATGGTCACTTTTTGTATAATTTGCACTTTTTGTTGGATCATTATTTTCTTCAAAAATAAAAATACTCATGATTACAAGTCAAGTGTCCTCCATGTTCATTTTTTACGTACTGTATAAATCTGTTTACACTAAACTAATTTAAGCTTCAGTCCTACATCCTGCAAATATTCTAAGCCTAAATGAAATATAATACGCGTATTTATTATTTTCGGTTAATTATGTAAATAGGTTTCGTGTTTGGCGAGGAAACCAATTAGACAACGGACGATCATAAACAACAAATTTAA
Source organism: Drosophila recens (assembly GCA_037043495.1). NCBI lineage: Eukaryota > Metazoa > Arthropoda > Insecta > Diptera > Drosophilidae > Drosophila > Drosophila recens. The sequence continues at coordinate 320,869 of JBAMBJ010004477.1, forward strand.
CAAAACAGAATAAAAAAAAAAATAGATGTTAATGGGCAAGAAAAAACAAAAATATATAGAAATTTGTTAATTAGGCCAAACATTAAAATGTGTGAATTTATTTAGGCGAAGTAGCAAACAACAAAAAATGCAAGTTTACAACAGAACAACAAGAGCAAGAAGATAAAGAAGACGAGGAAGAAGGGGAGAAAGACCGCAGAAGACAAATCCGACGTCGGTCGCAGCCTTTTCACATAATTATTAACAGAAATTAAATGTCAAGCAGTCGCCAGCTCTGCGTCCCTTATCTGCAACCCCTTTCAGCCCCCTGCAGACCGCTTCAACCCCCTTTGTAACCCACCATAGCCCAGCTAACCCCCCAAAAGCACCAGCTTCAGTTCCTTTAAGTCATGTTTTGCGCTAAAACAAAAGAAATAAAATTGAAAATAAATTGCGGAAATACGCAAATTTAATGCCCTATAAATTGAGCACAAAATGGTAAAGATTTAATAGTAAAATCTTTATCACGAGTTTTAGTCATTAGTAGTTAATATATAAGGAAGCCAAGTAATCTCTCTGATTTAGAATTATTTGCTTACTTTAAGCCTAAGCTTAAGATGTACCAAATTTTCTTGAAATAATTTCATTCAGAGCTGAGTTTTTTTACGTTCTGAGTTCTTTTACGTTACTATAGTCAACCAATTTAATGAATTTCATTTTATATACTAACTATTACCCTAAGCAACAGTTGTACCAAATTTCTTTGAAATATCTTCAATCAGACCTGAGTTCTCTAAGGTATAAAATGGAATTCTATTATTAAAATATAGTTTTATATAGCTAGAGTAAACCAATTTGTGTAATTTTCTTTAATATGCTGAATATATCCCTAAGCATTAGCTGTACCAAATTTTCTTGAAATTCCTTTAACCAGAGCTGAATTCTCTTAGGTATAAAATGGAACTCTGTTATTAAATCATTGTTTTATATAACTAGAGTCAACCAACTTGATAAATTCCATTTAATATACTAACTATTACCCTAAGCTACAGTTGTACCAAATTTTCTTGAAATAATTTCACTTACAGCCGAGTTCTCTTAGGTATAAATAGGAATTCTGTTATTAAAATATAGTTTTATGTAGCTAGAGTCAACTAATTTGTATAATTTGTTTTTATATGCTAAATATAACCCTAAGCATTACCTCTACCAAATTTTATTGAAATAACTTAACACAGAGCGTAGTTATCTAAGGTATTCGATGAATAATTGTATGTATGGTTAAAGTTCAAACAGCTCTCTGTACTCTGTACTTGTACGCATATAATAAATAATTAGCACTGCGGTAGCCAAAGGCTTTAACACATTTTACGACAACATTTTAATACCCGTTAGGCAAAAAGGGCATTAAAAAAGGGCCTAAAGAGTTGGCAGGTTACAGTTTTTGGTTTCAGTTCGGGGTTTTCGGGGGCTTTCGGGATGTTCGGGATGTTCGGGACTCGGTCGTCAGTTCTGATGTGTGGCGCGTGGCCGAAAACGGCGGCTGACGAGCTAAGCAGAGAGGAGAGCTGAAAATGTTTGCCGCAATATTTTTCTTGGCCTTGTCTACAGTCTGTTTTCGGTTAACTGTTTACATAATGCGAGCGTAGCATTAAAACCCGTTAAGTAATTATTTGGGCCGCTTTTGGCTTTGACGGCTGGGGCTTTAGCCTGGCCCAAAAACAAATGTGCGGGACTCCCAAACTTTATAAAGTGCACGACAAAGTCGGCAACATTTTACGCACTCTGTAAATTAATTGATTATGTTTTTCTGAGAGCAGAACAAACACCTTTTTCACTAATCCCCTGGAATTTTCCTCCCGATTTTCCACTCTGTCTAACATTTTCATGTTTTTTTCCTTGCGCCCTTTGTCTTTTGTGTTGTCTCGGATATAATTGACCGCAAGTGAGTTGTCGCTGCCACAATTACCCAACTGCTAACTGACTTTCTAACCAACTCTTTCTTGGCCCACCACAAAAAATAAAAGAAAAAGAAAATTTTCAGCTCTTAAATCAGCGTTGATTTATAGCGACTTCTGGCCGAGCTCTTGATTTATTTGGCCTTTCATTTGAGCTGAATGACCCACAATTTTCTACACATAAATTGAATTGAAATTGAAATTGAAATTGAGTATATAGTTAATGGATTGTACTTGTAATGTAATGTAATGCAAGGCATAGCATGCTCTCATCAAAGCGATATTAAAAGTAGACCTTGCGCCTTAAAGTAGACCTTGTTTATTTAGAAATATATTTTTAGAGAGCTTTCATGTGCTTTTAAAGCAGTTTTTATTTTTATTAAGAATTAATTCTTTACATCTTCGTAAAACTTTCAGGTGCTTTCAAATCATTTTTCTTTCATAATTTTTCTCATCTTTTTGATTTTAATGTTATTCTTAAACTGTAACTTATTAAAAAAAATATTTAGAGGGAAAGAGCTTTAAGCTCCAAGCTTAAACAAACATTAACTTTACTAATGAGTAACTCAAAATATCTTCTTTAAGGCTCAACGCGCTTTCTTGCTCTTAATAGTTTTCAATTTATTTGAGAGAGCTTTAAGCTTTAAAATCAAGAAATCTTTTTTAAAGCTCACAGCTCTCTCTCCCACTCACTAGAGGCTTAACTGATTAACGATATAGTTTGAAGAGAACCTTATCATTTAATCGCTGACTATAAAATTTGTTCAAGTAAGATTTTGAAATATTTAAGTTGAAAATAACAATTTATAGATCATATATTAATTTTAAACTTTAAGCTGAAAATTGCATTAAGTTTGTTTAGTCAATTATTTTATTTATTTATATTTTTCATTATTTAGAAATTTTTTAATTATATATATAAAAAGTCGCCAAAGAAAATTATTGAGTTTTTAAAATATGAAACTTAAAAAATATTATTTACAATTTACAATTAATTTAATATTTACAAAATACAAATTAAATTATATCTTATAGTTGAAAGCAACATTAAAAACAATTTACGAAATACGAAGTCAGATATGAAAATGTCTAAGCCCACTGAAGGGAGGAAGAAAAGTTAAGGAGTGGTAAATACGGGGAGAGGGAATAATGAAACATATACCGTGTCAATGTGTAGCACGATCAGCTTTTGGGAATGGAGACTCAAGTTAAATGCTTCACAAATTGCTTCAAGTTGCAAAGAAAATTCAATAGCCGCAAAAGTTGTCCCCCCAAAAACCGCATGTCTGTACATCTCTCTCACACACACACCCACTCACATTCTCTCTCTCTCTGTCTATGTGTGTCTTTGTGTATGATTCCGGATGTCTGGCTATCTATGCCGTAGGCACAAGAACTGGTTGTTGTTGTTGCCTGGAATGGTTGCTTTGCTGTTTTGCCGGCATATTGCGTATACGCACTGCCTGCCAGCTCGACAAGGACAATGAGGGACTTTGCAATCAAGCGGGCGCCGCAGCTAGCGTTTATTGCTCTTGAGGCCTTAAATTAAAAACCAATTAGCAACATCTGTTGACCATGTTTCCACCACGTCAGCTGCCGTTGCTTCATCATCATCATTTTCAGCATCATCATCATCAACAATATCATCAGCATCAGTTGAGCCTTTAGCCTTGTGCATCCTTTTCCCACTTTTTTTTCGATTTCGTAATTCGTCTCTAATTCCTAATTCGAAAATTTGTAATTCGACAAGCTGTTTTTGCCATTTTGCCTTTTTGTTTAGAGCTGCTGCTGCTTTTTGGCCATGTTTTGTGGTTTGCCGTATGTCATCTGACTCTTCTCTCTCCTCCCCTCTCTCTCTCTCTCTCTCTCTCTCTTCCACTCAGCTGAGTAATGACATTGCCAGACTCAAGTGTCGATAATTGAGCACAAATCAAGATAAATATCCAACGTTCCTACGAGCCTAATAAATATGCTCAGCCCAATTAATGGCCTCAGTTTTTGCTACCACAGCCTATTCAAATTACCCAAGGCAGCCACTGTTGAAAATACTCGTATCTTAGATACATTACCTTAAATTTTAGGTGATAATCTGTCAGCAATTATTTGATTCACATAGCTTCAATAACTATTTAACACACAATCGAATGATACAATTTGTAGCATGATTATGTCTATTTAGAATCGTTCTATAAATAGTTTTCAAATTTTTAGTTTTTATTCCAATGATCCCGACACCATAATACTTAGGATCAATAGTTCCCAAATCTGAATCTCCACTCTATGTTAAAAAATATAAATTATCATTAATTAACAAAAGAACAATTTCCAAATAAAAATTTGTTCTTTTAAAAAATACTCGTACTCATTAAGGGTACTCGAGATTTCGGATTTGATTTTTGTAACCTCGTAACTCTTGTTTGCGATCACTTTGAAAATTGTTTAAAATTGAAAACATTGCATTTAGTTAAACGTAAAATCAAATAACTTTATGGTACATTTTAAAAGCATCAATTGATTTTATTTCACTTCATTCAGTTATTTCGTATGGAAATTGTTATATAGCAGTGTAATTTTCTAGTTCCTTCTGAGTTTACAATATATAACAATTTTTTTGGCGCATTTTTAAACAAAAGCTCTCAGATTTCAGAGAAAAATTAAAAAAAAAAAAATTTCTAAGAAAATACGACAAGAGTTAATTATATTTAAAATTTTCAGAAAACAACTTATTTTACATTTTTTGTATTTTCCCCTTCAACTTGTCTTAAATATTAGATTAAATATTCAAGACAAAGACTCTTGATTATTATATGTTAAGATCATATTAAATTAAATGATCAAATTAAATAATTTTCCAAGAACTTTCCCAGGGACATAAAAACCAATAAGTAGATAATAATAGTGAAAACATTGTAAAAAATACCGAGTGTCATAAAGAACTTGCTAAAGATTATGAACAAACATATTTAGTATGCGCTTACCTCTCTCTCTCTCTCTCTCTCTCTCCCGCTCCCCTTAATTTTTATCCGCTTCAACATCAACGAAAAAAACGTAGCCCTCTGGGGTATAAAAGAAAAGTATAATATAATTAAACGGATTAAGTGAGCGTCAAGCGGGTGGCAACTTTTGAGTGGCACTTTTGACGCCAGCGGCCATTTTGATGCCTGCCTGAGTAGCAATGGTTTCTTTTTTTTTTTTGTTTTGCACTGATTACGCAACTGAGTGGCACACACACACACATACTTACACACACATACTTACACACACATATGCCAATCACACATTCATAAACGCACCCCTGGGGATAGGCGCCCCTTTGTTTTTCAAGGGGGTAACGGCTTAACTTGAAACAAGAAAGGAAATACTTAACAGCTACCAAGTCGAATACTTAATATCCTTGCGAAATTTCATACATTTTATTTTAAGTGTGCTTAGAGTCAGAACATTTTCTGACTGATTTTTTTAAATATAAATTTTATCCGATTAACTTAAATTAATTTTTCTTAATTGACTATAAAGGCATAGAGTACATTTTTAAATTTAAATTAATCTTTTTATTCTAATACAGTTAGTCAAATAATTGTTTTGAAAAATTAAAACAATCGCACATTTTATTTTACAACAAAATATCTTTTTTAATATAAAAAGCAAATAACATTAACAATTAAAAAAAAATGTATTTCTATTTCTATTGTTTTGTTTTTTAAATTTTTAAAAGGATTTTCTCACACAAAAAATTATTTCAATTCTTTTATTAACTATGTATATGATATTTTGGATCGATTTACAAAAAAAAATTGAATATGACAAAATATACCAACTACTATATATAATACAAATGAAAGAAATTTGTTCTTAGTCAAAACATTTACCGGACATACTGTAAATATATATACATACAGCTGCGGTCAAAAAAATAGTAGTGCTTGCCATGAACTTACAAAATCTTAAAATTTTAAGACTTCTAATTTATCTAAATTTTTTATTCAATTTTTTTAAGATACGTTATTATATTGTTAATCAATCTGAGAAATCAAAGATAGTGAAAATTTATTATTTTTCGACTTAGCAATTTTTATCTTGTAATAGTCTGAAAAATGGGCGGTCAAAATAATAGTAGTGAATGCATTAAAAGTGGGAAAAAAGGATATTAAGCAGGAAAGGCACTTGATTTGATATTTATTTGTGTAATTTGATAATTTACTATAAATTTTATAAACAATATGTTGCTTAGAGTTGTTACAATGGGGCGTGGCAAGCATTGCACTCCTGATAGGCGTGCTCGTATTAAAAAATTGATTCCTAAAAGGATAACGTTTAAGGAAGTGGAAAATTTGATTAGATGATTGCCAACCATAATCAGAAACGCCATTAAGTACTCTCCAAAATAAGATAAACGAGGAAGAACTCGATCCATGTCCAAAAGTCTAGTGACAAAAGTAATGAGGTATTTGAAACGCGACCCTTTTGTTCCTGCAGCACTTATAAAAAAGATTTTATGTACGAACCAAAAGGTGGAAATCATTCTTAGATGTTTGCGAAATAATAATCTGGCAGAAAGAAGTCCGGAAAAAATTCCGTTATTGAAAAAAAATACCTGCCAAAAGTGATTTCGGTTTGCTAAGGAACATCTGAATTGGCCCTTGAGAAATAAGGAAGCTTCTAATGGTTGGATGTGTCCAAAATTATTTTATTTGGTGGTCGAGGATCTCGATAACATATAAGGTATCCATAAAAATCCGAATATCAACCCAGATTCACCTGCAGGTCCGTCAAACATGGTGGTTCGAGAATAATGATCTGGGCGCATTTTCACTTTACGGGGTCGAACCCATATATTGGATCAAAACCATAATGGATAGGCACGAATATGTGAAAAATCTTCAGGACATTATGCTACCATATTTTTCGGATGATATGCCGTTCATTTGGAGGTTCTAACAGGGCAACGACTCGAAGCATACCAGGAAAAAAAAATTAATTTAGGCTTACTATTATTACTATTATTTTGACCGCCCATTTTTCAGACTATTACAAGAAAAAAATTGCTAAGTCAAAAAATAATAAATTTTCACTATCTTTGATTCCTCAGATGGATTTACAATATAATAACGTATCTTAAAAAAATTGAATAAAAAATTTGGATAAATTGAAAGTCCTTTAATTTTCAGTTTATGTAATTACATTGCACGCACTACTATTTTTTTGACCGCAACTGTACATATATAGGGACTGCCACGCCCACTTCAATGCGCTACACATTTCGCGACACAATTATAATACTCACTTCAAGAGTATAAAAATATGTAAAGTCGTCTGAAGAGTCGAGTCAGAGCTGTTAATTACGTTAGAGCGTGCAGCCAGAGAGAGGGGGAGGGTGAGAGAGAGAGAGAGAGAGACAGAGAGAGGAAGACAGAACACAACATATAACCACACAAACGCCCATGGCAAGTGGCGTCTAACAACCGCCTTGTGTCAAAACATTAAAGTGCAAAATTAACTGACATGCGGCGTCCATTTCGTGCCAAACGTGCCACCAAAACACTCCCCCTTCCGTCCCCCCCCCCTCCCTTCCTCTCATTCTACCTTCTTCCCTGTCTCTCTTTACCCAACTGCTCCCAACTACCACCTAAGTATCTACCCCTTGCCCATAGTCTATTCCTCATCTGCATTCCCATAACATTTCAACTGTATACACTGGTAAAAATAAATAAGGAATATTTGTAAATATGAAAAAAAATATATATATATTTAAATTAAAATATTTAAATCTTTTTTTCTTTGAGAACTTTAGATACACGACTAAAAAGTCTATAAAATTAAAGCATTTTCTCAAAACTTACAACTTTTTTTTAAAAGTTTTAAAATAAAGATGCAAAATAACAAAATTGTAAAAATTAAAAAAAAATTTATGTTTTTAATTTTTATTTAAAAATAAATAACATCAACCTTGTTTGCTCAATAATATCCATTTAGTTAATGCATTGAGAAATAAACTTTACTTTTTCTCGTGTACTTGTAAATTGTTGCTTAAAAGTTGTTGTTGTTGTTGTCGGGTCGACATTTGACGCCTTCAAATATGTATCTTTTGTTGTGGCTGTTACTGTTTTTGTTGTTGTTGTTGTTGTAAGCATTTCATGCGTTGGGCCACTTAACGATCATAAATTGCATGGTATTTTAGATATGCGACAAGTGCCGGACCAACCAAAGAATTTCAAGCTGTTCTACGCCGCGTATACGTAATGCGACTTCTGAATAATTGTAGTTGTTAATAATAAGTGCAAAAAGTGCACTAAAAGTATTATAAAAGTTAAGTAGCACTATTGACATTGAAATTATGATTATAAAAGAACTAGTAAAAATACATGAAATGATATTAGTTTTGGGGTTTCATATAATAGGAGGTAAAACATATACACTTCAATATAATTACTTAACTTTAATTTATTTTTTTATTCAAAATTTATCAATTAAGATTTTAAACTTTAATGTGTATTTGTGTGTCGGCTGCTTAAAGTTAATAAACATATTAATAATCAAATTTAATCCGCCAATGTAATTTTAAAATACAGTTTAAGCCAATTGATAGTGAACTGCATATTAAATTATAATAAAGCTAAATAGCTATTAAGTTGTGCTCATAGTTTATAGTTTCTTAACTGCAGCTGATGAATATATGTAATATTTATATACACAATTTTATCACTCATACGTCATGTTGTACGAGCGCCATAAAGGAAAGGGAAACTTTTCGTTAGCACATGAATTTTAATGCCACAGCTAAAGTTCAATCGAGCGAAATATTGAGAATTACAAAATGGGCTCATGTGCATAAAATTAAATGCCACCACAAGCACGAACCACCGCAGCACCACAGCACCGAACCACCGCATTGAGAAACCACCAGAAGATGAAGAAGAAGAGGAAGAGCAGCCACTTTTGGGGCAAATTGAGCGAACCACCGCAGTTCGAATTTGTCTCTACTTTTATATTTTTTTCTTCTCTCATTTTTAAACACTCTCAAGTTTTGAGCACACTAAACGTGTGTGTGTGTGTGTGCGTGTGTGTATGTGCGTGTGTGTGTGTTAATATTGACTTGCTACTTTAACGGAAATTGGGTTAAATGGAGCAAAGCGGAGATTGTCTCCTTGGTGAAATTGCATTTGAATTAAATCAGCAGGCAATCTGCAGTCCATATTTCCATATTTCCATATTAACTTTTTTTGCAGCCCCTTTCCTGGTCCCTAAAGCCAAATGCTCAGTGGGCTACCAATTATGGGTATTAGTGGTTAATAAGTCACAGTGTCCTCAATTGCATGCAAACTTACTAATTGAACAGGCTTTGGTTTTAAGTGAGAGGGTGACGAAGGAATAGGGATAAGGGCAAGGGAAGAGGAAAGTGTCGGCAACTGGAGAAAGGCAAAATAAAAAAGGAGAGAAAAGTGGGTGAAGAGTGAGAGAAAAAGACTGAGAGAACTGAGAAGTGAGTGGGAATGGAATGCTGACAAGGCACATCACTTCAATTAAATCGATGCAAATGTGCAAAGCTTAAATTCAAAGGACAAGGGAATGGTTACTGCTTGAATGACATAGATAAATGGAGAGAAGAATAGATGCATAACTGAGTAGATAGATAGATAGATAGATAGATAGACAGATAGATAGATAGATAGATAGATAGATAGATAGATAGATAGATAGATAGATAGATAGATAGATAGATAGATAGATAGATAGATAGATAGATAGATAGATAGATAGATAGATAGATAGATAGATAGATAGATAGATAGATAGATAGATAGATAGATAGATAGATAGATAGATAGATAGATAGATAGATAGATAGATAGATAGATAGATAGATAGATAGATAGATAGATAGATAGATAGATAGATAGATAGATAGATAGATAGATAGATAGATAGATAGATAGATAGATAGATAGATAGATAGATAGATAGATAGATAGATAGATAGATAGATAGATAGATAGATAGATAGATAGATAGATAGATAGATAGATAGATAGATAGATAGATAGATAGATAGATAGATAGATAGATAGATAGATAGATAGATAGATAGATAGATAGATAGATAGATAGATAGATAGATAGATAGATAGATAGATAGATAGATAGATAGATAGATAGATAGATAGATAGATAGATAGATAGATAGATAGATAGATAGATAGATAGATAGATAGATAGATAGATAGATAGATAGATAGATAGATTTTTTTTTTGTGACAAAGTTAATAGACCCCTTTACTTTTTTTAAGTACGGGGCCTACAAATAGATAGCTAAATAAATGAGTATAAGTATGCATTAATAGAGAGAGATAAGACTTTGCATAAAAAAGGGTAGGCAGATAAAATATATATGACATATGTTAGATATGTAAATGATAATTATGTAGATAAATGATAAATAAAAGGACAAATTTATAGATAAAAAGATAAATAGAGATAAATAAATATAATTGAATAATTATAATATAAATACGATTAATAATAATATAATATTGAATAATTGAATATATAATAAATATTATACAATTTTATGTGTAATACTTTTACATACATATGTATATTTTAAATTAATTTAAAAATTTAATAAAAAATTAAGTCAATATACATATGTATATGTATGTCTTTACATGTATAATAAATATAATTCATCTAAATTGATTATATTAATTGTTTCTAGTCAATAGATAAAATATTTTCACTATCTACAAATACATAATTATTTGATCGAAAATACTATAATTTCAAGATATCAACCATCAATTTGATTGTCACACACTTTTCTTGGCAATGATCTGCAAATCTGCAACCTTAATATCCTTGGACTTGACATTTAATTGGCATTTCCATTAGCCAACTCATCTAAAGCTTTAGCTGCGACCAATTCGCCAACGCACTCTCTCTTTCTTTCTCACTCTCTCTCTGTCTCTCTCACACACACACACACACACAGTTGTGCTGTCTCTTTCTGTAGCCATTAATTGCTTTTTTGCGTTTATGCTCAAGATTATTCTCATTTTCACTTTTCACCTGTCTCCCCCCACACTTCCGGTTCTTACCCAATTCGACCCCTTGGCAGCCCATTTAATAAACCCGACGCTTTACAGCTCTCTGGCAACTGGCAACTTTCTGGGAGCAGCAACTTTTTGGCAACTTAACAACAATTTTTGGTTATGCAAACTTGCAACTTTTCCAACCAACGTACGAACGGCAACGTTACCCAGATCTCAGCTAGCTATGTAGAAAGCAGCACCTAGCTTCAGTTTCCACATCCGTTGCACAGTGGCACAAAATATAACAAATAATATTAATACTGAAATTGAATATTACTATTGGCAAACAATTTAATGCATACTTTTTGATGCAATTTCTTTTAATTGAAATTTCATAAAGATAATTCTGTAATCTGCTGAAAGCATTTATAGTTTAAGGCCACAACTATTAAAATCAACTAGAATTTTTTTAAAGCAATCAATTTAGTAAAGCCCAATTTACACGATTGGTTTCCGACCGACACTTTACGTTAATAAATCGTCGGTCTCGTGTGAACACGCAAAATTTTAAAGCGTCGGTTTGTCATCGGAGCAAACATTATACGTATATTAAGAATGACATTTTTTGGTATTTTTTGGTGCTTGTTGAATGGCAACATTTTCCATCGGTCAAAAAGTGTCGGTCGGAAACCGACCGTGTAAATTGGGCTTAAGTACAGTTTCAACCGTATTTTCCACATTTCCTGGAAATATGATAAACCACATAGGGAATTTATACCAAAATAGATGAACTACGCATAGTTTCAACTGTAAGGGTATGTACCCTTTGTATAAATTAAAAAAAAATTCCAAATAATTAAAATTGCAATTTAAGCAATTTGCTCCACAGCGCGTGCCCACTTCTAACTTATTAATTTTTAAAAACTATGATAAGTTTTAAAAAATATTAAAATACATTTCAAAAATAAATTTATCTAATTTAAATTGTGATTTAAGCAATTTGCTCCACTGTGCGTGCCCACTTGCAACACACAAACACAAAAGTTTGGCGCTTTACGCGGTTAATGCTGAGAAGCCGAAAACTCGTTGCATGTGACGTTGTAATTTATGTGTAACCTGCACCAATAACAACAACAACAATTACTACCACAACAACAACATGGTGAACAACAACACCTTGGCAAGGACGCGTCTTCCTCATTCTCATTCTCAGCCTCTCCCTCATTCTCAACCGTATCGCAATCGAAATCGCAATCTGAATCCCAATCCCAATCTGAGTCCCCAATCCCCATCGCAAACGTTCTCAACGTATTTATGGCCATTATTTGCGTGCCTGTCGAAAAAACTTTACACTCTGGTCACATGGGGCAATGCCAAAGGTCACGACTCTTTTTATTGCACCAACAACAACGACAACATCAACAACTCAGTTAAAGGGTTCAATTTGCCGCAAAATACCATGCATTTTAAAATCTCAACCTTTAGCTATTAGTTTCGCAATGTTTTCTGTTTCTGTTTTTGACACTGAAAACTCGTCAACTGTATTTTCAGTTCTTCTTGAAACTGTGTCAATTCAATGGAAAACGGGTCAACCCACTTCGAGAAAGCTTTTTTTTATGCAGAAGTTTGCGAAAGTTTTTCTATAATAACACGGAATTACTCATAAATATTTACAATAATTTAAAATTTTAAATATTAAAAGTAATTACTATTAGAACTACCTGATAAATTAAACTGCAGCCAAACAATTAAAAATAAATTTCTAAATTCAAATGACTTAAATGTAAATCTGTGTGTAAATAAATACATAATAATATACAGATTCAATAGCTTTCAAAAATGGTAAAGCTTTTTTAAATCGCTTGTGACTAGTTATGTAAAAATGCACTGAAAACCCAACAACTCGATTTTTTAGAAAAACGATTTTCAACTACTTTAACTCGATATTTTTTTTTTTTTGACTCTTAATCGAGTTAGATTAATTTTCATAAAAAATTTACAACTCACTGGGTTCTGTTCATCGTAACTAATTTGCAGGATTAAATTCAGTTAGAATTAAATTAAGTTTAGAATTGAGATTTAAGATTTGAAACTTTCAAAAGATTAGTTTATTTACCATATGAACAATTTAAAATTTAAATATTTTTATTTCGATTACAAATTTCAATTTATTAATCAAAACGAAGAAAATCATTTTATTTTATAATATTCATTTTTCAGAAATTTCTAAGACTGTTTATTAAAGTACTTTATAACTTTTTGTTTGCCTATTTAGTTGAGGGAAAGTATACATTGAAATAGACCTCAATAGAATTCACGCCCTTTCCGTGGTAGCGAAAATACATATAAATTACGGACCTGCCTCAAGTAAGTGCTTAACTAGTCTAACACTTTATTATGCACACACACACACAGATACATATATATCTATTAGGTGCAAATTTGATTTGCTGTACAACGCATTTTGCAATTTTTTGAATTGAAAATTAAACTGTCTAATAAATAATTTAGATGGAAAAGTCGCAGTTTCTGTGACGTCCAATCATAACAACGAACGCCAGCGAAGTTCAAGTCACTTTTCTCACACACTCACTTTCTGTGTGGGTGTGTGTGGGTGTGTAGTATGTCTGCTTCCGGTGTCGAAAGTTGTGTGTGTGTGTGTGTGAGTGTGTGTTTTTTTGGTGTGCGGTTGGTTGCCTGCGGTTTGCCCGTTGTCTAAATTAAATTATAGCTGACACCACGCGGACCCCGAAAGACCCGAGACTTGGGCAAAACTTGGGCAACGAAGAGAGCGTGGGCGTCCAGGGGGGATAAGAGGGGTTTGTGAAACTGTGAAGGTGTGCTGCTGCTGTTTGCCCGGCCCACTTTTTTATATCCGTTACTTAAAAAATAAGTAAAAGGGTTTATTATATTCGTTGCAATCAGTATCTTCGACCCAATAAAGTATATATATTCCTGATCAGCATCAACAGATCTCTAGATGTATTCACCCTCTAGATCTCAATGACTATTAGAGCTAGAGCAACCAAATTTGGCACACAGACTTCTATAAGCCCTACGCAAATCAAGTTTGTTTTAAATCCGCAAATCGCGGAATTTTTAAGATATTTGGATTTATTCCAAATTAACATTAACTACAATTATTAGTTATCATCCTACTTAATCGCAACAAGATCGGCAAAACAGGTCGGTAGTAATGGCGGATTTAAGTTTCAAGCAATGTAAATGCCTAAAGGTATGCAGTAAAAAATATTTTATTTTTATTTTTAAAAAGCAACGGGTATTATATAGTCGGTAACTTAACCATAGGCTTTTGCGCTTGTTTTACCTGTCTCCCTTTCTAAGTTGAGTGCGGCTTGCATTTGTCTGCCGCGGCTTTTTTTTTTTGTAACCGTAAAATTGTTGTGCAAAATTTATAAGTAAATTGCTTTTTATTTTGCGCCAAAGTAAACCACTGAAAAGCTGTTTAGTCTCGCGAAGTGTTAGCAAAATACTTTCGGCGGCTTGTAGTATAGTTAGTTGGGTTCGTTTCGGGGGCTTCTCTCTGGCTTGTTTCGGCATTTTTTAGTTAGGGTTAGTTACGGCGGGTGTAACCCCAAAATTGCCAGCCAGCCAGCCAGCTTCCTTCCTTCCGGTATGGTGTTACTTTTCCAACTAGAGATGGTCGCCTTACAGCACGAACATTACTTAAAAAAAAGTGATCGCAAATTACCAAAATTGATTAACATTTTAAATATTTTTTTTCCTTGTTTTATTAAAAAATTGAGCAAAAAAAAATTATCTTTACTTAATTTTGAGAACAAATTAAAGTAAAAAAGTATCCTTTTAAATTATAAAAGGGGTAAATCAAGTTAATCCATTCATACTTCTTTTATTTACGAAAAAAAATTTAGCATTTTACAAAGAAGAGGGCACATTTATTTATTTATTCAATAAGGTAATTTTCTCTTGTTTAAATAAATGTTTGTTCTTTTGGACCAACAAAATAGGGATTCTCAGTTATCTTATTCAGGTAGGTCACTTTTATCGCGTGAGATTTAAAAACAATTTTTTTTAATTAAATAAAAATAAAAAGTAATGCAGTTACACACATAAAGACTACTGCCATCTTCACTTTCACTTAAACTTATAATTTATATGTACTATAAATATATAGCAATATATTGTTTTGATAACATTTGGAATTTATTTATTTTATTATTTTAAAGAACTTGTAATAATCGACTTTGCTCCGCTGAAATGACAGGGTATAATCCAAGCTAAAATTATTACCAAATTTAAATAAGAATGTAAAAAACAAATAAAACAATAATGAATTTGTATATAATGATGTGATTTTCCCGTCCGGTATAAAATTTCTGTATATCCGAGTTTTTTGTTAAATAATGGTATACTTCTTAATCTTTACTCAACATATTCTGAAAATTTCACAACGATGTGACAATGAAAACTAAAGTTATGAATAATCTAACTATATCTTAAGTCTAAATCAGAGTTCAAGTTAAGTTTTGCGGGTAGCAAAGATTTCACGCGTACATCTCCAATCTTAACACCTAACTAAGTTGAAGCAAGAGTTGAGAGTGAATAGCGAGTGGAGCAGGGAGCAGTAAGTAAGGGACAGGGGACAGGGAACAGAGGAAGGTGTCAGGTAACCGCGAAAATGCTCTGCATGCAAGTAAGTATTTTGCGTTTTTGAAACATGTTCCTGTTGTGCTAAAAGTGACGTTAAAAGGTTTATCCCGCTGAAGTTTCAGTTACAGTTTGGCGTACAAAATTTAAGTCAACGGATTAAGTGATGCACTCTACTAAGCAGCAAACTAGACAAGTTTTGCCTACTCCAAGTAAATTTCAAGTATTCCGTTTCGCAGGAGAGAAGCGTCCATCAGGAGAATTGTGCGGTTACCTTGTCTCTATGTCCATTTCATTTCCAAGGTTTCGTATATTGTATTTCATTTCAATAAATCTCAATAATTTATCAAGTTAAGAAGGATGTGATGACGTTTAGTAATATTTAAAACATTTGAATTTGTACACAAGCTAACAAAAAGTCCAAATGGTATAGTTTCAATTCAACTATTTCTTGCGCTTTTTGTTGTTTTTTTTGTCTTTAAACTGCGGCAAATCGGCGCAAAACAGAACCTAAAAGTGAACACATGTTATATGAAAGTTTTATTGCTTTATATTTAACTCATACTCACCGTTTGAGCCCAGCCAGCGTATTTGCCATGAAGCAGCTGAAAATGTTGAGCCACCTCGTCATAGATCTTGTTGGTAAGATTATTGTTGCTGGCCAAATGCGGCAGATAATATCGCTGTGCGAGCTTATAGATATGCGTATCAACTGGCACAGATTCCAAATGACCCAGGGACATCAGACAGATGCAATCGGCCACCTTGTAACCAATGCCAGCGAGTTTAAGCAAAGCCTCACGTGCCTCAGCATAAGGCATTTGACGCAGTTGCTCGAACCAAGCAGTGCCGCCAAATTTTTGAATACTGTGTATCGCGACTGTTATATACTTGGCACGATATCCAAATTTGGCAGCACGCAATTCGTCATCGAGCTGAGCGAGACTAAGTTTACTGAGCGCCTCCAATGTGGGAAATGTATACGCAGTCTGGCCGTGAAAATGTCCAATCTTGCGACCGTAGGAGGCACAAAACGATTCAATCATTGACGATATGCTGAAAGTTAAGGAAGCAATGGCGGGGTCAAGAATTGTCTATAAGAAAATCGACAAATAATACATAGCCTATTAAAATATGGAAACAGAAAATAAGAAAATCATAACTAGATAACATAACAATGTAGGTTGAAAATAAAAATGAAGAAACCAAAATTACGAAAAATGTTATTAGAAAATTTAACGTAGGAAGTGAAAATTGGGAAGGTAAAAAGAATATTATTATTAAAGATCACGCGATTGTTTTTCAGAATAAAGAGTGTCTACAAATAAATATTGTGCCTATCTTTTTTAAAAATCTAAAAATCGATATACTTATATACAATTTTTTGTCCTGACTGACTGACTGACTGACTCACTGACTGACACATCCACGTGCAGCCCAAACGGTAAAAGGTAGAAAGGTGAAATTTTCACACAACATAGCTGAGATAATTTTATAATTAAGACGGCGTTTTGCGAATTTCGACCTATAAATGGGTCAAAATCGTGGTCAAAGGTCACGGAATTGCTTAGTATGAAAAACTTTTTTGTTTCCTAAGATATCTCAACCAAACTCACAGATTGTATGTCTCTTACATTTTGATCAAATTTGGTCATATGCGGATGACTATATCATATAGCTGCCATAGGAACGATAAGTCGGAAATCAAGTCTTAGTATCAAAAACTTTTTTGTTGCTTGAGTTATCTGAATAAAACCGAGAGAATAAGCATATGGGATTGTCCCATACATCCTGACCAAATTTGGTCAAAGTCAGACGACTATATCATTGGTGAATTCATCGGTGACTTCAGTGGTGAGTTCATCGGTGAATTCAACGGTGAGGTTAGTGGTGAATTCATCGGTGAATTTAGTGGTAAATTCATAGGTGAATTCAGTGGTGAGTTCATCAGTGAATTCAGTGGTGAGTTCATTGGTGAATTCATGGGTGAACTCAGTGGTGAATTCATCGGTGAAATCAGTGGTGAGTTCATCTGTAAATTCATTTGTGAGTTCATCGCTTCTCCGCTTGTTTTTTGCTAAGTTTTGTACTCTGAATGTTTATATATTTTAGTTTCAACCTTTGGTATGAAAAATATTTGGTTCCTTAAGATATCTAAGCTAAACTTACTGAATATTCATTTGGTGTAGTTATACATTCTGTTTTAAACTTGTCTTCTGTTATATATGTAATTGTTATAAGAACGATAGTTCGAAAATTAAGGTTTAGTATGAGAATGTTTGTTGTTTCTGGAGATATCGCAATCAAACTCGCTGGTTTTGACTTTGCTATTATCTTATTCATCTTATTCAAATTTGGCTGAATACAAAGCACGGCAAGGCCTTGTCTAAGATTTCCATTCTTTCTAGTTTTTCCTTTGGTTTTTTAAGTTTTACACAAATATTCGACATTTTAATGAGGCACCGGAATCAACAGGTGTCTGTTTGACTTGGGATTACTTTAAGACAGCAGCCAGCTTACCGTTTGATGTTGTTGTTCTGACTGCACAGGAAGGAAACGATGTTCTCCAGCGGATCCTGGGCCAGCATGCGCACCGGCTTGCTGACAAACTTGGCAAACTGCTCGTCGGCCTTCAGCCACGCACTTTGTTCCTGCTCCAAATCAAAGTCAGCGCGCAGATAATCACTTAGCAGTGAATTAAAATCATTCTCCGCGTTATCCGCATCCGCATGGGCTTCGTAGGAAATGTGCTCGCTTTCTGGTGTCAGCACCCAATAAGTATTCAAAGCGACGCCACAATATTTGATTTGCGGCTCATCGCATAATTTGCGCCAGCTAAAATGAAAAACATTATCGATTTGGACTGCAAGTGTTTTGTTATGCTCACCGAAAGCTTTGACCGCCGAGCAGCGTGCGTTCCAGATCGCATACATTGGCAGCTAAGCTTATTTTACCGCATTGTTTTATAATGTTTGCCATTTCAATGTTTAAACTGCAAATCAAAAGCAAAATGCGCGTGCAGCTGTTTCATTGCCGATAACCTGCTGTAAACCTATCGCCAGGGCAGCACCTGCGATATTTGCCAAAACGATAACTATATTAAGGCGCTCGATAGTTTTTGTGTTATCGTACGTGCCTATATAAAATACCAAGCAATATACTAGTTCTATATATCGTATGCAAATATTATAAATATAATACAACAATACAATAAAATATTGTTGAGAAAGTGCTATGACGATGTACTTTAATTTAGTAAAAGCATATGCCAAATGGCTCACTTATAATTATTTATTTTGGTATTTTCATATGCATTCGGACGTGCCTAGAATAATCGTTTCGTGTGTTTTGCTTGCGTCACGCGCTCATCTCTAATTTCCAAAATGAAACATCGATATTGGTTGACACATCGGGTCGAAACATCGATGCATCTTATGTTTAAAAACCATACCTTTTGTAAAAGAAAAATATAATTTCTTAGCTCATTTTCTCTTAAAACCGTATGCTATAATAGCAGTTAACAGTTTATATCTTAAAAGTATAAACACAAGCTACAAGATGGCTTTTTGATGAGAACTTTAAAAAGACATATTTAAGCCTTTTTGTAGCCATAGCATCTCTGAAAAATTTTAATAAATTTAATCACTTAGGCATTGCAAACACTGCTCAAATTACTATAAACTCACAGTCAGAGCGGCGAAGAGAGCGTATTGAAAGTGCGGCAGCCGATGTTTTGCAAAACATCGATGCATCGCCATGCAACATCGATACATCGACATCTACAAAAACATCGGAAAACATCGAGAAATATCGCAGAAGAAACATCGATGCTCGATGCATCGATGTTTTTTTATATCACTAGTTGTTCATTGGATTTAGTTCGTTCGTTAACTTTGTTGAATAGTTCAATCCGAACGATACTATACAACTCTATCACACAGCTACATGGAAATAACTTTTATTTAGTATTTAAAACAAAGATTGTGAAGCAGCAGCAGCCTCACACATCATATACAGGGGCTTAAAGGCACACCACATAGAAGGGCTATTCCAGCGCACGCAACTTACACACTATTATGTCAGGCAATATCAACAATTATTCAACTCTAATGTGAGTAGACCGCAAAAACCGCCAAGAGTATTAATGGCATAATAAGTAAATAAATATTTTTATATGCTCTTTCAAAAGGCATGCAACGAATCGTGGATACGGCGAACAGCCGCAGGCACAAGCTGAGGCGCTTAGAAATATGCAAAAGCTGCCGCAAATTATCGGTGACTCTGGCGTGCAACTGGGACACAGGTAACAAGTTTGCGACACAGTCGCTCCAGTAATTGTTTTGACAAAAACAAAATAGTTAAAATAGTATAACCCAATGTATGCCATTATTTCTGTTCTAAGAACTACATATTAAAAGAACAGACATAAAAAAACATTTAATATTAATTTTCAAAACAATTACTTGACCTACTGTATGCAGTAATCTATACAAATTATATAAAACTCTTGCCTCTCTTCTAGCCTCGATGATCGCGAGAAGGCAATTGTGGACAACATAAATGCGGATCAGAATGCAGTTTCACATCTCAAGTATATAAACTCAGAGCGAGATTTATCGCTGCCGCTGGACAAGCAAAATAAAGTGCTGGACAAATATCTGGACAGTCAAGAGGATGGTTAGCTTAAAGATTAATTAATGATTGATTTGTTAAGACAATTGAATGCTTTGACTTGTTTTAAACAGATGTCTCGCTGCGGAAATATCTGGTCTTTGGCGTCCAATGGGTATCGCTGGTCACCGAGAATCTGCTCAGTCATCCATTTATTGTGCTGCGACGCCAGTGTCAGGTTTATAATGCCTCACAGCGCTATCACTTGCATCCATTTCAACTGCTGCCCAGCATTGTGCATCTGCATCGACGCC
This sequence comes from Drosophila recens, assembly GCA_037043495.1. Lineage (NCBI taxonomy): Eukaryota > Metazoa > Arthropoda > Insecta > Diptera > Drosophilidae > Drosophila > Drosophila recens. The sequence goes on from JBAMBJ010004477.1 coordinate 341,386, forward strand.
AGGGCGTCACAACGCTGTGGAAAGGTCTGGGCAGCTGTCTCCTCGTCCGCGGCATGACGCTGGCCATTGATGATGTGATCTGCAAGGCCACCAGCTGGCCAAAGGATGTCGACAGCCGTACAACACTCAAGCGCTTTGGCCAACATATTCTCCTCAAATGGTAAGCACTTAAAAGTGACTAAAAAAAAAGAATTCCCTTTTTGCTAATATTAAAAGTATCAGAATATTTAAATTTGAAAACAAAAATTTGGAAAGCATAATTTGAAAACATGCAATTTGGAAATACAAATTATCTTATCAAAATAAGAAATATTGATATTAGGAAATTTAAATTAATAAGATAAAAAACAGAAATCGAAATTAAAAAAAAAAAATTTCATTTAAATTCATAAATTTTTGAGTAGTAGTATTTTTTATAAATTTTTGAAAACTGCAAAAAAGACACATTTTGTATGAAAAGTACGAAAAAGGGGCTAAAATAGGCATTTTTTGCAGTTTTTAAAAAAATTTAAAAAAAAGACTAGAGAAGAGATTTTTGAAAAAAAAAATATTTGCTATTACTCTTAGTGTTTACTCCTTTTTTTTAAAAAAAATCGAGGAAAAAAGTTTCAAAATAGACCTTTACACGAATTAAAAATTTTCCATGGGTACTTAATGGGTTAAGGAAAGTTTTGTATCATTTTAACGGAATTGAAATGACCTTTCCATCGATGCCAAAATGTACATGAAGTAGGTTCAAATTACGAGTAGATTTAACTGTAAATGTTGTCAAAATAAATATGCCGACTATTGTAGTTCCAGCGGAAAACAATTGCTTTAGATTATTTTCAAATTTTATTTTATACTTTTTTATTATTTAATACTTTTAAATTTGAGTACATATTTTTAGACATTGTATTTTATGATGGGATATTCTGAAACAGAATAAACATTTTTTTTTTTCTAATTTTTCATCATACAAATTAAGTTTAATTCTTATTTTTTATCTTCATGCACTAAAAAAGTTATGAATCAATAGTAAAGCTTTGAATCTTTTTTAATTTTTATTTTAAATCATAGAATAACTTATAATTTTTATTATAGAATTTTAAAACAAAGTAACTTAATTGTTTGTATTTAAAATTAAAAATAATTTAATGCACATACAGCGGTGGCCAATAGTATTTTGACTACCTTTAAAGTTAGTTCTATCCAAATTGTGAGCTTACTTCATGGAAAGTTTGGTATCAATGGAAAGGTCTTTTGAATTCCTTTCGAATGATGTAGTACTTTTCTTAACCCATTAAGTACCCATTGAAATTTTCGAATATTTGTAAACGTCAACTTTTTCAACTTTTTTTCTCGATTTTTTTAAAAAAATGTTTTGATGCAGAAAGTTTTTTTAAATAATTTAATTAGTAACTGCAAAAAAATTTTTCAAATATCTCTTCGCTAGTATTTTTTATAATTTTTTGAAAATGGCGAAAAAGGCATTTTTTGCATGAAAATGAGGAAAAAGTGCCTTTTTCGCCATTTTCAAAAAATTATAAAAAATACTAGCGAAGAGATATTTGAAAAATTTTTTTTGCAGTTACTAATTAAATTGTTTAAAAAAACTTTCTGCATCAAAACATTTTTTTTAAAAAATCGAGAAAAAAATGTTGAAAAAGTTGACGTTTACAAATATTCGAAAATTTCAATGGGTACTTAATGGGTTAAGGAAAGTACTACATCATTTGAAAGGAATTCAAAAGACCTTTCCATTGATACCAAACTTTTCATGAAGTAAGCTCACAATTTGGCTAGAACTAACTTTAAAGGTAGTCAAAATACTTTTGGCCACCGTTGTACTTTTCAAAATTAATAAAAAAAAAGTGTACATCTAATTAAATCATCTTATAACCCTATGTTCCTTATCCATTTAATGCAAGATCCATACAAATTGAAAATACAGTCGAACTTCAAAGAAAAGGTTCGAGCAATGGGGATATTCGACTTATAGAGTTCATTTTCTTAAGTTTTTTAATTTGTAATCTTACACTTGACAGTAACATAATATTATATTTATACATATTCATTAATCTACATTTATGATCCATTTATTGTAACAGCATCAGCATTGGCCTGGTTGTGCCCTTCTATGCCGCGTCGCTGGTGGAGACCGTGCAGAGTGACATTGCCAGCGAGAAGCCCGGACTGTTGGATGTCTTTCGGGAGGGCAGTCTGCGTTTGTTTTACTGGAGTTCGCCGCAAAAGGGACGCATGTTGCCGGCGTGGGCGTTGATTGGACCCAGCGTATCGATGGGCATTACCAAATATCTGTTTAGCCTCGTCATACGGGGCGTGTCCTCGCGGATAATGCGACGTCGGCTCACACAGAAGCAGGAACAGCGAGGCGCCAAGTTCCGGGATGATACGCTGGAGCATCAGAATGCGGAGATCTATGCGAGCTTAATTGCCATGCTGACCACAGAGGTGTTGTTCTTTCCGTTCGAGACCATACTGCATCGATTGCAATTGCAGGGCACACGAACGATCATTGATAATCTGGACAATGGTTATGCGGTGGTGCCGATTCTAACCAACTACCAGGGAGCCATTGACTGCTATCGCACCACGCTGCTGTCGGAGGGATTTGGTGGATTGTACAAAGGTTTTGGTGCAATGATTTTGCAATTTGCCGCCCATGTCGCTGTCATTAAGCTAACCAAATGGGTTGTTGGCCAAATTACGGAATGTATTTCAAATCGACCGCCAGCACGAATTGTTCAATATTATAATCTGGATCGTGGCGCTGCTGGCAATTCAAATTCAACGACCATCTCGCCGAGCATTTCCAGCACCGAGCTCGATGTTCACAGCGTCGGGCAGAATTCGCTTGATTAGCTTTTTCTGTTCGCAACAAAACAACAATAACAACAACAAATTTCCAAAATTTAATGTACGATTTGCCGACAATTCTTCAGACAATTCTCGAGTCGTGTGAATGAATGAATGTTAGAAAACAGAGCCGGCAAGTTTTTATGTTTTGTTTTTCATTTTGCTGTGATAACTTCCGCACTCGCCCAAGCAGCGAGTCTTGTGTTTTTCATATATACATATATATATATATTATCAGAAATATATATGCTTTATATTTTTTTCCCCCTGTCTTCTTCCGATCAACCGCAATAAAGTTTAGCCAAGAATGTTATTTATTGAGAACTGATAAAAAAAAATCAAATAGATTCAGCAAATTATTTTACCAAAGGTTTTTATTTTGCCAAATTTCGAAGAAAATTATCAAATTATATAAAAAGTTTCGAAACCCCAAGAAAGTTAAATTAAAAAACTGTTTTGCTCTAAATTTACAAAAATAAAATGTTTTTCAATTCTTTTATGGAGGGGCGTTTAAAATAAATATGCGATCTAAAGATTTAAGAGACTGTGCGATATGTTTTTTAAGCAGTGTTAATTGGTGTTAATTTGGTTAAAAATAAAAAATATTTATTAAAATGAAGACATAACTATTACTCAAAAGTTTTTAAATTTCTTTTAGAGCTTTGAAGATATTTTGATCTGTATGCAACTCTTGGTAACTTTAAAATATATTCTATGTATATTTAACTGTTTGTCCTGATTCACTGACTGACATATCAACGTAAAGGCCAAACGGGTAAAGCTAAAAAGCTGAAACTTTCACACAACATAGCTGAGACAATTTTTTCGTGCACTAAGACAGCGTTATGTGAAATTGGGTAAATTCAGGGAGTTGCTTAATATGTTTCTTAAGATACATAAATGCCTGTTACATCCTGACCAAATATGGTCGAAATCGAATTACCATATACAGCTGTCAAAGGAACAATATTATAATACATTTTTGAAAAGTAATAATTACCTAATTTGTAAATGGACGATTCCATTACGAAAACAAGAATGCTATTAATAAATTTGAGCTAACATAAATAGGTAAATTGATCACATCTTCTGAAACTTTTCTAATGCAAATATAACTGCAATCTTTATAAACAAAAATTCTTTAAGTCGTACAAGCTACTCCTAATCAGAAAAAAATTCTAGAAAATGTAGTACCTGAAAAATATTATAACTTTACCAAATTGCAATAAGTACATATTTTTCAACATTTCTAAAATTTCTCTAGAAAATCTTCTATATTGAAAATGTCTATTAAATTTTATCAAATCATTTTTAAATTTCCGTAGTCAAAAATACCGCAGTTCCTTCTTAAATTTTTAGAATATCGAAGTAGTGCAACCTTCAGGAAATTGAAGATTCCATACAAAGAAAAACCACAAATATTTTTGTCTTTACGTTCATATCTAGTTAAGTTTATCCAGTTTCTATACATTATACAACAGAAGTGAAAACGAGTTGAAGGCGCCAATGGAATTACTCCGGCTTATAGGTGATGGTGTCATCCTTGAAGTTGTGCACCTGCTCGTACCAGATGTCCTCGGGCACATCCTCGTTCTCGGCCTCATAGAGAGTGGGAAACGGAGGCGCATCCTTGGGCCGGCGCAGGGGAAGAATTGTGTCGTAGATGTAGACGAGGCCATTTGTGGAGCCGGGCACAGCGCTGCCCTGGACCCACATCACATTGTATTTGGTGTTGACGCGCCAAATGCGCAGACCTTTGATGATGCGCCATCGGTTGCCCATGTGACCGGGCATCTTGGTGCCCGGCCAGACACGACCCTTCTCGCCACCGCCGCCAATGTTGCCAGCACGACGATGGGTCTTGGTCACGCCGTGGGAGGCGGGCATGCCCTTGAACCCGTGACGCTTCACGACGCCCTGGAAGCCATGATCGACGCTGCAAGAGAAGAAGTGAACAATGAAGAGGGGAGTCGTTATACCGATGACGCACCAAACTCACGTCTTGCCGCGCACATCGACGAAGTCGCCGACACGAAAGTGTCCCACGTTGAGGGGCGTGCCGGGGGCGAGAGCTGCCTGCGGCGAGACAATAAACCGCGCCAGATTCTTGGTGGGCATGACACCCGAGTCCTTGAAGATGCCGCAATACTCTTTGGTCAAGAGCGCCGGATTTGTGCTCTCGGCGCCGACGACCACACAACCGAATCTATTCAAATGCGGCATCTTGGGCCGCTGTGCCGGACGATACTCCTCCGGTGGTATATACTTGATCACATGGTTGTCCACCACCTGCAGCAATGTGGTGCGCACACGCTCCCCGTTCTTCAGCCACAGCGGATACTGTCCAATCTTGCGGGCAATCAGACCGCATCGTCGCACATTCGGCGTCCAGGGCGCGGCATCTGTGGATGGGGCCTCCGTTGTCTTGACCAGCTGCTTCTGTTCATAGGTCTGTACGCCCTTGATCAGGGCTGGCACGCCGTAGGTGTCGTGGACAATCTCTTTGATGAAGCTGCGATTCTCGCCCGTGACCAAGTCATCCGCTTGCTGCCAAAGACAAATATACACACAGTTAGTCAAGTAATTGTTTTGACTACTTACAAAATTCACATACAAAATTTTATTTATAGAAATACATTTTCTACATTTATTAATATTTTCTAAATACAGTCGAACTTCCGTAACTCGAACTTCTCTAACTCGAAGTCTCTCTAACTCGAACAAAATCGAGTGGCAATACTTGGCAAATTTCATACAATTCTACTTCCCTAACTCGAAGTCTCCCTAACTCGAACCTTTTTTCGTGGATAATGGTGATTCGAGTTAGGAAGTTCGACTGTATATAAATAATAAATAAACAAGATTCATTCAATTTAAAAAAAAAAATAAACTAAGTATAAGTTTTTTTTGACCAGGCTAAGTAATTGTTTTGACCAGGGATTAAAGCCGAAACGAATATCGGTTTCAGTTACGGTTTCGGTTATATTCGAAATTAGGTTTTCAGTTATCGGTTACGCAAAATCTTTGAATAAAGGTTTCGTAACGGTGAACCGGTTTTTGTATGTTTCGGTTTTGAAATACTGGCATGGTTCCGGCTAAGAAAACATTTTTTTGCAAAAATAAAATTATATTAATAATATAATAATGGTAATTAAAAAGGCATTACTTTTTTAATGTTTCATTCACACATTTTTTCACCTATTCTTCAGTTTAACGTGATTAAGTTACATTTTAACAATTTTTACATTTTAAGTATTTGCGCTTATTCAGTGCTATGCAAATTCGATCATGAATATCACAAATAAAAAATTCAGAATTAAACATAAGAAAATTAAAATCAAAAATCAGAATTAAAAATGAAAAATAATTTTTTTTCGGATGTATGAAAAATCGAAATTAACCGTTATAAATGAAACGGTTACTAAACGGTAATTTCGATTTACAGAGTTTCGGTTATAAGGTTTCGGTCAAATGAAATATTTTTTTTTTTGTTTACGCTTTCAGTTACGGTTTTAAATTTTAATCGGTTTTTAGCGGTTAAAGGTTACGGTTTCGGTAAGGGTTCTAATCCCTGGATTTGACAAATTAAAATTGTTTTTCTCTATTTTGTTGTTATAGTATTTGTACATGAAAATAACGGCTGTGTTTTTGTTTTATTTTATTTCAAAATAGCTGCAAATCCTTATCTTCAATAACCGTTAAAGTATAAAAGCTGAGTGTGCGTATATATCTTGGCCTGACTGTTTAGGTTCAGTTTCTTCTTTGTCAAAGCAGTTATTTGACATATTGTATATATGAATAGCTGAACTTATACACATTTATACACTTACCGATCGCTGTTGTCGTATGAACCAATAGGGATTCCTCAGACGAGGCCGACTTATATGCCCCTTTTCTCGCACTTGTGTAACACAAACAGCGGCCGGATTCAGCCTGCAATCATTTGTTAGCAACAAATTAAGGTTATAAATCTACATGAAATATACTTAATTCATTTATATACATACCGCAGGCGCGCCAAGTCGCATATAACAGTGCGCAGCATAATAATTATATAAGTTTTTAATACAAAAATCAACTAAAATACATAAATAACAACATGCAGCGCACTCGAGTTTTAGTTACATTCAGAACAAGTTCAATTGAACGAGCTGCTGCACGAACGAAAAAAAAACATATGCCGCTGACGATTAGTGATGTGTAGAGACAAAAAGCAGACCTATCGATAAGTAGGTATTTTGTAATTAAAACTGCTGAAATCAAATTTTAAAAAAATTAAATGTATTTAAAAGTTGTTAACTTAAATTTAGCAATTGCTGTAAAATTGTCGCCTTTGTTGGCAGCTGTTTGTTCAATCGATAAATATCGATGTCAAGTAAACAAAGTGGCAGCGCTGTCAGCGCTGCAATGATGTGGCAACGTCCGTAACATCAGAAACTACAAACACGTGCAACGCGCGTTTTCTGTTTCTCCTCAATTTTGATTTTGGATTTCTGATTTCTGATTTAAAACACACACAAAATGGGCAAGAAAAGTAAAGTTGGAAAGACGCGCAAGGATAAGTTCTACCAGTTGGCCAAGGAGACGGGCTTTCGGTCGCGTGCCGCCTTCAAGTTGATACAATTGAACCGCAAGTTCGGATTCCTGCAACAGTCGCAGGTATGCATCGATTTGTGTGCCGCCCCAGGCGGCTGGATGCAGGTGGCCAAACAGAACATGCCCGTCTCGAGCATTGTCGTGGGCGTCGATCTGTTTCCCATACGCGCGATTGCGGGCTGCATCGGCCTCGTCGAGGACATCACCACGGAGAAGTGCCGCCAGTCTCTGACCAAGGAGCTGCAGTCGTGGAAGGCCGACGTCGTGCTGCACGACGGTGCACCCAACGTGGGTCGCAACTGGCTGTACGATGCCTACCAGCAGATTTGCCTCACTTTAAATGCCCTCAAGTTGGGCACACAGTTTCTGCGCAGCGGCGGTTGGTTCGTGACCAAGGTGTTCCGCTCCAAGGACTACAATGCGCTGCTCTGGGTGCTCAAGCAGCTGTTCAAGAAGGTGCACGCCACCAAGCCAAGTGCGTCGCGTAAGGAATCCGCTGAGATCTTCGTCGTTTGCCAGGGCTACTTGGCGCCCGATCGCATCGATCCGCGTCTGCTGGACGCCAAGTATGTGTTCGAGGAGCTGGACCTGGAGGGCAAGCAGAAGAACAGCCTGCTGCATCCGGAGAAGCAGAAGCGCATCAAGGCCGAGGGCTACACCGAGGCGGACATCGCCCTGCGCAACGATCTGGCCGCCTCGGAGTTTATGCAGGCGGAGAACGCGCTGGCGGCGCTGCAGGGCATCGGATCGATTCGCATCGATGATCCGCGTATTGCCAGTCACAAGAGGACCACCACCGAGATACTCGAGTGCTGCAAGGATCTCAAGGTGCTCGGCCGCAAGGACATCAAGGGCTTAATGCTGTGGTGGAAGCACATCAAGGAGGATCTATTCAAGACCGAGAAGGAAGGTGTCATCGAGGATGCGGAGGATGCGGAGAAGGCCACGCCCCAGCCACTGACCCAGGAGCAAGTCGAGGACATGGAGGATGCGGAGCTGCAGCAACAAATCGAGACTCTGGTCGAGGAGGAGCAAAAGGATATGAAGCGCAAGCGCAAAAAGACGCTGAAATCAAAGGCCAAGCTGCACGAGAAGATGAACCTCAACATGGTCATCAAGGGCGACGACGGCCCCGTCGAGGAGCAGGAGCACGAGATCTTCGATCTCAAGGACATCAACAGTGCCCACGAGCTGGACGAGATGCTCGACGTCGAGCCCGACTTCGATGTGGAGGGCGAGGCCGTCGAGCGTCCCAAGTTGCCCAAGTACAAGAAGTACGACAAGGACGACAAGCGCATGGACGACGACGCCAACTACGAGAACGACGATGAGCCCGAGCTGAGTGCCGAGGAGGACAGCGAGAGCGACTACGAGGAGGAGGGCCTGGGACTCAGTGACAACGAGGACAAGGACACCAAAGCCAACAACAAGAAGAAGAAGAAACGCGGCGAACATCCGCTGATCAAATCCGGAGATTTCCGGGACAAGGACACGAAGCGACAACAGCGCGTTCAGCTGTGGTACGAAAAGGATAATCTGCAGAACCTCGACCACGACGGCGATGACGACGAGGAGAACTACGATCTGGACAATCTGGCCAAGGCGTACAAGGCGAAAGGTGTCGCCGTCCTGGGCGAGAATCGTCCGCTGGCCGAGGATGACGCCGGCACCTTGGCCCTGGGCAAGAAGGCCAAGCGTCGTGCCCGCCACGACACCCAGAAGGAGGACAGCAGCTCCGAGTCGTCCGATTCCGAGGAGGAGGTCGACAGCGATGCCGATGTCGATGGCAAGGTGGCGGGAGATATGTCCAAAGGTAAGACCACCGAATAGAGCGAGACGGGGAGAGTGGAATAAAAGAAGTAGAGGGAAGACAGTTAATGAAAAGAGAGAGACTATTAAAAATCAGGGACCGCAAATAATGATTATTAAAATTATTTTTCATCGAAAAATCAATATACAAAAAATAATGAAAATATCTGGGCGAAAAAAATACAGCTTTAAAATAATCAGCGAAAAAATTTAAATTAAAAATAAAAATTATTTGAGTTTTATTTTTTTCGCTTAATCATTGAAGAAATTTCTTAAAAACTTTTAATAATCATAACTACATATGTAATTTTTATAATTTAACTCATAATGATTACGGTCTCTGATATTTATACCTTATGTACCTTATACTTGATCCGTAAAAGGAGTCGATATATTTGGAATATATATTTATATATATATTATATATTCATATGTTTTATATGTTTATTTCGGAATAGGCTAGTTAACTATATCATATAGTTAATATATCTGAACGATGGCATACAAATCGAAATTCAGTAGGAAACACTTAGTGTCTTGTAATCACTCACAGTTATTAATTCAAAAGTTATTTAATTCATTCTATATCATATATTTCCCATAGGAACATCACTTTAAAATCAGGAAAATCTTTGTTTCTTAAAATATCTGGATTAAAATTCACCAACATTGTTTCTCATCGAATTTTGTGCATCCCGACCAATTTTAATATAAACTGGATAAGTTTATATCATATATCATCCGTAGGAACTCTATAGAAATAACCTACATACAGTAGCTCACAGCTTATTTCGTGCAAGGGTATGGACAAATTTCAATATCGAATAACTCCGAAACTATTAAAGATATCAACAAAATTTAAATGCAGTTCTTTTCAGCGGACTGTCTATATTAGCTAAGGTAATTAATTGTTATTCTAATTCTGTAAATAGCCCTTAAAATTAAGAAAAACTAAAACAATTGACTATTTTCATGTCACAGCTTATTTCGTGCAGGCACTTGGAGTAACTCTAAATCTGTAATTGTGACTATAATGTCGCAGCTTCTTCTTCTATCCTTAAGGACACATCATGAGCTAATATTATTTTACTTTTAATGGGTTAATTCACGTTTAAAATTTTAGTTTTGAGGTGATTTCCAAAATGAGCCCTGGTACAAATATCAAATAGTAGAAAAAGGTCCTAACGAGATTAAAATAAGGTTTAACTTAGCGGAATATTGTTGAAATTATAAATTTAGGCCCTAGTGTAGAACATTCCGTCATCCAAGGTTTTCATTGAGCCAACCAAGTGGCAGAAAAGGGCCAAGATTATCCCAACTAAGTTTTCACTGATACCGATAGGAAACTTATCGGGCAGATTATCAAAGCTAATGCAAAGTTATCGGTTCCAAAAATGACTTCGTTGTTGAAGGCACATATTCTTGTCCATGATTCCATCAATAATACCCCTATTTTCAACGCCTGTAGTCGCCATGGGTGCCCAAACAAAAACACTGTCGCCGGCATTCTAAACAGTGGTTTCTAGGTGCTTATGTTATAGCTCGGTATTCGGTTAATGCCAAACCTATTGCATTCCATTGATACCAAAGATGTTTTATTTGGACTTTTTTGCAGATATAAAGTCATTCCAGAAGAAAATCGGATGATTTTTATGATTTTTGGTAAATTTTACTCTGAATAGCTGATAACCTGTGTTAATAAATGGCTTCTTTCTCGGTACTTGGGCATACAAGTCATTATCTCGCAGTATAGGTCCAACTGTTCCTATAGAACATTTGTTGGCCATTTCATTCTCAACATCCGAGATCAGTTTTGGAACCGATAACTTTGCATTAGCTTTGATAATCTGCCCGATAAGTTTCCTATCGGTATCAGTGAAAACTTAGTTGGGATAATCTTGGCCCTTTTCTGCCACTTGGTTGGCTCAATGAAAACCTTGGATGACGGAATGTTCTACACTAGGGCCTAAATTTATAATTTCAACAATATTCCGCTAAGTTAAACCTTATTTTAATCTCGTTAGGACCTTTTTCTACTATTTGATATTTGTACCAGGGCTCATTTTGGAAATCACCTCAAAACTAAAATTTTAAACGTGAATTAACCCATTAAAAGTAAAATAATATTAGCTCATGATGTGTCCTTAAGGATAGAAGAAGAAGCTGCGACATTATAGTCACAATTACAGATTTAGAGTTACTCCAAGTGCCTGCACGAAATAAGCTGTGACATGAAAATAGTCAATTGTTTTAGTTTTTCTTAATTTTAAGGGCTATTTACAGAATTAGAATAACAATTAATTACCTTAGCTAATATAGACAGTCCGCTGAAAAGAACTGCATTTAAATTTTGTTGATATCTTTAATAGTTTCGGAGTTATTCGATATTGAAATTTGTCCCTACCCTTGCACGAAATAAGCTGTGAGCTACTGTATCTCTTTCTAGAAATGTTCTCAACAGAACTCAAAGTTTTAGTTACTAACTTACACTGAACAAATTTTTATTTAAAATAGATTACAATATCATAAAATGCCTATGGATTAAATTAAGTGAGAAAACTTGTTCATTTCTTGAGATCTATTCAGCAATCGCACAAATTGTGCATCTTAAAATATTATATTTAACATTCTGAGCAAATTTTGCTTGGATTCCGGGAGCTAGCGGCTGCCTCCCAACTTTATGCCTGCCTATTTGGCGCCGTGAAGTCGTACAAAAGACTTGCGAGCAAAATAACAACAGCGAACACAAGACTGGCAAGCTTGTTGTAGTTTTTGTTGTAGTGCTCCCGAATTCAGATTTCGTGCCCACCGCTGCTATATCCTATAGCTGCCATAGGAACTGTCCTTCAACTTAGTTTTACCTCGAGTTATCTTAACCATACTCCGAATATTCCTAGCTAATAATGACTTAAACATATTGACATTGTATTTTTTTAAATCGAAATACTATATATCATATAATTTCCATAGGAACAATCGGTCGAAGATTATAATTTCGCTTAAAAATCTTTTTTTTTTTTAAATATTAATTAAAATTTTAAAAATAATTCATTATCATTTTTATAATTTGCAGCACCCAAAGCCAAGAAGGTGCGTCTGAGCGAGGAGGAGCTGGCGCTGGGAGCACTTCTGGTGCGCGGCAAGAAGACGCGTCGCGATCTGGTCGACGCTGCCTGGAATCGTTATGCGTTCAACGATGACAATTTGCCCGTTTGGTTCGTGCAGGACGAGGAGGAGCATATGACGAAGCCGCAGCCGGTGCCCAAGGAGCTTACGGAGGAGTATCAGCGCAAGGTGCAGGAGCTGAATGTGCGTCCCATCAAGAAGGTCATGGAGGCGAAGGCACGCAAGAAGCGTCGTGCCAGCAAGCGTATGGCCAAGGCCAAGAAAATGGCCGAGAAGATCATGGAGAATGCCGATGCCACGTCCCAGGAGAAGGCCAAGCAGCTGAAGAAGATCTACAAGAAGGCGCAGGAGAAGAAGAAGGAGATCACCTATGTGGTGGCCAAGAAGCACACGGCATCCCGTCGTGCTCGACGTCCAGCTGGCGTCAAGGGACGCTATCGTGTCGTCGATCCGCGTGAGAAGAAGGACAAACGCTCGATTGTGGCCAAGAAGCGACGTGAGAAGGGCAGCAAGGGGGGTAAAGGGGGCAAGGGGGGTAAGGGTGGCAAGCGCTAATCAGATACCCTATAAATACCCTACAATACATACATTCAACTATGTATAGCCTTTAGTCTTCTTATGTAAATGCTAATGTATAGAATAAATATAAATCTAGTGCATAAATTATCAAGTTTTTTTTTCTTGGAAAATAACAGCTGCTTAACATTGCTTTTAAATGTTATTAACAGCTGTTATTTGAATTTGTAGAAGAAATGTTAAATTCTTAACATTTTTAAATTCTTAACGATTTTAATGAATAATGTTAATTTTATCATGTTTAATTTTTTTTAATACGAAATTTTTTATTATTTTCTTTATATAAATTTGGTATGTTTCCATATTGCTGTGTATTTTTCGATTATTTCGAATGCTCAAAAATTAAAAAATCTGATGAATTTTTTGCAACGTACATAAAAAGTTAACATATAAAAAAAAATGGTGTAATCACTTTTATTGGGTTTTAAAAATTGTGTTCAAAGCCTCGACTCAAAGCAGCGAATTTTCTGTCTTGTTATTGTTCGTTTTTAATCGGATAATTTATTGTTTGTCAGATAATCACAATTTGTTAAAAGATCACAACTCTGGTTACCAACCAATTTACAAATCAACGGTTTAAATTTCAAGAGCAAATGGTATCGATATTCTTTAATTATAAACACATTTACAAAAAAATTGTTAACAAATAAAAATATATGGAACTTAAAGTGCGCTATTGGCTTGATAAGAATAAAATTTGGTATCATCCTCATCGCTGGCGACTTGCAGTTTGCCCTCCTTGTGCAGTTTGCTGAGATGATGATCCACATTGTAGGCAGCCGCTGGCCACAATTGTTCCGGGGTCTCCTTGTACACCACTTTGACCACGTCGATGGCCTGCCAAGTTTTCACGGGACGATCCACAAAGAACTGCAATATCTGCTGTTCCCGCTGATTGCGATGCTGGATATAATACTCGATCTTGCCCAGCGGCTCCTCAATGACATTGCCATGGCCCGGATAGATGCGCTGCGGTTGAATTTTCAATATTTTATCCAAGCTGCGCATGTAATCAAATAGATCCTCAAACACAGCGGTGCCTTCGCCTGCAAAAAGGATTATTATACAATTAATAGGAACATACAAAGTTTTTGATTTTATTATACAAATTAATTGTTGTTAATTTTATTTTTAAATCCAAGTAAAAATTAAAAATAAAGTTAAAATAAAAATTAAGTTTCCATCATTTTTTGTAAATTATAACATAACTCGTGCCTTATGTTTTTATTATTAAATATTCATAATGAAATTGAAAATTTTAATAAAAAATCTTCATGATAAACAATTTAAATAAAAGTCGAAAAATATCAAAATTTCAAAAATACCAAATATGTATATTTGGTGTATTTTTAAAAAGATTAAATATTGCATTTATTTTTTAATTTTATCATTATTAATAAAAATTGAAAAAAACAAATTTGTTTTACGGATTTAAATTAAAAATTTTAATTTTTTTTTATTTTTTAAATTTATAAAATTTTAGATATAACAAGTTTGTCCTGATTCCAGAATACTCCATTGGGGAATAGTATATTTAAGTTTTCACCCAGATCAGTTTTTGATTACTTTAAACTGTTATCGTGCATTTCCCATCTCTAATTGGAACTCACCCAATATGCAATCGCCGCTAAAGAGCGTGCCATCGTCAGTGGTGAGCACAACGTGATCCGTGGTGTGTCCCGGCGTATGGACAATGCGCACCTTGGCGCCATCTACCGCAAACTCCTGGCTGTCCGTCAGAGGCTGCACTTTGATGTGGCTCGGTATCTCCGGACAGAGGTCGCTGTCGTCGGTCCGCTTGAATTTGTACACCTGGCAATCTGCATTGAGGAGCGCTTTAATGGCAAAGACAAAACAGGCAAGAGAGACGGACAAGAAATAGAATAGCACAGATAACCCAATCCAGTATATGGCTAAATACAGAGACGAACCTTAATAACTACTTTTTTTTTACTGCATTTCTCATTTAATTAGCATTAGAAAAAAGTGGTGCTAATGAAATTATTTTCTATTGACAATAAAAAAGCATAATGAAAACTAAGTTTATTTAGCATTGATAAAATGCAAAAAACAAAAAAAAAATAGTAATATGAAAAATAAATGAAAAATTATATTTTCTATTAAAAATGCTTAGATAAAAAGTACTAAAATATTAAAAAAATTTAATATATTTTATTTTAATTATTTGTTAGTTTCTCAAATATTTTAAAATATTGTTGAACACGTCATTGCATATTTTAGACTTAAGTTCGTGTTTTTAAGTTTTTGATATATTTTAAAAAATACTTAATGAACTTTTTTGTATTCACAAATAATTATAATAAAAACTAAATTTATTTAGCATTGATAAAATGCAAAAACCCAAAAATCCAGTTATATGAAAAAAAAAAAGAAAATATATATTTTCTTAAAAATGCTAAAGTAAAAATTACTAAAATAGTAAAAAAAATTGTAAGTTTTTTTAAATTTTTTTTGTTAGTTTCTTGAATAGTTTTAAATATGGTTGACCATGTTATTGCACTTTTTTTTCGTGTTTTTAAATTTTTAATATATTTAAATTTTTATATTTTAAATTTCCAAAACTTAATATTGTTTAAAGTTTTGATTGCCTTGAATTTTCAACTACAGTTAAAAATGATTTATTTTCACCCCTTTTTTTGATGCTAGTAAAATTTGATTTTCATTCGAATTACTTTTTTTTAATGCTAATCAAGTGTCATTTTCATTAGCATCACTTATTTTAATGCTAATAAAATGACAATTTAGTAAGCACTACTTTTTTTTACTACTTCGCTTTTTAAAAAGTAGTGATAATTATGGGCAGGCGCAACACTGGCAAATACGCACCCTTGTCGGCCAGCTTGGAGCCCACAATGTCCTTGACGCCACCGACGTGATCGTGATGCCAGTGCGTCAATATGATGGTGCCAATGGCGGCCTGCTCCTGGCGCAGCACACCATTCAAATGCTCAATGTACTGCGGCACATTCTCATCGCCAGTGTCAATAAGTATGCGCCTTTAAAGTGCAAAATACAATTTATGTACATATTTTTTTATTTTTAAAACAAAGTTGAACTTTGGATTCGACTTTTGACGCTCACTTTTTACCGTTGCCCAGCAGGTAAGTGTTGGTGCCCTGCAATGTCATCGGACTGGGATTGCAGCCCAGTATGCGTATTATTGAGGAGGTTAGACGTGTTACCGGCGGTATTAGGGCCATGATTCTCACAATAAAAGCACTTTTAATATTTGTGTGCGTCTCAACCGCTTATCACGTAAATTAAGCACCAACAATGTAAACACTGCTCAGCTGTTCCGCAACAGTTGTGCTTTGTTTTATATTTTGCACAAGTATGTAGACACTTTTATTGCTGGATATTTACATAAGCACACAGTGTGTCCACTTCAGCGAAAGCACGCCTAAATGTAACTTGTGTTATCGATAGAGCTATCGATATGATGAATTTTAAAAGTTACCGGCTGATACAAATTAAAGTAATTCAAACAACTTGAGTTTGTTTTTATTATTTCTCGTAAGTTTTGTTTATTTTTGTTTTGTTTGCTTTTCTTTTGACTAGGATGCAGATGCTGTATATATGTATACATATACATATATACTATACTTGTATATATAGATAACTATTTGTTTTTATCTTCTTCTTAATCATTTTGATGCATTACAAATTACATTATTATTGAACTTAAACGTTTCTCAATAAAAGTTCAACTACGTCATTATTTGTATAAATTTCTTCACATACATACGAATTGCAAATTGTTATTTTAGAAAGACGAGACGCATTTATTAATGCATTTAAAAAGATGATGTATGGATGTTTCAAAACAAAATATAAACGTACATACATGATAATATAAAAAATGTAAATAATAATAAAAAAAATTCGAGTCAAATGTTGCATACAAGGTAAACAAATACAAATCCAAATACAAAAAAGGTGTTAGTTAAAATATTGAAAATGAGATTATTTATATAGTACATAATTATAATAGTAATACATAATAGATAGATAATAGTTTGATAATATTGTATAATTTACGTGTGTATGTATGCTTTTAAAATATATATGCATATATACTATAGGTATATCAATATGTATATTCCATGTAAGCTTAAATCAATTAATAAGACGAAAAGTATTCTCATAATATTGCATTTTTTTCTTTCAGATTCTTATTTTCTTGTTATTAAAAATTAATTTTTAGTTTTTTCTTTTTTGTTTTTGTTGAATTTAATGGCCACGCGTGTTTCTTATGTCTTTTTATTTGTTATTCGAAGACACATTTTGAAAAAAATGTATAAATACTTTTTGTTGTTTCTTTATGTTATTTCTCTCAATTTCATTTTGGTTTTTCCCCTTTTTTTGTTGAACACATTTTTCGACCTGGCTAATTACAAACTTACTTTCATTTTTTTTTTTGTTTTTAGCTGCTTTCATAATGTATATTTTTATGTATAAAAATAAAAAAAAGACACATACTATACGCTATATATATAATATAATATCGTATATATATTATATAAAATGTGGAAGAGAACTTAAGAGAAATAAAAGAACCCAAATATAAAAAATGTCGCGAGAAAAGCTTGACTAATCTACTTGGAACTATTCTCACAATATGCACTATTATTTAATTCATGATGTTTTCTCCTTATCCTTTTTTTTTTTTGGGCGATCAACTGTGTATATACTATATATATGTAAATATCTATATAAAAATGTATATACTATATATATAACTATATATGTATATATGTATAAACTGACTGTTGTTGTGGCTCTTTGTTGTTTGTGGTTGTTGTTGCTTGTTATTCTTCTCTTAGCTGATCATCTCGCGATACTTCAATTTGTGCTTGGTCAACATATCGGTGACCGTTACCAGCTTCTTAATCGATAAAATATTCGATAGCTCTTGCAAATCCGACGAATACGATACGCAGATGTGATGCAAGGTGGCCAATTCACGACCTATAACCAAATATACAAATTATATATAAATGATCAATCTATCGATATTAATTTTTTGTAATCGTTTTGAAACTTACCCGTGTCCTGTGCATTGAGATTCGAGTTTTGCTCTACAAACATGCCCAGTGGCGGATTGGGATCTGTGATCAGCGACAATTGATCCAAGAACACAATCATACGCTCCTTGTTCTTCAATATAAACGGATTAACCACCTCCATGTATTGCTCCTAAAATAGTGAACAATAAATGGCATAACAATAATCATCACGATTAATCGAACATGTAATCTTATCAAGTATTGATACCCTTTTTAAAAATAATAATAATTAAGTGATACTTTGA
Organism: Drosophila recens; assembly: GCA_037043495.1. NCBI lineage: Eukaryota > Metazoa > Arthropoda > Insecta > Diptera > Drosophilidae > Drosophila > Drosophila recens. Next base: position 359,684 of record JBAMBJ010004477.1, read on the forward strand.
CAATTTTCATAAAATAAAAATTATTGCTTTATCTAAACAAAGGTACTAATTTATCCTATAAAAATTATAAAAGACTAGCTTTGAGGACTTGTCGTTTTTGAATTATTTATCGAAACCAATGCAGAACAAGTCAGAAAATGGAATCGTGATTGACTTCATCTTGAAAAAGTCGAAAGTCTGCGAAATTTAGCGAGTAATTTGTAAGAAATTACTCTTAAACCATAATAAAATAATGTAGTTTTCCATTTAAAGGAATTTATTTGATATATTACTATTATATTATTTATTTTACAAGTTTTATTAGTGATTTGTAATATAGCGAACGTGACAAGATTTCCACCTAGTTTGTGACAAGCATTTCTTCATCGATATTTCAAAAACAGCTTGAAAAACTAGTTTTAAATTAAATATTCCATACATTTCTATGTACTAAAATGGTTTATGTTACAATCTTACTATCTTACTTAGTGTAATCGTTAGAATACAATCGTTTAATTTTGGAAGTAAATTTTTAAGAAAATAGGCAAAAATATAGAAAAAGTGAATTTATTCCAATGTAGAATCTATATGTTTATCCTAGTGGATTTCTTCTAGCGTATATTGCTTAAATAAAGAACTTGAATGGATTTTTGGAAGAAAATTTAGCAAGATGCGAGTTTTAATCAATTTACGTATTATCCTATCCAAAAAAAAATCGACCTAAGATTTTAATTCAGATAAATTTATTTATGATTGATACTAAAAATAAACTCAAACCCTTTACTTTCTAGAATTTTCAACTTCATAATAAATAAATTGTAAATTTTGAATAGTCTAATTTTTCTTACCTTGCCGCCAAATTCAATGAGATTGGCCAGATTCTGCAGACACTTGGCCACCATGATGAGGGAGCGTGTGGCGGCCGTCGGAGGCGTCTCGCTGACGAGGCCGAATTGGCGCGGATTGAGGAGCGCCGGGCAGAGCAGACGCAGGAATATAAAACCGGAGACGACGCGAGTGCGCACCAAACGCTCCGTTGGCCATTTGGCGACCACGGCCTTTTGCAGGCAATTGCAAATGTAGCGGACGCTGCGGGGACAGGCGTCCGGGGATGTGAATATCGATTGGGTGACAAGATCGAGAATTTGCAGCAGGAACTCGGCATTTGTGCATGCATCGTCGTTGACATCCATTTTGGTGGGATTCAATTCCGCCGACTGTTTGCTCTCGAGGATGCGCTGAACGGTCTCACTGACCGCCGACTGCAGGAAGCCGCTGCACTCTGTGCGCATATACAAATCCATCAGTGTGGTGGCCAGCGAGGCGCCACGGAACAGTGTCGTTGTCTCATTCTCCCGCGCCACCTCCGCCTGGCACAGGATGCGTATCAATTCCGTTTCCCGCTTCTCGTGCCGGAACACACGCAACAGGGCCGTCGCCAACGGCACGCGATCATTGTGACAGAGCTCGGCGAGCGCCTTGACCGCATACAGCTCCGGCTCGAGCAGCAGCTGCTGCAGGGGACTGTACTCCTCGCAGGGCATAATCAGATCGTCCAGATACCGCATCCGTAATCGCAGCGAGCCCCATTCGCCCATCGGTGTCATGCCCGTGAGCTGGTACCAGTTCTCCGTCTCCTGGCCGTTCTTCAGGCTGGCCAAATCGATGGTCAGCTCGGCCACCTCCGAGTCCTTGCCGCGCTTGCCGCGCGACACCAACGTTATGGTCAGGGACACCACATCTGGTGGCACATCGCTGCAAAAGGCAAACAAAATTGTACAAAATATAAAAATACATCGAAAAATCGACAGTTAGATTTTCGACTATTTTAACTCGATAATTTGTTGGACTATCAATCGAACGACATCGATAGCTCGACAGCTCGATTTTTGCAAAAGCGATTTTCGACTCTATATTCAACTCGATAATTTGTTTGACTATCAATCGAAAAATCATCGGAAAATAGACAATTCGATTTTCGAAAAAGCGATTTTCAACTCGATAATTTTCTTGACTATCGAGTTAATTAAATCAATTTTCATGAAAAATCGACAACTCCCTGGAGTTTGTTCAATGTAGTTAATTTGCAGAATGAAGATCAGTTGATTAAAACCAAAGTTGATTAAATACTAAGCTTAAAACTTTAAAGTTAAGTTGCCTAAAAATCGATATCTTAAGGCAAAAAATATATTAAAAAAAAGAAATGAATTAAATTTTAACGCGTCATGAATTTAGAGTAGTTAATCAAATTTTAATGCAAAATGAATTAAGACAAATTATGATAAAAATGACATTCCGCTTGGAAATCTGATCAGTATTATTCAAAAAAAGTTTGGCAAGACTCGATATATCGATATTATTTGAAGATATATCGACAACTTGATTAAATTTGTATAGATTTTTAGGTTTCGATATTAAGCCCGATTTACAGTTTGTTTGATCAAGGTATTTACAGAAACAAGAATATATATTTACTTAACAGACTAGAAATTGTTTCCTTCACAAGATTCTTACTCTTTATCATAATCGAAACTTACTCGAGTACAAATTCCTCCTCCCAGACGGGCTCGGGTGCAATTTTGACGCGCGTCTTGCCCACCTTGACCTGGTTGAGGGAAATACTGCAATAGGGATGTGGCACCAGTTTGAATGGCAATCGATGCGCCTCCAGCACATGCAAATTGAGGCAACGCAGTTCACGGAGTCGCGATACCTTCTTCTGGGCCCGACTCAACTGTGAATCGCATTGGGCCTTCAAGGCATTAATCCACTCGACATAGCTCTCCTGACTCGGTGCACAGAGATACGTGACAGTCGCCAGACAGGGCAGTGCACGTTCCACAATCTGAAAGCAATAGGGTCGCTCCCAGAGGGAATCGTGACACTGATACAGATATGCGCACGACAGATCGATGAGACCCTTGGGCTTAGTCTTTTTGGGATTGTCATAGAAGCACAATTGAGTTTCGGTGCCATCGTTGATCAGGGCAAAGTACAGTTGCTTCCATTTGGTCGTCTTGTCCGACTTCTTGTTCAAGTGTCCATGATGCTTAATGCCCTTGATCTTCTTGAGCCCAATTTGATCGCGACATTCCCTCAACGTGGCGTAGATCTTCTCTGCGGCCTTCTCAACCACATACTGTTGATTGAACTCCGGCTGTGAGCCATTTACCACCGGATGATTGAGTGAATGTCCCTCAACGATTTGCTCCTTCCGGTAACGATTAATCACCGCATCGAGGCACTCGAATGTGCGACCGCCCATCAAATATCGTACGCCCTTTTTCTCAATGCGAAATCGTTGAATTTGATTGTTGATGTGAAAGAAGAGCGAGTAATCTCCGGGTGAGTTATCACTAGGTCGCACCAGAAAGCTGCCAGGACCAGCTGCAAAATGTGATACAATATTATTAGTAATAATTCAAATACGACATTCAATCATCGATTATTTTAATGCAAAATTTATGCACATTTCAAAGTTATTTTAAATTCTTAATTTACCATGTTCAAATCCTAATTACAATTATATTTTGAGGGGGGAACCCGTGTTATTAAATTTTGATACCTAATTTATCGTTTATCAATATTGTAATTTACGATATTCAAATACGATATTCATTATTATAAATATCATTACATTACGATGTTATTTTCAATATCAATATTTACGATATTCAAAATAAAATAACCTTTTTTCGAATTTTACGATATTCAAATACGATATTCAATTGAAATTATAGTGATATCGATTATTTATTAATATTACCAATATCGTAACCTTACGATATTCGCGTACTCACCCTTGACCAACATGTCGACAGCCTCGTTTTTGGTGCAATTGGGATGGAACCAGGGAAACACCGTATTCGGATCAATGGAGACATCCAAGTCATCGACCAGCTCACGGAATATCATGCCCTGCTCCCCGGTACGATGTGCCGTCACCCACAGCCAGCCATCGCCCATGTCGTTGTGCACAAAGAAGATGTCGCCCTTCTGGAAGCTCAGCTCATCCGTTTCCGGCATTTTCGTATACGGCAAAATGGCCACCACACGTTTCTTATCATTGACCGGCTCCGGGGGCGCTACGGGAATCACAAGACGCTCACGTTTCAGGAGATCGCTGCACGAGGTATAATAACCAACAAGATCGCTCAGGGAGATGAACTGACGTCCGCCAATGTAAAAGTCACCACAAACGGCCGTAATCCTGTTGACAAGTTCAATATTTTAGAAAAGTTAGTAAAAATAAAGTTGCAAACAAATCGATAACAATATCAATTTTAAAAGGTAATAAGTTTTTGTTATCGATATGTAAAATACTAATTATAATTTAAAAATATCATCGATATATCCTTTCAATTAAAAATCGACTACATCTTAATGTAATAAAAAATTTATTTAGCTTAATGAATTATTTTAAAATAAGAAAATTCTTTAAATATATTAAACTACTTCTAACTGTAGAGTAAAAAAAATTGTCGGATCACTGTAAAGAAAAAATTGATTAAGGTTTAAGAATATTTTATTTTTTATTTAGATCTGGCATATACTTATATTTTTTACAATCATCTAATTGTATTAAAGCTTTCAAAGATTACGATTTATATATATTTCAAGCCATCAAAAATTAAATAATCGATAAATATGAACAACCGATAATTTTGCTATTACTTAGGAAGACTCTTAAAAATCTTACCGGAAATGATTGATGCCCGTGCGACCGTAATAGCTGAGCACATAGGAGCCGGGTTTCCGATCACTTTCGCGCACTACAATTAACAGTTTATGGGTACAAATTAAATTTGGGTTTCGATAAAGCAGAGACGCCGATACGCACCCAGATAACTGCCCAATTTGCCGCTGCCGCGAAGACGCGCCTCTGCCGAATAACGATCCAATCGTCCATGGTACCATTCACTCTCCGGCGGAGCAATTATCGCCGGCCTTTCGCCTGCAAGTAAATAATGTTGAAAAATGTGCCAAATTAACAACATTGCACAATTCAGCACAACACGCGATATGAAACTGAAGAGAGCAGACATTTCAACGGGTTGTAACAAAACTGCAAATACCCTACATTAAATGACAACTGTACTTCCGACAGAGTAAAGCTCACATACATTTTTGTAATTTATCGAAATTCACCAAGTTGAAAATCGATAACGGCAATTGATTTCTTATACATTTTCTTTTTAAAACAAAATCTTATGTTGTTATTTTCTTACTTTTTTGTTGTAAATTCTTATAAATAATAAAGAGATTAATTTTGTTAGAATTGTTAATTAATTAAAATATTAAGCATAACATGTGAACTTTTACAAATTATTAAAGCAATTACTTGACTAACTGTACACATATTATCGATATAAACATGTCTACAGGGAATCTGCTAGTCGCTTAAACTTCACCCAATTATGCCCACTTCTGCATATCAAATTTTCGTACCTTTTTTTGCCAACAATACAAAAAGAACAAACTTTATTCTATCGAACACCTGCATACGGCGCCTAAAAAAAAGAAGGTAAAATGAGACGCTTGGCTGATCGATAAGTATCGATAAGCATCTAAGGTGCAAGTGCACTTCAAGTTCGTTACAAGAGGGCGATGGAGAGAGGGGCAAACAGCGATAACTTGAATTTGAATTGACATTGCGGTTAATAATACAAAAAAAAACTTACAGCTGCAGGGCGGCATTTTAAATCTCTTTGTGTGTGCGGTTGCAGTTGTTATAATTTACAATTGCAAAGAAAAAAAAAACAAAGCCAACACACACACACACACACACACAACACGGAAAACAATAACAGAGCGATAAAATGACCGCAGCGCGGCCTTTTGTCATAAATAGAAACGTGACAGTGGCAAGAAACGTACTGAAAAGCTGCGTCGTTTTCTAATCAATTGACGCTGTGCCATTAAACATTAATAAAATAAAAATATAATATATTTTTACATAGATATTTATGTGTGTGTGAATGAATGGGTGATAAAAGCTAATGCATGTGTGTGTGTGCGTCATCAAACAACAACAGTCAATTGATAAACGGTTATTATTTAGAGACAAGCAAATGCAGTCTCAAGAAATGCGGCCATTTTGTCTGGCAGAGCTACATTCAAATATTTAATGACGATCAATTGTCAACAAACATTGTTATCGATTATGTGTAGTGCGATAAGCAAGAACTCATAAAGGTCACGCACGCACACACACACACACGGAGTGATCGAGAGAGAGAAAGAGTGGGAGAGTAAAAGAGAATGTGGCATTGGCGCAGGCGCATGACTCACAGTCAGCAGCGCAGCTACGCAGACGCAATAATTGCCAAGCTGTTTTGTTGTTGTTTTTTTTATATATGACGCATGACACAGTAGCAGTACATTGCACCTTGAGAAGAAGAAGAAGCCAAAGTACGAGCCTAGAAGTCGAAACTTTGCAAGCAAGGCTGCGGTCACAGCTGATGATTCACCTGATGTGCTGTGTTTACTCATACAAATGCAAGTGAGGCTGTGTGTGTGGAGGTGTGTGTGTGTGTGCTTGCAAAAGTAAGAGTACGCCTGGCAAAACTAATGCCATGTTTATACGACAGCTGAAATTGATCACAATTCGTAACATCGCATACAAAATTTGAAATTTTGTGTATTTAATATAATTATTATCCCATAAAAAAACCTCTTTACGAGGTAAAAGTCTAGTGACGAAAACATTTTCATGCCATAAAATTTCTGATATCCAATTTTGTGACGAATAATATTAAGTTTTACATATAAATTATTTAAAACAAAATTTTGGCACTCGGCACATTGCGCTACAATGTATCAATTCTTCATACCAAATAAAACCCACTCACTGTTTTGCGCAGTGCCGATTGCAAAAATTTTGTTTTAAATAATTTATATGTAAAACTTAATATTATTCGTCACAAAATTGGATATCAGAAATTTTATGGCATGAAAATGTTTTCGTCACTAGACTTTTACCTCGTAAAGAGGTTTTTTTATGGGATATCAGAAATTTTTGAAAAGGACATCAGAAATTTTGAAATTGCAATATTTTTTGACAGTATAGCTTTTCAACTTTGATTATTGTTTGTAAAAGCTAAAACAAATTGTCTGGCAACACTGGTCCCCTTTACAAACTCACATGCCCAGCGCAAAAGCTATCAGCACTCTTAAGCTCTGGGTGCTATGACACTTTGCTGCTGCTGTCCTATTCCCACTCTAAGTAAAATGTATATATTCAGCTAACAGGTAATTTCCATTGCGCTGCAAGCTGTGCCTAAGAGCCCTTCGAAATACCTTTTCAACGATATATAGATCGCATCTGTAGCTTCTATCGTTTGGATGATATGGGGGTTTCAATTTAAGCAGTTTTTAGCGATTTCCCGCTAAACTAGCGATTTTTCGAAAAAGTCGTAGAGCAAACGTTTCTAGATTTTTGAACAGGAACAAGTCCTCATTCAAACATTTAAGCTTAATTAACGATTTGATTCAAACAAACAAACTGGCTGCTATGACACTTTGTTGCTGCTGCCCTATTCCAATTCAAAGTAAAACGTATATATTCAGTTAATAGGTTATATCTTCCAAACCTATCGATAAAATTTTTTGTGTCATATATCAAAAAACGCGAAATTTTACAAACTACAACATATTGAAATTTAAAAAAAATCGTTAGCGGCGTTTTCTCAAAACCCGCCAAAATGTGGGGGAAAATACCTTATTTCACCTGTAGCAATTTACCTGTGTACTTTAAAAAAAAAGTTAAAAGGTATGCCTAACAGCCCTTCAAAATACCTTTCCAACGATATATAGATCGCACCTGTAGCTTTTATCGTTTGACTGCTATAAGGGTTTCAATTTTAGCGGTTTTTAGCGATTTCCCGCTAAACTAGCTATTTTTCGAAAAAGTCGTAGAACAAATGTTTCTAGATTTTTTAAGAGGAACAAGTCCTCATTCAAACATTTAAGCTAAATCAACGATTTGATCCAAACAAACAAACAAACAAACAAACAAACAAACAGACAAACTGACTTTTCATCTCAATTTCGGAAGGCCCCTAAAAATTTCAAAATTTATTATCTTTCAAACCAGTTGTCCGATTTCGATGATCGAGGTGTCATTCGACGCGTATTTTTGATAAGAATTGTAAAGAATTCAACGAAAATTCAAAAAGGCTCCAACGGCTCCATTAGCTCTAATAATTTAAATTTTTTCCCTCCCACTTACACCTGTTTATCTCACGAACCAGGTGAGTTTCCAAAAGTCTTAGTATGCACATTTGTAAGTTAAGTTGATACCTTTCGATCGGTATATAACTCGACTTGATCGGACAGTCATAGCAAATCTTCCATTCTTCCTGTGTATATATGCTAGTCGCCTTCGCACCCTTCGTGCTGCTTTCGTCACTAGCGCGGACTGCCGTCCGCAATGATTAATTTTATAATCGTCAAGTCTAATATTTTTAATTTTAATTACTGTCGACTCATTTTAGTCGATGTTAAATAAATAAAGCAATTGAATTAAATTTATAGACAGTTTTTAGTGCGCTTTAACGAAGTAAATTAGCCAAGAACTGTTCTTAATAAGGGCCAAAAATAACAAGTATAGATCCAAAATAAACAGTTGCTCAGAGCTTATTTCATGCAAGAGTAGAGTCAAACCTTTATATCGAATAACTCCTGAAACATTAAAGGTTTAAATGCAGTTCTTTTCAGTAGACTTTCTTTATTCACTGTTATTTTATTTCTGTATATAGCCCTTAAAATTAAGAAAAACTTAAACTATTGACTATTTTCATGACACAGCTTATTTCGTGCAGCCACTTGAAGTGACCCTAAATCTGTAATTGTGATTATAATGTCGCAACTTCTTCGTTCTATCCTTTAGGACACATCATTAGCTAATTTAAAATAACATTAAATGAATTTAATCACGTTAAAAAGTTTAGCCTTGGGGGGAAATTTTAAAATGAGCCCTGCTACAACGATTGATCAGAGAAAAATCGGTCCTAACGAAATTAAAAAATGGTTAACCTCAGCGGAATATTGTTAAAATGATGTAACTAGTGGAGACATTCCGTCGTCTCAGGTTTTCTTTGAACCAACCAAGTGACAGAAAAGAATCAACATAGCCTAAGTCACTAAGTTGCTACAGTCACGTTTCCTATTATTTTCCAGAAATCTCTGATCTTACTAATCCTAATACTTGTACGACCACTAATAACTACTTCTAATACTTTTTGATCTGATCGGGTATTTCTGGGTTTCCCCAATCCTTGCAAGAAAATATTCGATCAGTTAACTTGACATTTCGTAAGCCAGATTTAGCTGGCTTATAAACCTGACATTTGAATAATAGTTGTACAAAGTTGGTGCTATGAGTTCACTTACCATTCAGCATGTGTGGTCCATCGAATTCATCCTGATCCAATTCCTGAGCCAGATCGGCCAGATCAATGCCGCCAGCTGCCATCATGGCGCCGAGACCCGTTATACCGCCCAAAGCCGCTAGGTTGCCGTCATCGGAGCCGCCCGTTGGCGAGCCAAGTTTATCTTTCTGAATGACAACGTCCACATTACCCAAACGCATTAAATCTGCCATTGATTTTTATTTTTTGTTTTGTTTTTTGATTTTTTTTTTTTGTGTGTGTGTTTTGGTATTTTTTGGTTAGTTTTGAAAATGCAAATGCAATGCGTATGTTTATTTGTATATTTGTATGTATGTAGTATGTGCGTAAGCAGCTGTGCAGATGTTTATATGTATGTATGCAAATGTGTGCGCGTATGGAAAATGTTGTTGTTGCTGTTTATACTTTGGCGGCAGCAGCAGCGACGCACGCTGCGCCCAACTCACAATAATAAATGTCGTATGAGTTTTTGGCTACTGTTTGTTGTTGTTGTTGTTGTTGTGCCGGTGATGCGTCGCGCTGTAAAATAATGCAAAATAGACAAACAGGCGAAGCGAAGAGAGAGAGGAAGAAAGAGAGAAAGCATGAGTGAGTGAGCTGTGATTTGTATGTATGAGTGTATGCGACCGACTCTACACTGTGCATGCGTGTAAGAGAAACGAGACTTGACGCTTATGTGTGTGTGTGTGTGTGGGTGGCGTTAATGAGCGAGAGAATTTACAAGCAATTTGTTATAAACAAAAAGCAATACGCTTGACTGATGCCCGTATGTGTGTGTGTGTGTGTGTTTTTGCCTATGTGATTATGTGTGTGTGTATGTGTATGCCGGCAAAAGCATGCAACTTAAATTGCAAGCTCACTCAGCGGCGCAGACAAACAGACGTCGCGACGTCGCGTTGCGCCGCCGTCTCGTCATTGTCGCGCACTTGCATTTACTTTCATACAGTGAATCACAAAATTATTCGCACACCAAAAAATACTAAGAAATAAATAATTTTTTTCTAAATATATTACAAAATATTGCCAAATCTGCAACTGCTTTAGGAATTATAAAAAAAAATTAACAAAATTAGAGGTGTGCCAATATTTTTTGATACACTGTATGCAAGTACTTGCATGCATATGTGTGTGTGTGTGTGTGTACATACAAGGAGCAATGGCACAATAAAAATCAAATGGAACCAAGAAAAACGTTGAATGAAAATTTCTCGTTTCCGTTTTGGCGTCTGACAACGCGCGCACCCCAAGTCCATCCCCCCCACCACCACCCCCCCCTCAGACACCCGCCCACACATTCAAGTAAGACCGTTGAAAAATAACGAATGAAGTTTTGTTTTATGAGGGCAGCCACTTCAAAGCTTATGAGCATGTTTATTTGACATGTTTGTGTTTCGTTTTTTTTTCATTTCGTGCGTCCTAATTGTTAAACAATTGCGGCTATTTAACGACTCACTCAAATACCGTTACCGTATATATTTATGTATGTGTGTGTTTGTGTAGCTGACCGTTCCAAAAACAAAAAAAATACATTTATATACGTACTCGAACTCGGACTCCACCCTCTTGGGGTATGGCCACCCCTTTCAAATACACGGACAATATGCGACACACACACACACACACACACACACACACACACACACACTACTCACACAGACAGACACACTCGGGGGCAATGCAAACGAATAAGGCAACAAAAGAAAGCAGCAGAAATTTTCAACACTTACAATGTATGTATTGTATATATGCGTGTGTGTATGGGTGTGTGTAGGTGGATATGTGTAAATTTTAGCACCATACACGAGACGACGGCACACAGCCACACGAGACGCACTTTGCACACTTTTGAGCAACAACAAAAAAACTCACAACACTTTCAGGACATTTCCAATAAGTTTTGTTTTGATTTTATTTGATAAACTAATTCACCGTTTTGTCGTTTGAGAGCACAGCCAATTCAGAAATACTCTTCTTCTGTGTGTGCCCGCACCGTGCCCGAACAATCGCGTTTTGTTTTGCGGCGCACACACACATTGGGGATGTTGATATCATAGCATATCGATGCATCGATATATTTAATGTACACCACTGATATCGAGCTTCAACGATGTTTGAACCAATATATCGATATAGCGCTGTATCGGAATTTGGCACATTACAAACACGCAACTAAAACCATTTTTAAATAGAATTTAATTTTTTCTCATCATGTCAATGATGCCAAATGGTAACTTGTTTAATGTTATTAACTTGAAGCATCCTACGACATATCGCTGCGTGTGGCATCTCTAGGCGATAGGGCAAAACATCTGCATCGATATATCGATCGATATTATGTTACATCTCTATTACAGAGTGCTATTATTTTTTTGACAATGCGTGCGCGTTTTCGTGAATTACTAATATGTGTGCTGCGTCGTGCGTCTAAATAGTTAAATTTTCGACAAAGTGAATCAATGCTATAAGAAGAACAGTTGAAATTCTATGCGCATCGATATTGGCAGCTAGGTGCACTCTGAGCCCCAATAACAGCAACAACGGCAACACCAATACACTCAAAGCGGATACAATTACATACAAATATAGTTAATATCACAATTGGCTGCAGGTTGCAGCTGCAACAAAAATCATTAACAACATCGACGTAACTTTGACAATATGATCAATTTGGATACAACAAACAAAAATCAATCGCCAATAATGCAGCCGCTACAATATTTTCAGGTAAGAGACAGAGAAATAAAAGACAGAGGTCAATGCGGCAACAACAACAAAATCAGATGTTCCAGTCAGTGCTGCCAACTTTTGAGAAGTAAAAAAAAAACCTTTTAGTGGGAAGACAAACTGTATATATTTTTTGTTAGAGTAAGATAATCAGAAAAAACACAAATATGGCAGAATTTCCGTTGTATTTGAATTTTGCTATTGTAATTTATTTTTCTCGCAATTGAAGTTTTTTATAAATTAAAAGCCATATTTGACGGTATAAAAGCTGTTCTGACAACACTATTTCCAGTTGACATTCAATGTTAGATTGTTGTTGTTTGAGCCGAAAAAAAATGTATTGCGCATTGTTATTTCATTATTGCTTATGGAATCGCACGTTGATAAACCAAACACAAATACACATACATATGAAATATATATAACATGTACAAATTACAGCAAGGCTTTTGACGTATAAGATTAAATACATACAATGTGAATAGTTAAAGCCCAGCCCCAAAACAGCTGCGACGCACTTTACATACGAAAAGGGGCACGGCAACAACGTAAACAAGTGCCTTACACAACAACAACAATTCTATAGTTGAACGACAACAACAACAAGAACGGAGCTACGCTTTGATTTGACAGCCTTCACCGTAGTTTGATTTGCCATCTCACTTGCACCCATATACTTGTTCAATGGCGAAATTCATTGGAAAAACAAAAACAACCAAAATCAGAAATGCATCTCTTGTCGTTGATAGTGATAAGCGTTTGATAGGAAAGTATGGCATACATATTATATTTAAAAATGTATACAAAAAGTATAAATATTGTATTTATGGAGACATACCCTAGAAAGTAATAAAGTAATAACAAAGGGACACGGCAAAAACCGTTAAAAGTATTAACTTTTAACACAGTCTGTTAATAGTCTGTTGATATATGACTTTTGGAGAGCAGCGAAAATATATTGTTGTAAACGCACACATACAGACACAAAAAGTAAAATTATTGTATTTATTGAAAATACTTTCATTAACAATAAAAAAAAGTCAATAAAAAAGCCACTGAGCGAAATCCGTTCAAATTGCTTTAACAGCATGCAAAGGCAGACTGTTAAGATTCTGTAAAGTGAATGACGTTTTAAACAGCAATATTTATTTTGTTGCTCTTTTCTGTTGCTGTTACACGCGCACATACAGACACGTCTGTACATACATACATTCAGCAAGTAATAACAAAAGAAATGCCAGACGTTTTTTTTAAATTGCGTCGTCACTTATTTGAGCAACAGCAGCAGCAACAGCAAAAGTAACAGAAGCCGCCGGCTGAGTCACAAAAAAACACAAAAAATAAATCAGCGCTGTCCGCTGCCTCTGCTGCTGGGCCAACGGCACCAGTAAATTAAATTCTGTATTGTTATTGCTGCTGCTTGCAATTGTTCTTGTTTCATGATGGCCTTTCTAGTGTCCATAACAGAGGTGCGCGCTTAAACTGTAATTAAACGCATGCTCTCTTAACATTTACATTAATACTCTCACTCTCTTCTCTTCTACCCTTTCCACTCTCTCTTCAGGACGAGGCACGGCGACCCGATGTAATTAACGATGCTGAATTCAAATCGATACCATTTATCACAACAAATGATTTCGATTCGATAGACAATGCAAACGGCACGAGCAGTCGGGCATTTCTCTTTCTCGATGCCGATGAGAATTTGCAGATCGCAACACCGGAATTATTTTGCAAGAAACTCAAATGCCAGGAAAATGATAAAATCAAAGTGATCTCAATATTTGGCAACACTGGCGATGGCAAATCGCACACAATGAATCAAGTATTTTTCGATGGCGATCCCGTATTTCGCACATCCACGGAGCAAAGCTCCTGCACCATCGGCGTCTATGCGGCCATGCAGCGGGAACAGGGTGTCCTCTGTCTGGACACCGAGGGATTGTTGGGCACAACGGCCAAAAGTAACAAACGCATGCGTATGCTGCTAAAAGTAAGTATGCTGCGATTAGTATGCAGCTATCTTTTTGCAAACATTAATCGATAAATCGCTTATCGTCAGATACTCGCCATTTCGGACATTGTGGTTTATCGCACACGCTCGGAGCGTTTGCACAGTGATATGTATGAATTTTTGGGCACCGCTTCGAAGGCATTCTGTTTGCATTTCACCCAAGCACTGCAGGCCATGGGCAATGGCAGCACCTTGGGTCCCGCTGTGATCATATTCCATGAGACGCACTACACCAAACCCCTGGAGAGCTGTAAGTTCAATTCTTGATTAACTGCCGATGTATCGATAACTTTTTGCTTGTGATATATTTTTGAGCGATTGTTTCTTTCTGACGATAATATTATATATTAAAATTATTATTATTGCAAATTCGATTACGAATAACATAAAAAAAAATCTCGATTAAGCTTTAATATATCGATATCTTTTGTGTGCTTAATGGCTGCCCATAGATCGGCTGGTACGATTTGACGAAATTTGGAAATGTGTGCCTAGAAGACCATAGAAGTTGAAAAAAACAAAAAATAAATTTTTATCTTCAAATTTAATTTTTCCGATTTCCATACATTTTTCAGCTATTTTCGGTAACATTTTCTATGCAGAAAAATAGCTAGATATTCACCTGTAAAAAACTACAAGTATAACAAGGATAACTAAACTGTTCAATTTTTATACTTATATTTTTATTATTTCTCTTTACTATGAAATAAATTTTGTCTCGATATCTCTCACATGCCCCGAGCTAGAATTTTTAAAGTGTCAATACTTTTTTGGGTATCTAAATATCCATTAGCTTGAAATGGGTTAAAGAAACATGATTTCTTTTAATACAAAATATTTATTTTTCAATATTTTCTAGTTTTAATTTTGCATTTAAAAAAGGAAACTCAAAATAATTTCCAAGCATATAAAAATAATAATGCATATACAGTCGAACTTCCCTAACTCGAATCACCATTATCCCAAAAAAAAGTTCGAGTTAGGGAGACTTCGAGTTAGGGAATTTTTTTTTTTAGTTTTTTAAAAGAAACTACAAATGCATTCAATCATAAATACATTTCAAAATTCAAATTTTTCTTGTTATTTTCAACAAAAAAGGATTCAAGTTGGTTCAAGACCTGTCAATATTCTCAAAAAATGGTTTGTTCGTTCTTTTGCTGTATCCAGGAGAAGTTCCCTATTCAAATGTCATCATAATTAATTTTCCATTTTTTTAAAGCTGTTTTTGCTGAGATACCATATTTTTCATCAAATTCAATTTATTTGGTCTACTTTCAAATTCCTCAACTAATAAGTTTAAATATTTCTTTAAACATTTTTGTACACTGATGCGCTGACAACGGAGTACATTACAAACATCTTTCCTATAGCAATCTCACAAGCCAAAATAATTGTTGATGCAATATTCTATCATATTCCATCACCATATGTTCATGTACATCAATATTACGTATCAAAATGAGCCGGTTACAAAAACGCAAAATAGAAACGAAAAAAAAATTCAAACTTTATTGGGGATTTTTCCGAAAAATTCGACTTACAGAAGTACGGGCCAATGTTTTTGTTCGAGTTAAGGAGATTTTCGAGTTAGGGAAGCAAATTTGTATGAAATTTGTTCAGTAAACGCTATTGCCACTCGATTTTGTTCGAGTTAGAGAAACTTCGAGGGAAGTTCGAGTTAGGGAAGTTCAACTGTATAAATATTATAATTATTGCATATTAACGATTTTTATTGACATCATTTACTATTGTAAACAAACAAAAATTAAAGTAACAACTTTTTTTTTAATTTAAAAATTCGACATTTTCTTGAATTTTTTCTTGCGTTAAAAAAAAGAAATCCCAAAATAACTTACAAGCAAATACAAATTATTATTATCCGATTATAATATTTTTATTTACTTACTATTTCTTATTTGTTTATTTAAACAAAATTTCAAAAAAATAAAAAATAATTGATACAATTTAATAATATAATTTTCATTTTAATTTGTAGCTGTTGAGGAAAGCGCCGAGGATAAATTGCGGAATAGCTTTGCCCGACTGAACTACGAGACGAACGCGTTTAGTTCGTTGCGTTACGTGGGCATTCAGACGGATGCCAAGAAGGCGACGAATTTCCAAAAGATCACCGATGCGCTGCGTCTGGAGATTGAGAATACGGCTGTGCGGTCGCCACGTCAGCCGGCTGTTGTATTCAAGGCCATGAAATTGTTGAATCAGAAATTTGCCGGCGAGATCATTGAGAAGGCAATCAATCCATTTCCCGAGCAGTATTTCACGTGCGGTGCCCACTGTGAATCGTGCAGTCGCCGCTGTCAACGCTCCATGGGCCACGTCAGCGATGGGGAGCCGCATTTCAATACACAGCCCTGCAACTATCAGCATCAGTTCGAGAATAAACTGTATCTGTGCAAGGCGTGCTACAACAATGGCAAAGAGATTGTTGTCAGCATTCGGGCGCAATCGCAAACGGATACGGCCTGGTCGGGATTGGCCAAGTACGTGTGGAAGGGCGATGTCATTGAGTGTCCCTATTGCGGTGAAATCTATCGGGCGCGTCAATATTGGTATGGCAACAAGTCACCCGAGTCATCTGTTGTCCAGTGAGTATCATTTATTCCAGCGTTGGGCAGCCAGTGACTCAATTTGCTAACAAATTTGGCGGCACAATGTCGCCTTCTTTATCGTCGACGAGAAAACAATTGACAAGTATTGTATGATTCTATAAAAGTTCTTCAATTGCACTGAAATAAACCCCTGATTTTATTGTAGTAATTTTTGAAGAGTTAATTTACAGAACTTGGCTGCCCATTAGTGATTTAATCAATTGATTATTGTTAATCAATTCATTTTTATATTTTTCTCTTTTTATTTATGCAGCGTGCAAGTTGTGCACGTCTGGAAGGGCGGCAATTCGGGACTGCGTGGCAATGCGCATTCGGCCCAAATGGTTCTGGACAGCGTCAACAGTCTCAGCGAGGCTTTTACCAACATCTCAGGGCCCTGGGCCAAGGCCATCAGCGACTTGTTGGCCGACAAAGTGGCGCCCAGCTATTGGCGTCCCAATCAGGAGATAATTGTGTGTACAACCAAATGTTGAACAATTTGTAACATATTTCTATTTATTTATTCATGTTTATCAGGGCTGGGAAAAGTGTTTAAAATTCGTTTTCATTAAATTATTCAACTCTTTTAGAGTTACAATTTGTGATTAGTATTTTAGATAGAATTCCTTAAAAGTGTTTACAGACGAGAATTTTTTCACCGACACTTTTTGTCAAAAACTTTTCAGAGTGTGACCAGGTTCTGTGAGAAAAAACCGATGGTATTTTTGTTTGTGAATGGCAAAATTCACCGACGGTGAAAAAGTGTCGGTGAAAACGTGCTCGTGAAAAAATCCCCTTGAAATTTAGATTTCACTGTTTTTAGGGCAATTAAAATTTAGTAGATTTTACTCTCTCACTATTCCCAGCTCTGGTATTATCTATTTAGATTTAGATTTAATTTCAACCACATACTCCTATAATTGTACATATACTAATACTTGTGCATACATTTTCTTACATTTCTTCTCTCGGGTTTCCTCATGCTTATATTTATTTTTATACTTATAACTATACTTATACTCATACTAACAATCATACTACTCTTATACTTATACTCGCATTTATACTTATTTTAGTACTTATTCTTAAACTTTTCTTCTACCTATATTTCTTTCCGTCCTTATGCTTACACATACTTATACTTTACACATGCTTATACTCGCACTTATACTTTTACTTACACTCATACTTACAGTTTTACCCACACTTATACTTATACTCATACTCAAACATATATTGTACTTATACATAAGCTTACACTCGCACTTATACTCACACTTAAACTCAAACTTATACGTATTCTTACAGTTATAATCATAAATATACTCACACTTGTACTCATACTTACAATCACACCTTTACTTATAATTACACTTATACTTGTACTTATATTTTTACCCATACTTATACTTACACTTATACTCATACTTATACTTGAATTGTGTATTTTGCAGCTGTGTCACGCCTGTAAGCGCAACTTTGAGAAGACGGGCATGCCGAAGCATCATTGTCGCGGTTGTGGCGAGGGATTCTGTCACACTTGCAGTCAGCACAAGCTGCCGGTTCCAGCTCGTGGTTGGCTTCAGCCGGTGCGTGTCTGCAACGATTGCCATCAGCAGCTGCAACGCAAGTCGGATGCAACGCCGGGTAAGAAAGAAAGAACCTAATTGAAACCCATCTTCCTTCTTTTTGCCATTTCCTTCCTTCCCTTCCTCAGCAGAAAATTATTTTACCTAACATATAAACATAAAAATGTTAGAGGCCAAAATATAAATGTTATTAACAGCGCTGCATAACATTTATACTTCAACTTAGCCCTAGAACTAAAAAGAGAGAGACAGAAAGAGAGCGATAGCTCTGTTTAACTTTCTTTATTTATTAGCATATCTCTTTTTTTTTGCAATTTTAATTATCAATACAGTTTTTTCTTTGCCTTTTTCTACCTACATTTCTTTTTATTTTTTTTATTTTATTTCCTTTGATCTTTTACTTCAATCTCAAACATAACATTAAAATGTAATGAACAGCATCTTACAGAAATGTTATTAACAGCGTCCCACAGATAGTTATTAACAGCGCTCCTGCTCGTTCTATTTAAGCTGTAGTCATTCTGTTTCGTTCGTTCAAAAGTTATTTACTGCGATCTAATAAAAAACTGTTTTTAGCAGGCTGTCGAACATTTAAATTGTTCTTTATTCAATTCATCTGTATTCAGCTCAATCAGTTTAGATATACAGCTCTCTATCTTTATCTCTTAACGTTAAATTTCACACACAAATGTTAGTCAGTGCGCGCCACAAAAATGTTCTTAGCATAACTGTTATATAACATTTGTGCTTATGCTAACTACTCCCTTTCATTCTCTTATCCACTCCCGCTT
Source organism: Drosophila recens (assembly GCA_037043495.1). NCBI lineage: Eukaryota > Metazoa > Arthropoda > Insecta > Diptera > Drosophilidae > Drosophila > Drosophila recens. Next base: position 378,800 of record JBAMBJ010004477.1, read on the forward strand.
TCTCGCTCACCCTCTCTCTCTCTCTTTCTGCTTTCTCCTTTATCCCAAATATTGCCTCTCTCGTTTCTCCTCTCTGTCGATGTGATTGTCACATTTTCTTGTCTGTCACACAGCCCAAGAACAAGCTGACTTTACTTATTGCAATTCAAATCTGACTATCGCATGCACAGGATCAAAGCCAACGAACGACGAGGGCGACATTCTGGTGCGCAAATACGGGGAGACGATCTACAACACGATCAGCAGCGTCGCCGCCGTTGCCATCGATTATCCAAAAGGTGAGAATGCCCTTCCATATCATTTTTATGTCCTACAAACTGAGATAACAGTCTGTCAACAATAGATAAAATTGAAATCGAATAAAGAAACGAAATTTAATTTGATGTTTTGTTCATTTGAGATGAGTTCGAAATTATAGTTGAGAGTAGTGATGTGAAAATACCAGGGACTGCAAATAAAAGTTATGAATGCTAATTTCAACTAAAAAAATCAATGTGAAGGAACAGTAAAATGGTATACACCAAAATTTCTATTTCAGTCGGAACTATCGATATTAGCCAAACACTTCTGTTTTAAATTTATAAGATATAAATCAAACTTAATTCTTGTTTTTAATTTTTATTTAAAAAGTCAAAAACAATCATTAAAATTTCATTTTTAATTAAAAGTTGTAAAATAACACTTATTTATGATATTTTCTATAAAAATTAGAGTTATTTTTGATTTTTATTTTAAAAGTTACAAATAAGAGTTATTTCTTAACTTTTATTTTAAAAATAAAAAAAAAAGTTAGTGATATTTTTTTTTGGTAGTTTTATGATTTCTAGTACACATATTTTTGGTATTTTTAGTATCAATTGGTATTTTGTTTGCCAATAATTACTTCATACATATTTTAACAGCTTTTGCAAGTCAAGTCTTCATAGTAAAAAAAATATATTTGGAAAGGTCGTTTAAATTCCGTTTAAATGATGCAAAAATTTCCTTAACCCATTAAGTACCCATTAAAAAATTCAAATTTTTGTGAACGTCTACTTTTTCAACTTTTATTCTCGATTTAAAAAAAAAAAATTATGATGCAAAAAACTTATTCAAACAATTCTAAGAGTACAAATTCTTGAAACAATTCTAAGAGTACAAATTCTTGAAACAATTCTAAGAGTAACTGCAATAAAGAATATATTTAAATTTTAATAATACATCACTTGGTTCAATCGATATTTACTTTAATTTTTTTGATTTTTTTAATAAAAGTTACGGAATAACTCTTATTTGTAATTTTTAAAATAAAAATAAAAAATCACTTATTATTTATTTTTATTGAAAAAATCTGAAATAAGTGTTATTTCACAACTTTTTATTAAAAATTTAATTTGTATGATTATTTTTGACTTTTTAATTAAAAATTAAAAGAAAGCAAGAAAAAAGAAAAGATTAATTAAAAATATTTGAAAATAATTGTTAATTTGCAATATTTTTAAGACATAACAGTTACGGTCCCTGGAAAATACTTCGGGAGCGATTATCAAGTACTTTCCCTCGAAAATTTTTTACGATATATCGATAAATCGATGTTGTTCTGACGATACTAATACATATTTCGATTGAAGTCTCAATCCGTATTTAAGATATAACAGTTAAGAGGGTCTAATTAGTGGGTTTTTAATGATGTTTTCTTCAACTGTTTTGCAGAGATGATCAAGGACAGCGCTCGACCCTCGTATTGGGTGCCGGATGCGGAGTCTCCCAGTTGTTTCATCTGCAAATCCGTGTTTGGCAGTGCCGAGGAGCTGGAACTGGGACAACATGCGAGCAAACAGAGCACAACAAAGGCCAACCGAATTGATAGTCGGAGTGGAGGAGGTGCAAGTGGCGGAGGCACAAGTGGCGGAGGCACTGGCAATGGCAGCATTATGGCCGCTGGCGATTGCCGGCGTCATCACTGTCGACGCTGCGGCCAGGCCGTGTGCAGTGATTGCTCCAAGAGACGGATGCCCGTGCCCGACCGCGGCTGGCTGACGGATGTGCGTGTCTGTGATTCCTGTGCCTGTGTGCCGCACGCCTCGAGCAACTGCAGTCGCAGCATTTCCAGCGCCATCTCGGATGCCATCAATGGCGGCGATGCCGAGGACACGGCGGACTTGCAGCGTGCCTCGAGCGAGCGAAGGCGAAGCAGCAACAGCCAAAGCAGCAGCAACTGCGATTATCGCAATGGCAACTGCAATGCCAGCGATGATGCCAAGGCTAAAACCGAATGAGACACGGCTCAAATGGGCAGCAACAACAACAAATCTAATAACAACTTTAATACAGTCACAATCTGGACCAAATGCCCAGGCAGGCATTAGGGAGCAGACACAGAGAGACAGAGAGAGAGAGAGAGAGAGAAACGGGATATGATCTGGACATGTCCTGGCTGCCCACACAATCCTACAATGTGATACCAAATTCTCTTATTTACTTTTAAGACTGTCATAAAACACAAGTTTTTTTTATATTTTAATTAAACAGAAATATTCGTTATATGTGTAAAAATATTAAATTCATAACCTTGTAATTTCTTCATGTGAGAAACGATATTTTTTAATTACTGAATTGAAAACTTTAAACGGTAATATCGTGTTTTTGGATGTACAACAGTCTTGTAGTAAATAAGCGCTTTGTTCTGATAAATCGTCTACTATATATATTCAACACACATAGATCTTGTGTCTATATCTATGTATGTGTTAAATATACAGTCAGTTCAACATTTATAACTACACTCACTTTTTCTACTGTAATGATCAGTTTTTTTTTTATAGATTTTGGAATATTTTATTGAAATAAGAAACGTGCGCAAAATTATTTCAACATCCAATTTCAACCAACTTTGTTTTTAAAATATGTATGCAAAAAATGACTTAAATATATTTAAAAAAAAACTGCACAAAAATTATTAAAACATCCAATTTCAACCAAATTTAACACTTAAATGTACCATTTTTTTTTGTATTTACTTTGTTTTATAAATATGTATTCAAAATGAAGCATTATATTGAAGAACAAAATATCGAGTGTGCGAATATGTGTTGCGCTGAGTGTGTATATATAGATAATATTATTAAACTGTTTATCGACTTTGCCTGTACATAATACATTATATACATAGTTATATCTTCAGCTGTATTCAAATCTTACCTGCATCTCTTTATAAACAATCTTGATATATTTGTTAATTTTTCGTCTTTTTTTTTGGTTATCGTTATATAAAATCCCATTATAGTAGTGTAAATGTTTAAATGAACAAATTTAATAAAATAAAACCAAAAAAATTAAAATAAACAGTTGGAAATATTTTTCTTTTAAATGGGAAATTAACATGATCTCATAAATTAAAAAAAAATTTAATCCATTATCGTTGATAATATCTATAATAATGATGATCTATGTATCTTATTCAAAGAGCTGAAAAAACATTTAAATACTTTTTATAGAATGAGTGAAAGTCAATAATAAATATTTGCCACAATTTTGTTGTTGTTGTTTATTTAATTATAATATAGCATTGTTTTGTTTTTGTATTATTTTAAAATAATTATAGTTTTATATACGCATATACATATATATAGATTTGTGTATATATGTGTATATATATAGATTTGTTCAGATCTGTTGGCTGACAATTTTTGCTTTTTTGTTATTACAATACTTTTGCCATCGAATACTAAGAGGAAGGAAGTTAATTACTTTTAATTATTTCTTGCAATTCTAATTACTTTAACTGTGTTTATTTTTATTATTTAAATTATATATTATGAAACTCTTGAAATCAGCAAGTTTAGGGGGCTTATTTTTTGTATGTATAATATATATTTTCGTTTTTGAAAATGCAACAAAAACAAAACAAATTGAACGAAAAAGGAAAAACAAATAAACAAACAATTATTTTAAATTTGATTTACATCGTATACATGCTTTTGTTTTTAGTTGTTTGTATTTTTGCTTGGTTTTAAGTTTAATTTGCCATAAATATTTAATAAAAAGTTATCATTTCCCTTTCGTTTTGTTTTTTGCTTTTATTTAATGCGTAATACTTGTTGACAATTTTTGTTGAATTTTCTTATAGTTGCGTATCGACTGTTATATTGTTGTATAACAGTTTTGCTGCTACGCATTCTGGTATACAATTTGCATGGTATTTATTTTGTTAGTATTTTTTTTTAGTTTTTTGTATATATATGTATATATGATAAATGGGAGTTTCGTTTCTAGTATACATTTGTTCTTGTTCTTCTTGGCGAAGGTATACAAATTTTGAGTCGCAATCGCATCAAGTATACGTATTTGTATGTATATATATATATTTATATATATTTCATGGTTTTTAGTATACATTGTTTTTGTGTTGTAAATTTAATTTTAGTATACAATTGTTTACGTTCATCTTCTTCTACTTTTTCAGTTAGTTAGCGGCTTAGAAACTACGAAAAAAATATATAAACTATTTTTAAATTTTTAACTAATGCCTAGTAGAAAGTTTTCTTCATTTCCAAAATTTTGTTTTATAGTAATAGTTTTTTTTCTTTCGTTTTTTGTGATTTGTTACGTATTTTGAGGTTCACAATTAACATTAGAGCGAAAAAAGCTAAAAAAAATTGTATTCGTTTTTTTTCATATTTTTTTTCTGTTATACTCATGGCCAGTAAGGGGGCGTGGTGGAGGCGGGGGGCAGCGGGTTTAAAAGGCTTAGAAATAATACAAAACTCTTTACTTAAGCTAAAAGCACACAAAAAGCTAACTGAATAATTATTTATTAAATCAAAACAAAAAAAAAAAAAATAAGGAAAAAAAATAAACACGCAAATTACACAATTTATTTAGAAAAAAATTATATATATTTCCGTTTTAATGTTTATATTAATTAATTGATATTGCAACGCAAAGTGGTTTCATTAAGTGGTATGTATGTATATTATGTATATGCATGTACATATATGTATGTATGTATATCTTTGCTACTTGTGCGTGCGCGTGTGTGTGTGCGTGTAAACTGTTGTTGTTCTTGTTACTGAACGAATATACAAAGCTGGCACTGTGTGTGTGTGTGTTTCGTTGTTGTTTTTGTGTTTCTCTTTTTTTTTTAATGGTTTCGTTAAGTTTTTGTTTGTTTTGTTTTCAGTACATAATATTAATTAAGACATAATCGTATACATAATTGATTGTATGTTACATACATACACACACACACACAACACGCACACACACACACACACACACACACACACATACACTGCGCAGTGTTGAATTCGGCAAGGCATTCAACTGTTATACATATTATAGTAGTATATCCATTATATATAAAAAAAAGATTTCTATTAATTATTAAAAATTATGTTGAATTTTGTTTTGTTTTTTGTTTTTTTGTTTAGCTGCTTTGGCAAGCCTATCCTCAAGGGCTAAGATCCTGATGCAAATTGGGATCATAGCCGCCCATGCTGTTATCGTAGGGCTGCTGTTGATCATAGCCACCGGATCCCATGGGATAACCCATCGAGTCCTGTGGCGGTGCGGGCGACATCATTGGCGTTGTGGTGCCACTGGGCGGACCGGCCATCGAATACGGCGATGCGCCGGCTGCCTTCTTGGCCGCATACAAATTGGCCTCCTCCTGTGCCTTGCCAATGTTCTTCTTGTAGCGAATGCGCTTGTTGCCAAACCAATTCGACACTTGCGACACCTGAAAACACACAAATTATCGTACATGTAAGCAAGTGATTGGACAAGTAAAAGTTTTCTCTTGCTCACTGTAATGCCGCATTTGCGTGCCAACTCCTCCTTGGCCTCCTCGGATGGATACGGATTGCTCAAATGACTATAGAAATATTCGTTAAGTATTTCGGATGCCTGCTTGCTGAAATTGCGACGCTTGCGACGGGCGTCCAGGAAACGTGAGCGAAGTATCATCACCGCCTCGCAGGTCGATTGCTTCAGTTGCATTTGAATCGAGCTGAATTTCTTGTGTATGATCTGCACCATGCGCTCAATTTCTTTGGGTGTAATGGGTCTGCAATTCAAATTTTAAACTGTTTACAAAGCTGTTTATCGCAATGATCTATCGAAACACTGCTGCAACTTAACGAAGGCAATATCGATAGACATAGTATGTTGCAGTATTTCCTTTACATATGCTATCGATAACTTTTATGTTTTCACTTTGCTCACTAACTTCAGTGTTGCCAGAATCCGTTAAAAAAAAGGACAGATTTGAATTATTGACAAATTTTAAAGTAAATATTAAAAAAATTTGGTAGTTTTTTTTTGCATTCTGTTATTTTATTTCTAACTTTTTTGCATTCTAATTAGAAATAAAATAAAAGTAAATAGTAAAAAACACTAACAATTTTTTTTTTGATCAAATCAAAATCCGTCCTTTTTTTAACATATTCTGGCAACACTGAATCACTTAAAGGAAATATCGATAGACATCGTAAGTTGCAGGATCGATAACTTTTATGCTATCACTTTGAACTCTTCCTATTCTTAATCTCTCTCTCTTTCTCTCTTTCACTCACCTGGTGCGGCTCTGTTCGCGCAGCAAATTCATAACGTGTGTGGTGAACTCATTGCAGGCCTGCTCATATTTCTCCAGCTCCTGATGATAGATCTGACGAATCTGCGCCAACTTGGCACGATAATCCGAATGCTCAATGGCATTGTCGGCTCCATCGATGGACAGCGAGCCGCCTTGACTGGCCGCTGCCGCTGAGGCGGCTGCAGCGCCACCGCCGCCCTTTTCAGGACCGGCCACGCCCTCGGCAATCAGCATGTTATCCAGGCGCATCAGTTGTGGATCTGGTGGCTCCTCCTCTTGCGTGTTGCGAATTGAAAGCACTGCAAGATAAACAAAAAAATAAAATAAAATAAAATAAAGGAAACGCAATCAGCAAAAAAAACAACATTTTTAAGTTTTCAAAAGAAATTGTCAAAATGGCAGCCAAAGAGGCGCCAAAGTGTTGCCACCCCCCCTGAAAAAGTAAACTACTTGCACGTAGCACACGGTGTTGCCCCATCGTCTTATTGCATTGAATGTGTGTGTGTGTGTGTGTGGGTGTCCGTTATCCTGCTGAGCCATACACACGCATAGGAAGACAGAGAGAAAGAGAACGCATAAAATTTTATTATGCGCCACTGTCGACAACAAAATAACAACAACAACAACAACAACAAGTATTATTCTGCTGCTAAGTTTACACAAACACATACATACATAGATAGCTGCATGTATTTGCTACGTTGCCATATTGTCTAGGGAAATGCGTGTTGTTTTTTTGCCGCTGTTTGTATTGTCTTTTCTTGTATTATTCGCAAGTCATGGCTATGCATGAATTAGATTTTGCGCCAGTTGCCACAGTTGCTGCTGCTGCTGCTGCTGCTCTTCCTGAATCTTAATCACGTTTGCTGCCAAGGAGTTAGTCGCAGTAGCAAGCAGCAAACTCCTAAGCTAAAAACATTTCGCGAATGCCAACAATTGACTCAGTTCTTCCCCCCTCGACTCCTTCCTCTCTACGCTACGCACGCAAACGCTCATCAGCATTCCAAACAATGGCCTGGAAAGGGCGCGAGAGAGAGAGAGAGAGAGGAGTATGTTGGGGCTATCTTCTATGTATTATGTATGTATGTGTGTGTGTCTGTGTGTACATGATGCAGCAGCAAAATACTAAGAACAAGTCAAGTAATGAAATCTACTCCCCATCTTCTCCCCTCCCCTCCCACCCTTCTCCCGTTCTGCAACTAAGCTCAACTGCAAGCTGTTCCTGACTTCCGTTACGTTCTCGCTGCTGAATAATACATGTCCAACACTCCGTGGGAGCTGTCTGCCCAATCTCATTCTCTCTCGCACACAGAAGTTGGCTTTAATGTTGTCTTGACTGGAAAACTGATAACAAGTTATGGCCAAAGTTCCAATGACAGTTAACTGAAAGCGTCAATGGAATATTAGATTAGCCTAATGTCACTACTCTAAAATGCCACTGCGAGCTTTAAGCTTTAATGTCAGCTTTAATGCGCTTTCAAAGCTGCTGGACAACGAATTTAATAGGAATATATGAATTTGACAGACTTTTAAGCTTGTTTGTTTCAATTTATTTGAGAATAGTTATGCATGAATCGGTTTCTTAACGGTTATTTCACTTGGAATAAAATTGGTAAAATAAAAAATGTTTGTTTCGGTTACGGTTTCAATTATGGTTACAAATTTCAATCGGTTATCGGCTACGGTTTTAATTCCTGATTATAATTAATTATTTTTTTTTATCAATGTAGCTTAAAGCTCCTTTCGATGTTAGCTTTAAAATGAGGTTTATATTAAAATTAATATTTTTGGGCATATTTATCAGCTTTTTATAAGAATCGTTTAATTTATTGCGTCTAAATTATATTTAAAAGACAGTTTTTACTATCTTTCTTATCTCTTTTACGAGCAAAAAATTTTTGTAAAAAGATTTTTTTTAAAAAAAGCAGTAAATAAAATAATTGAATTTAATGTATTTATGACTGCATTTAATAGCTTAAGGCAAAATTTTTCTACCAGATTAAAAAATTTACTGTGTCTTTTTATTTAAATAATATATTTTCTTAAAGCTCAACTTCTTTTTATAGAATTAAGTTTTCAGTCCAGAAATAAGTAAATAAACATTTAAATTTTTCTACCTTTTTTAGTCCGAAACCGATCCAAAGGATGTTCTTTAAAGAAAGCATATTTTAGCTTCATTTTCGATTTTCAAACAATTAGGAACCCTTTAAACAAATTATTTAATAAACATTAAAAGCAGTGTTGAAAAAAGAAGTTACCTTTTTATAGAAAATATTAGATAAAAATGTATGTTTAACATAATTTTATTTATCATTTAAAAGGTCGCAAAAACAAAATGTTTAGCAATTGCGAAAATTTAACGATTTTTTTAACATAGTTAATTAAACCTTTTTTGAAATCTTCAATTATCTGTTGGTTGATCTTCGCCTTGGGAATCATACAAATTTTCGAGTAAATTATATAATTCCGTATCATTGAATAAGGCCACCTTTAGATGACGTGAAGTGATTCGAGTTGGATTGTTGTTTTGGTCTAAATAACCAGCACACTCCAAAACTTCAGCTACCAAATATTCAAGAGTTGCTGCCATATAAACTGGAGCCATGTTCTTGATACGTCTGGCATATTTTCCCTTGCGCAATTTTCGCTTAATTAGGTTAACTGGAGTTACCACTCCAGCTTTTGACTTCTTTCCATCTTGATTCTTCTCAGACATTTTTTCTTATTTCAGTTCCCTTTCGGCACACACAATTAGCTAAAGAAAGGTGTTATAGCTTTAACACTAGAAGAATTACTTTTATAAAAAAAATTTAAATAAATTTTACCTGCTTATGGTGAGAGAAATTTCTTTTTAATATTTTACAACAAGCTTCTGTCTTTATGAAACCGACTAAGCCTACGTTGTGCAAAATTTTTTAGAATTTTTAATTGATGCTAAAAGCAACAGCTTCTATGTTATTGAAATGTTATGGATTTTTTAAATAAAAACAAACGTTCATCTTCAATGCGTTACACATTGTGTGAGAAAATAAAAATTCCCTCTGCAAGAGTAGAAAAAAATTAAAGCAAAGTGTAGAAAACAATTTCTGTTCCTTTTTCTCTTCATTATTGTATTTTTTTTCTTTTTTCTGCGTCTTTTTATTTAAATAATATATTTTCTTAAAGCTCAACTTCTTTTTATAGAATTAAGTTTTCAGTCCAGAAATAAGTAAAATTTCCCAGCTTGTCTTTCTCTCAAATTCTATCAACTTTTAATACTTCCACTCTTCTTTGTCACATATTAACTAACTAATCCTGCTTAATCTGAGCTTATCTTAGATAATATTGCAATTGATGCATTTAACAGCACATTTACAGCGATATGAAGGTGTTAGAATGTAAATTAACATTAACAGCATCACATAAACATTGCTGCCTAATACAATTAAATTCGGTATTAAACTTTGTTTCTTCTACAAACGTTGTCTAACTCCTCTTAAGCATAACTGGAACATATTGCGCCAATGGCGACAGCTGCCCAAATATCCTAATGAAAGGCAGCAAAAGGTATGTTACCAGGGGTCAGAGGGAGAGAGAGAGAGAGAGAACGGGAGATGCAGAGAGCTGATGATGCTACAAGGAAACACAAGGAAAAACACAAATATAGTATGTAGGTTGGGGGGAAAACTGTCGACTGCTGCGTGACATCGGTGGTTGCTTTATTTGGTTAAGGTTAGCCAGAATATTGCTAAAGTTTTGCAAGACATTTAAGGGGAGTGGGGAATGCTATAACAGGGGTAAGAAGCTGCAGACGAAGTTGGAGTTGGAAAAGGGCGTGAGACAAAGGCATGACTTTACTATGATAAGACTTTCAGGTACAGAGTTTTTCCACAATAGTTTTTTAGTTTCAGTAAATCAAGCAATTACTTAAATTTTTTAAACCAATCTTAACTTTATCCGATTAAAATGGCGAAATTTTGGTAGGATAGTGTACAAGTTTACACTTAGAAATTATTTTATATTCATGCTTATTGAAAATACATAAGTTCTCTCTGTTTTATCTATACATCTGTCTGTCTATCTCAGTGAACTCAGCTTTTAGCGTATGCGACTTTCTGGATACCCTATAAAGCTGTAGCTTACTAAAAATGTTTAAAAACTCTCGTAGTTCTCTCTATAAATAGTTAAAGAAACATATTAAGTAGAAAATTTTGAGTTTTATGCTCAATTTTAATCTAAAATTTGATTATGCAACGCTGTAAATTAAAATATTTTTTGAAAAGCCTATAAAGTTAAAAAACATGCTCAAAATATGTGATTCAAAAATTTTTCCACAATACTGAACGAAATCGAACTAAGACTAAGTTTTCTAGCTAGAAGAAAAAGTATAAGATTTTGTATAGTGTTTACAGGGTATATGCCAGGGTGAGCAATATTTCTATTCACAAACAAGACGCAATCCAAAGTACAATCCTTTGTTTAAAGCAATGAAAGAGTTGTGTAGGGCAAGAAGAGAAGCTCTGTAGTAGGGAGAGTATGCAAGTTAGGGAGCGAGGGATGGAGCATCATTTGCGTATCTAATGAAGCATTTAAAAGCAGCAGCAAAAGCAGCAGCAGCAACAGAAATGATAGTAGATACATAGGATAATACTTAGCCTCCTTTAGACCGGGCTTGGCTTAAATGGCATTTCCAGCTCGTAAATTTGAATGGGGCATACGGAAAATTGTGAAGCAAAGGACAAGTGATGAAGAAGAGGAGTCGAGGGACAGGAGAACAGCAGAAGGTGGAATGAGGAGAACAAAGAGGTGGGAAGAGAAGAGAGCCTTGTGAGGAAGGCAGGAAGGCTGCTGCCTTCTTTTGTGTAATAAACATGTCGCGAACTGTTGCCGGTTTCTTGTATGCGTCACATACAATACCATACTATACTATATACATATATATACAGATATAGATATGTATATAGATACAATACCCACTCGCACACACACTCTCAGTGTACAATACTTGTGCGTGTGGCATTTGAATGCCTGTCGAACAGGTTTGCGCATTTCAGAAACTAATTTAAAGACATCGACACACACACTCGCTGATAAAATATGTTAAATACAAGGCGAGAAAAAAAACAACAAACAGCAAAAAGTTATCTTCGACACGCCAAAGATTTAATACCCTGCAGATTTAAGCAAAAAAAAAGTGTAAGTAATATTTAGTTAATATTTCCAACAAAAAAGCCAGTATGAAAAAAGTCTTCTTTAAGAGTGCTCGACTACGAGATACCTTACATGTATTCGCACTCCGGATTTGTTTCCCAATTGTGAAAAGATTTTTATCATGTGTGCCAAATTTCAAGTCTATAGCTTTAAAATTACTCTTTTCATTTTTAGTTGCATCCTTGTTGCATCCTAAATTTGTTATAAACACAATCTGCCTGCATATAAATTCCACTCAAAAATTCTTTTTTCAATCTATTGTTCCTATGGCAACTATATAATTTTAACCAAATTTTTTCAGAATGTTTAAGACAGATTGAACAATCTAATCTGTAGAGTTAGTCAATATATAAAACTATATACTCTTGTATTTAATGTAACAACAATTATATTTATCCAGGTTCTATAAACATTTAAATTTTTCTAAGAATCCAAAGAATGTTCTTTAAAGAAAGCATATTTTAGCTTCATTTTCGATTTTCAAACAATTAGGAACCCTTTAAACAAATTATTTAATAAACATTAAAAGCAGTGTTGAAAAAAAAGTTACCTTTTTATAGAAAATATAAGATAAAAATGTATGTTTAACATAATTTTATTTATAATTTAAAAGATCGCAAAAACAAAATGTTTAGCAATTGCGAAAATTTAACGATTTTTTTAACATAGTTAATTGAACTTATTTTGAAATCTTCAATTGTGTGTTGGTTGATCTTCGCCCTGGGAATCATACAAATTTCCGAGTAAATTATATAATTCCGTATCATTGAATAAGGCCAGCTTTAGATGACGTAAAGTGATTCGAGTTGGATGGTTTTGGTCTAAATAACCAGCACACTCCAAAACTTCAGCTACCAAATATTCAAGAGTTGCTGCCATATAAACCGAAGCCGTGTTCTTGATACGTCTAGCATATTTTCCCTTGCGCAATTTTCGCTTAATTAGGTTAACTGGAGTTACCACTCCAGCTTTTGACTTCTTTCCATCTTGATTCTTCTCAGACATTTTTTCTTATTTCAGTTCCCTTTCGGCACACAAAATTAGCTAAAGAAAGGTGTTATAGCTTTAACACTAGAAGAATTACTTTTATAAAAAAAAATTTAATAAATTTTACCTGCTTATGGTGAGAAAAATTTCTTATTTATATTTTACAACAAGCTTCTGTCTTTATGAAACCGACTAAGCCTACGTTGTGCAAAATTTTTTAGAATTTTTAATTGATGCTAAAAGCAACAGCTTCTATGTTTTTGAAATAATATGGATGGAATAAAAAAAACGTTCGTCTTCAATGCGTTACACATTGTGTGAGAAAATAATAATTCTCTCTGCAAGAGTAGAAAAAATTAAAGCAAAGTGTAGAAAACAATTTCTGTTCCTTTTTCTCTTCATTATTGTATTTTTTTTTCTTTTTTTGTAAATTTTTGCTGTGTATTTTTAAAATACTCGTTTCGGTCATCAGCAGTTCCCTATCCCTTCTTCCCCCTTTCTCCGCTGTTGTCTTTTGAAGCACTTTGGGCTTGGGTCAAGTGTTCTCTTCCCGACAAGTTTATTCTTGTTTACTTTGTCGGCGCCCGACCATCGATATCGTGGCCCAAAGTGTTATCGCTTTGTGCACACACTCACGCATAGATAAAAGCACACACAAATATTTGTACACATGTGTGTGTGTACATGATATTTTGTAGTGCAATTATACCTGGGATCTAGGCCGCATTACAGATAGTTGTAAAGCTCCCCAAACACACACGTGTGTCACCTGATTGAAATGTGTCAGAACAGAGAGCTTATAAAAGGGGAAGGTCTGTCATTTTTTAAGTTTTCAAAAGGGAGAAACATTATACATAATATTGAATAATAAACGAAATACACTATAAAAAGTTAAAAGTATATTTATCGATCTCATTTATCGGGTTAAAATTCCATCTTTAGTTCACCAGCTCATTTATGGAAAATTTTTATATGTCTTCTTTCCTTGAATATGGAACATGTTCAACAATTTGGAAAAGAATTTATCTAATATACTTCATCAAATATATCTAATATACTACAACATTTCAACTCTTCAGAATTTTGAAAAAGTATTGTAATATACTCCAAGGATTTATCCTAAAGATTTCTGCCATCTCTAGATTTGATTAGAAACCAATTTGTCGAATTTGGCAAACGAATATGTCAATATGTCTATAATTTGTCAAAGTATTATTGAAATATTGATGTTTATTTATATGTATACTTATATTATATTATCTCCCATCTCTAAATATGCATAAAATCTGTAATATTTAATAAGAAATCTTTATAAACTATTTTAAAATCTCTGACGCACGTCTAGCTATGAAAATCTCTCTAAATAGTTTTCAATACAAGATAATAAATATTAAAATTCCGCTCAAATCAGAGAGTTGTATCCATCATCTATTGGTATAAGTCTATTAACCCATTCGCTTAACTAAAAATTCCATTTCAAACTGAAGGCACGTTTAGGACTTGAGAACTTGACACCCCGCGAAATCAACAGAATCGAAAAGCCTCAAGAAAACTGAAACCCAAAACTTGAAACTGGAATTGTAGCCAAGATTAAGTGGAAGAACAAGACCAAGAATAGCTGGCCCAAAGCAATTTCGCAACGGTGCGCATTGGGGGTATTCCTTAGGTGGGCAACGGACACGGACACGGAATAGGGTGTGTAGTGGGGGTTGGGGGGTGTGTGTTGGTTTAGATGGGGTGTACCAAAGCACGTTGATTCGCATTACGGTATAAAGAGTAGGGGTAGGGGTAGGAATGGTGTTGGGGTTGTTGTTGTTGTTGTTGCTGCTGTTGCTGTTGGCGCGTGTACTTTAGGGTTAGGACCAATGCCAATGGCAAATGGCAATAGCAAGAAGCGTTGGAGCCATTCAAAACATCTGGCCCACAATCAAAACGCGCTGTTATTGCCCATTTTGCGTCTCTGCGTGGTTGTAATATCAACGAAAGTAAAGGAACGCACCAGAAAAAAATAATACAGAACACAACGAACGGGATACAAAAAAAAATATATATATAAAATGAAAATGTAATATAAAGGAAAATAAAGGCAAAAGGCAAAACTCGATTTGAAATTCACTATAGAAGTTGTTTGTGCTTGTGAAAGAAAAGAGATTCGAGCGGGGAAACAAGTAAAGACTCTAAAGTTCAGGTGCTCGACTGTCAGATGCCCAGCAGCCGTAGGCAAGTTGACTTTCGATTCAAGCATTGTAAATGAAAGAAAAATAAAAAAGAAATCAAGGGAAATTATTAAGGCTTAAAAAATAAGATACAGCTAAGATACATTTTTATCTGCAAATTTTTGTTTTAAAAAAAAAACAGCCTGAAGACCTTCGTTGTTTTTACTGTAAGTCATATTTAAATTAAGTATTTATTCTAAGTTCTATACCATAAATAAAATAGGATTTATTCTAAGCACCAAAGCTATAAACCAATGAACTGTAGTTTAAAAATAGCTTTTTTCATCAAAGTTTTGGAAACTCTGCAGTCTTTGAACTATTTATCGCAGAGATTAAAACCGGAACCGATATTTGTTTCGGCTTGAATCCCTGACTTATCAATATATTTCAATTATCTTTTCTCTTTATTTAATGATGTAAATTAAATTTTGACATTGGGCTAGCCAAATAGCAAAAATTTTGTGTGCCAAATGTCAAGACTGTAACTTTATAATTTCTTTTATTATTTGATTTTTGAACATTTGCGGGGCGAAGGGACGCGTGCTAAAATTCAAAAACAAATTTAGGAGAACTTTCGCTAAATTTGCTTTGCGCTAACTCTTATAGTCTCTGAGGTTTAAAAACAAACATTCTCACAAACCCATATGCCTTTGTAGCTTTTATGGATACAGGGTCGAGAAAAGGGTTGGGGTGGGGTGAAGGGAAAACGATATGAAATGTTAAACAAGTTTGAATATTGTATATTGCATATTGCATATTCGTATTGTATTTTGTTACTCACCGGTCTTCTCTTTAATCTCGCAGAGCACTGAGAACAGGGCCGGCTTCATGCGATGACAGTTGAGTGTGTGCTTTCTGGCCTGCGCCTCGTCCAGCGATTGCTCCGAGATGCTCATGATCTGTTGCAAGATTTCGCCAATATCCTTTTGCTTGCGCACCTCGTTCTCATTGCCCGCGTTCTGGCCATCATCCTGGCCGGGCAGGCCGTAGCCCTGCGGTGCCATCATCCCACCAGTGTGGGCCATCATGCGATCCTCCATGATCAAGTCAATTATTTCCTCACAGTGCCGGCACTTTCAGCAACAACAACAAATACACTGCAAAAAAAAGTATGCACACCACAAGCAACAGGAAAATAAATGGAATCAGTTTTAAAAACACGCACACACAATAACAACAATAAAATGTAATTTAAACAATAACTGCAGCAATTATTTTAATTATTTAATCTCAATATTCGACTGTGATTTCGTGTAGTATTTGCTATCTATTGTTATTTTGATGTCTAGTTTGTGATTTATTTCGTTTTTCCGGTATTTAATGCGCGCGCAGAGTTCCGCACTCAACGGCAACGCGTTACCAACTGATTCAACGAACAATCGAACAGTTGGACACTCGGGCTGCTCGCTTCGTTCGTACTTCGACTTCGACTTCGTTTTCTGCTTTTGCTTTGTTTTCGTGTATTTTTTTTCTACTTCTGCTGCTGCTGCTGTTTATCTCTCGACGCTGCTGCCAAAACGGACAAAAGATAATCCCCAACTGTGCGTGTGTGTGTGTGTGTGTGCGACTTCTTCGTCTGCGCCATTTGCCTTCGTTGCACACACTATGCAAAGAATGCTGATAGTAGAGAGACGACCCACAGAGTGAGGGCGGTAGGGGGCGGGGTAGGCAAAACAAACTGCGGTGTATTTGATTATTTGCATGGGCGTCGACTGCTGTTGCAGCCTGCCGGTTCGCATGGGCGTGGCCATAGTTAATTGTATTTGTGCAAGGATCATCACAACGATAACTGTTATTATTATCGATATCTTAAATAAATGATAATTGTGCTACCTATAATTCAAATGATTAAGAAGTAATCAAATTGAGTGTGATAACTCGACTAAAAATTATTTAAATTGTATTAAATGGGAATAAATATTTTTTTAATTTTCAATCATTTAACATAGACAATATTATTTAAAATTTGTAATGAGATAATAAACAAACAAATAAAACCATTATGTCTTTAAGAGGGTCTTTATTATGAAACAGATACTATCTCAAACGATTTATTTATTTATAATCTCGGTTTTAAAATCCATCTGCAAGTTTAATGATCCAGTCGATAAAGATTAAGAACTTTCGATATTCTGAATACCTGCAAGCTCAGCTGCTGAGCTTTTCGATAAAATGCAAATATTGAAAGTGTCATCACTTTCATTGCATGCAAGGGCTGCAGGCAACAAACAAACATTAGAAGAATGTATCGCGGCAGCCCTGGTCATATGCAAAATTACAACTATGCGTTGTTTGTGTGCGTACGCGTGGGTGGTTGAAATAGCGGGCAGCTGACACACGCCAACAACTACAACAAACTCATTGAGTGTCTGCCGCTTCCTGCTGACCAATACCAATGTGTGTGTTGGTAAAGTGCATTCACATTTGCGCAAAAAAAAAAACCAAATGTTAATGTTAATTACTTTTTTCAAGTGGCCATAAAAAAAAGAAAACCCTAATTATGTTTGCACAGCAGCCCAAAACATAACTGGAGAAAGCATCGTTGACCTTCAATGCGGCTCTGCACACACACACACACACACACACCATGCACATCGATGTGCATGCGACACACACACACACACACACACAGTCGTAGCTACAAAGCGCATCAAAGGCTGCGCAAAAATAAAAACAGCAACAACAATGCACAAAATAAAAGCGAATGAAAACCTGTTTAATACACGCATATGTATTGGACACACACACACACACACACTATTGAAACAGTTCTTGGAAATCACAGCCGCTTTTTTTAATTCTTTGCTACAGTTTTTGTTGTGTAGAACAGCCGTATAACAGCAACAAGAGCAACATTGTTCTACGCTCTCTTTCTTTCTTCTTTTTTGGTGTATATTTCTGTGTTTTGACAATAAAGAATCCAACTTACATGATGTTCGCGTCACAAACGAACGTTTTAAGATACTTTACAGGGTTTTCGGTTATCTAATTTTGTTCAGCTGCAATTAGAGTTAAACAAAACAAATATGCACTTGCTATAAATATGGGGAGTTTATTATGGAGCACTGAGTTTTCGTTTCTTGTAAATTTTTCAATGCGCTGCTTGCTGCTGCTGCTTCTTCTTCCTCTATGCGCAGCACAACGTCGCCACTTTTTTCATGATACACAAATTTTCTGTTGAGTCAAGTTAACTGAGTGTCTGTCGTATTTGTAAGTCACTTGGATTTACACTTGTATTAGGTACATAGCTCGCAGTTACGTAGACTACGTTGTTGACATTAATATGCACAATAAATCAACGAAAATTATTTACCACCAAAAAAATCTGCTGCTGACAAAAAAGATGTATCTTATATGTGTATTAGTGTTGGGTTGCTCATGAGTGAGTGAACAAAAAGAGTTGCTCACCGTTGTGAGCAAGTGAACGAACATGTTCCTTCCAAATTGCTCTTATTGCTTGGCAGCCAAAAAAAAGGTGGCAGCCTTGGTTTACTGAAAAGGTACAATGAGGTTTTTCTAAAGAAGCTATTTCTTTTATTTTGTCGTGCTCGCTGGATTCATAAAAATAAAAACCTTGAGCTTATTCAATTATTAATATTTTAGATTTTATTAAATTGCAATTTAGTAATCAAATAAATTCACCATTAAAATGGCGCGCCCGGCAATATTAGTATCCAAAACTGGCGTTATATCGAACGTTCCAACTAAATTCGATTATACTATTAACCAAAGTGAGCCAGAGAACAACGTCCCAATAGGTGGCGTTTCGGTCTATGTTTCGCAATGCAGACAATAGGTGCAATTAATTGCAAACCAGCGTTGCCAAAATTAGTCCGTTAAAAAAAAGCCAGATTTGAATAGTCAAATTTTAAAGAAATAATAAAAATGATGGTACTGCTTTTTTTAACAAACTTTTATTTTATTTCTGAATAAGAATGGAAAGAAAGTAGAAATAAAATAGCAGAATGCTTAAAAACAGTACCATATTTTAATATTAGTTCTTCCAAATTTTCTTATCATCCGCAAATCTGTCCGCAAAAAAGACAAATTGGCAACAGTGCTGCAAACCGTATGGCAGACTTCGAATGATCGACAGATTGTGGTGGTCGGGCAATAGACATTAAAACAACTGCATGATGATTATGCGTACGTTACGCATTTTGCGTTTACGTCTCTGTTTGCATTTACATTTCATGTTCAGTGACAGCATACTTACGTTTGGTAGTCTGTTTACGAAGAGCCGCACAATTTTAAAAAACATTAAAATTACATGATACTTTTCTAAATTAATCTTTAAAAACCTTATTTAATAGTTGACGAACTTAATAAATATCGGAAGATGTGAGCAATGATACGAAAAGTAAATGGAGAGATTGTTTGCTGACTTTTCATCAAGATTGCAGTTTGTTTCACATTGATAAATTTTTATATTTCAGTTGGACAATTTGCATTTTTATTTCAACTTTATAACGGTTGGAAAATAAATAAAGAGCTACTCAATTCCCATTCAAAACATTTTCCTGAAGTTGCCGAGTATGTTAAGTGTGGAGCAATTATGGTAACATATGAGCGCTTATTGAGTAGATTTTTGCGTGCAGCCAACTTCAAGCGGTATTTGCGAGCACTAACGAACGAACCCATTAATGTTGACAGCTGTTATGGCAATATTATTTTGAATTGACAACTCGTTGAATGCGGTCGTGTGTCGCGCGAAACGCGTTCCAGCTAACAATTTATTTATTTTCGAATAAATTTGCGCGGGTTCAAAATGAAAGCATTTACAAGCAGTTAACTAAACATATGCATAATATATAAGTTATTCTAAATTGTGCTGCAAATTGCAAGCTTGTGTGTGTGTGAGAGTGATTGTTGTTTTTCTATTTAATTTTTTTATGCTGTGAATTTTTTTTGTTTGGTGTTGCCCAGAAAGGGTGTGTACTAAAACTTCGTGTGCAGCTGTAAACAGGAGACAGGCAAAGGAGTCACGACCAAAGCGAAGAGAGAAGCGTCAAAGAGAGGGAGAAGGAGTGTGAGAGAGCGAAATTAGGAGTGCGGTAAGTGTATTGTCTGATTGGCGAGGAAGGGGGTGGCAAAAACAACAACAACAGCAACAACAACAATAGGAAGTGCATTGAGCTGTTTTTGCTCTTGAATGCATATTTGGTCAATGCTTTGACCAAATTCGCATTTTGTTTCGCTTTATCTGCTGCCTGCTCCTTTTATTGTTGTTGTTGTTATGTGCGTGTGAAAAATCAATAAAATGTGTGTGTGTGTGTTTGTTTGTGTTTGTGCAGCAGCCGGTAGCACCTGTAAAATGCTTGTTGTTGTTATTACCATGCTCATGATTAGAACAACAATAAAATGTAGCAAGCAAATTTTATTTCTTATAATATTAGAGTTAGATAAGCGCAGGTTTATTTGATTTGCGTGTTTAATTAGTTTAAAACCATGTTAATTTAACTATGTAAATGCTGTTGATGTTTTTGCAACCACTAAAAAAAAACAACAAAAACGGGAAGAGAAACAACAACAACAACAGTAACGACAAACGATAACAAAGCGTCCGCTGAAAAACGTTGACGGCGACGCTGGCAGCGCTGCTTCTAACGGTGCCCCGGCACAGCTTAACGAAAGCAGCATAGAGAGCGAACGCCGAGAGAGAGTGAACTCAGAGAGCAGCGCGAAAAGGGAGTGAGAGCGGAAGAGCGGGAGAGTGTGTGGTGATAAGAGCAAATTGCAGACATGTTTTAGCATAAATATTTCTTGCATATTTATCTAAAATCTGTTTCTTGACTTTTTATCAAATTCTAAAGCTGTAAAAGTGCAGATTACAAGATGTTCACACACAGCTTACGACAGTTATAAGTTGTATGTGTGTGTGTGTGTGTGTGTGTGTTATCACGCTTTGTGCTTTGAGGTGCAGTTCGTAGCTTTTTAGGTTCCGTTTGATTAACTTCCTTCTGTGCCCTATTTTCAAATAAAACACATTTTTTATTTGGCTCTGCTGATGAGTCATAAGTCATAAGTGTGACTCACACACATACACATAGGTCAGGCACGCGCGTGAGTGTGTGTGTGTGTCCTTGACTGCAAGATTAACATCTTGAATTGCCATTTGGCACACACATTCACACACATTAACACACACATAACAAACACTTTAATTTCGCTAAAAACTCGAGCAAAACTTCTGCAAAAGTTTCGGCGCCTATGGCGTCACTTTTGGGGCGTGGTCACAAATTCAAGTTGAACTCAAAAAAAAAAAACTAACACAAGAGATAAGTTTTCTTGAGCATGTCGATTATATGATTCTCTTACAGAATCAGTTTTGAATAAAAAATTGAATATATTGAAAATCATTCTTGAAATTTACAAACTATTTTTATCTAAGACAGCCACAAGATACAGTTAGTCAAGAAATCTTTTGATTTTTATTTATTTTTAAAAATAGTGACTCTCATAAGCAAATTAAATAAAATAGTTAAATAAATTAAAGGCCAAAAAATTTATTTATTTTAAATAAAATATACAAAATTTTAAATTTTTCAAAAAAGTTGCTTTACGCACAAAATAAAATTTGCCATAAGTCAAGATTCACATAATTTGTTTTGCAAAAAATGGCTTTGAAAACAATTAAATAAAAATATATACAATTAACTTTATGTATTTAACATTTATATTTAATGCATTCCACATTTCGTGACACAATTATAATACCCTCTGTAAGGGTATACAAAATTCAGCATTCAAAGATCACAGAAACCACAACAATCATAAGAAATGAGAAATACTCCGCACGAACTTGACTTTGAACTCGTTGGTGGAGAGGGAGCTTTAAGCAGCTTTAAGTAGGTGCTCATTTCAGGATGCTTCGCAGCTTCTGTTGAACTCAATTAATGCAATCGTCAGCAGCATTCCAAAGATACGCCAAAAATTAATCTTCCAAGCATGTGTTACGGTTCAGGAATGTCGAAAATACTAAATTTCAAAGTGTTTAAAAAGTTGATCAATCGAATAAATTTGAAATTTATTTATTGACGTTTGAATGAAGAAAATGTTAAGATTTCAAATAAATATAACTATAAATATTCAAAGTTGTATAAATAAAATTAGATCTTTTTATATGAATTGCGTGCTTAAAGCTCCTAAAAAAGCTCCCCAGATTATGATTTATTTCATTATTTGTTTACTGTTTAACTGTTACTGTTTATTGTTTAAACAGGAAGAAAATTTCAAGATTTTCAATAAATATAACTATTTTTAAATTATAAAAAATATAAATATTTAATAGTGCATAAATAAAACTAGATCTCTTAATAAGCTCCCTATCGAGACTTGATTTTGACACTAAGATTGTTGGGAATTGGTTAAGCAGACATATTGGAGTTCAGAAATTGATGGCTATTTGCAGGGTATGTCATAGCCCATATAGTTCTGCATTTGACATTTCTCAGAGTCCAGATCAGACGAGCGCATGGGAACCGCAGCAAAGTTGCAGTCACAGTCAAAACCCCAAATCAGATTTGAGTACTTGGATTGAGAACGAGAATCCGTTGCCCCCGCGCTGTTACGCATAGTGGGAAAATATTCTAAATTAGCTCTTATAATAATGAATATCCTCGAAAGTGGCAAAGATATCAACTTTAGTTTATTTTTCTATGTAAATTATGCAAATCATAAAATTATTTATTAATTATTTATTATCTTTTTTTAAATAAGGTTTTTCGAAATTGACTTATTATTAACTAAAAGAAAAATATTAAAAAATAAATATATAGGACAAATTATATGTAACAATGTTCTATATTGGGCTCCGACAAAGAATTAATTAAAAATAACAATGATATTAAATGTTCAATTTTTCGAAATTACTCTTGAATATAAATATAAATATAAATTAAATAAAAATGATCGATAAAAATTGTTAAACGAGTAGATTGGAAAATATAATCTAAATTCAAATTTGAAATACAAATTTTTTTAAATGCTATATAATTTTGTTGGTAAGCTAATCAAGCTGCATTTTCCACTGTGCGTCCGTCCGTCCGCCCGTTCGCTTGTCCGTTCGCCAACCCGTCTGCCCGCCTACAGTCTGAAAATTGCTGCCCTTTTTTGGGCTGCCTCTTGTTGTTGTTGTTGTTGCTGCTGCTGTTCTGTTCGCCTGCGCAAATTCCTTTGTATCGTTTGGGGACGACGCGTGCGCCACGTTACGCTCCAAGGAAACTGAGAACTGCGAGCTGGGAACTTGGAACCTCGAACTGCGAATTGGGTAGCTCTCAAATATCTGGTTAGCTTTTTAAACTGAAGCTGCTGCTAAATTTATCGCTACACGGCGTGAGGTTTCTGCTTGATTTTCGTTAAGTGTTTTCTTTTCGCAATACCCTTATCAAAGTTATATACATTTGGTTCAGAAAATAAGCAACTAGCATGTTTATAACTATGTGAACTAAGTTGTTAGTTAAGCAATCTTGTCGAAGTAATTAAAAATGAACATTTATTAAGATAATATTACAAAATAATTTGTTTTAAAATATAAATTATTGTTTGTTATTAAAACACTTTATTTTCTAAATATTTCCAAGGATATTTATAAAATAATTAAATGTTTATTTTGCAATAATTATTTTTGATTACGGCCACCCTAAATTGCGGTCACCCTAAATTCCGGTCACCATAAACTGGAAAAGGATTAATTTTAAATTATTTATGAATTATTTTAAATCAATCAACAAACAAGAAAATGAATCTTTAGCAAGAGTATTTCAATAACAGTCACTCTACAGTTTAATGTTTTTCTTCGTTTACTTGTTGTTGTTGCTTTCTCGATTTCGAATTTGCCGTTGGGCGCTTCTACTTCAGCTTCGACTTTAGCTTGAGATTCAGATTCAGTTGCGCCTCTTGAGGGCATTTTTACGATCTTGTTTATGGGTTTGTTGTCAAAGTCACACATTTGCGACAAGCGTTCAAAAATCTGAAACTGAAACCATGTCTGGGGCTCTGGCGCTCCGCAAATGAAATGAGGGATTCTTTTTGTACTTGTTGTTATTATTGTTGTTGCTGTCGCTTGTTGTTATTTTTGGCGCTGACTTGGCAAATTACGCGAGTCGCAAAGCTGAATAATATTGTACGTATTTAGATACAGATACAACTGAATATAGGGCTCTTTGGATGCTTTAGAGATGCAAATTGAGCTTAAGATGAAGCTACAGATACAGCTGAAGTTTAAAGTTGAAGATACAACTAGAGTTTGGGTGTATTTTGTAGCTGAAACACATTTAGAGACGAAGATACATTGACACCTGGAGTTGTAGAGCTGAAGTTGGGACTAAAAGATACAGATACGATTAAGGTTAGAGCTTAAGCTATTGAAGATACTCTTATCCACAGAAAGAGTGAAAATTAGAGCTAAAGATGCAGTTGCGGCTAAAGGTACAGCTGGAACTAGAGCGGAAAAAAATGCAGCTAATTTTGTAGTTAAATTACAGCTAGCATTAGATTAAAGATACATCAATAGCTACACCCATAATAGAAGATACGTTTCTATCTGCAAATACCTACAAAGTTGTAGCTAAAGATACAAGTGCAGCAATTTAAAAGCATCTAAAAAAGCAACTATAGATAGAGATACAAGTGGATACAAATGAAGCTGAACTTAGAACTTAGAAGCTGGAGCTTAAGATACAGATGCAGCTAAAGATACAAATGCCGCTAGAGATTATGCTGAAAAAGCAGCTATAGTACTAGCTCAAATTTGAGCTAAAGGTACATCTAGAGCTAAAGTAATTAAAATGCATATGTTACACCTATAACCAAACATACAGATACAGATACAGATACAGCTTGAGCCAAAGATACAAATATACTAAGTGCTAAAAATATATATAGTTAAAATAAGAGTTAATATTTAAGCTAAAGACGCAGATAAAATAAGCTTTCTTAGTAAAGATACATCTACAAATTCACATTAAACTGTATCTATAATTGTAGTTTTATCTTTGACCGGTATCTTAACTTAAATTTGTTCTTCTATCTTAAGTTAAATTCATAGTTCTGGTTGTATTTTTAGCTACAGCTTAAGATACTCATAGATAAAATAATAAATAGAGCCAAAAATATGCGCAAAATGCGAATCTTTGAACAATGATGAGCCGAATAACCGTTTGTCAAACTTTTTTCACTTTTTTCATCTACTCTCTACACTCTTTTCCCCTTCTCTTCGCGTCTTCTCTTCTCTTTGGTTCTATGCATTGCTGTTCTGGTTTGCCAAACATAATTAGCATAAGCGGATGGTCGGCAAATTAAACGCAAACCCAAAGAGCCCAAAGAACTAACTGTTTAACAAAGAGACCCAGCAAACTAAGTCGACCAACTGACCGACCAGACGACCGACCCATTCATAAAGTTTATTGCTCCACATGCTCCACATTCTTTGGGCTTTCGAACAAACTAAAATCAAAGAACCATCCGTAATCAGCGATCAAATGAACTTTTACACTACACAAAAAAAGGGGCAAAAACACAAACATAAATTACTAAATTGTTTAGTTTGCGACCCTCCACGCTAGAGAGGGAATCTCTCAACATTTTCAATTGTTTCCACTGCGTATGTCCCATAAATACTTTTGACAAAATGAAAAATAAAACAAGCGGGCTGCCCGACTATTAGATGCCCAGTATCAATCACCACCAATTAAAAAAAAAAATTAAAAAAAGAAAGAAATTCTGCTAACAATTCTTTAATTCTTTTCGGAATTCAGACTAAAAATGAGAAATGATTTGATTTAAAGTGTATCTGAAACTTATTTATATTTTAATTATTAATTTTTGTGTCTTTGCTTCATATTTATAAGTTTTTTAAATTATATAATCGCCCTTTCCGAATATCTATAATATATATTTTTTATATATATAAATATTTTATATATATGAGGGATTTTTTGACTTTGCAGTTCTAAAATTTGTTTTTTCTGAATTTTTTTAGTCTGAACCAGAAATACCTTAATTTTTTCTACTTTTTTAATTTAATTTATACGTACATATATTGATCTCAATAAAAATATCTTAATTTTGATTTTTTAAATATCTTTAACATATTTTAAAATTATACCGATATTTTTAAAAATAACTTGATTTCTTATAGTCTCTGATTTCGAGACATTGCCACAAACTCATAAGTCCTTGCTCCCTTTTGGATACTGGGCTAAAAATGAGCAATTTAATGACATAGCTAATTCTACAGATGCAGATACTGTATCTCGTCGCATATTCATATATTTGCCCTGTTTTTTGCTCACTGTGCATTGTCCCACTGTCACGTTGTCTCGTTGTCCACTTGAAGCTCAAATTAAATTAACTGCATATGCAAAATACCCATGAATATTCATGAGTATTTGCTATAGATCGATGCGGGTCAAGCATTACGTGCGATCAAAATTAGCTCATCTTTTGGATTATCAACAAGTCGCTAATTGTATTAGGCTGGGAAATGGGAAGAACTTGAATAAACAGCAAAAAAATACAGTTTAAGGAACTGTCGTTCAAAAGAAAGAAAAATGTAGAGCTGATTTTGCCATGATCTCTAAAAAAGATACGCATATCTGACGGATCTTGTCAAGTTTGTTGCCTTTCAGTCTGAATAGAAGAGATAAGAAAGAAAATATTTGGTTCATTATATACATTTTGCTTATATAGAGATAAAATTGTAGATATCAGTCGAGATACAGATACAGCTAAGGATTAAATATATAATATATGTAGATTTAGATATTTAGATTAGATATATGCATGTTATTTAATTTGTCTGGTTTTAATATAGCGATAGATACGATATCAAGATAAAGCTAGATATTAATATAGAGATATGGATAAAGATAATATTGATTATAGCGGGAATGGATAACGAAACAGAGAGTGATATAGATATATCATTATATAAAGGAAAAAAGGTGAAAAAGTAGACATTTACATAAATTCGTAATGGGTTAAGGAAAGTTTTGCATCATTCAAACGGAAGTTAAATGACCTTTCCAAAATTATTTCTTAAATATGAAGACTTGACTTACAATAGCTGTTTTCGTTAAAAAAGAGCGTACTTATTATTTTGATCAGTAGTGGAGATATTTTAATACCTTGTTATATCGAGCCCTATTTGCGACAATAACGTATGCGCCATTTTCCGAATTTTTTTTTTCTATGCCAATATGTTTATAAACACCACCCGCATCTGCTCCTAAAATATTACATTTTTATTTTATATATTTACGAAGATATTGACCTGTGAATAATAACGTAAGCGACAAATGACACGAAGAAATCAACTTAACGAAACCTAAAAAACTCTCTCCTGTAAAATTGCGTTTTGGCGCATACGTTATTGTCGCAAATAGGGCTCGATATGTTGGAGAACATTTTAATTTATATGAACAAAAACATGTAGATAATACTGTTAATATAGTCATAAATGAAAATCTAGTTGAAAATATCATTATAGATTCTTGTATTTATATACTTACGTTTATTTAGATCGAAATAGTTTTAATTAGATAAATGATGTATGAAAACAAATATATATACAGATGCAATATAATAATCGAGATGGAGATGGGAACAGAAGTAAATGGAGGTAGAGATGTTTAACAAATAAAGCTTAAGATAGTTTTAGAAATGCAGTTGCAGTCATAACTCTATTGATATTCAGAAGATCTCTTCAAGAGATACAAGTCGAGATACAAGATACATGCTTTTTCGATTTTTACATTTTACATCACTAGCGCCTTTTCATGAATTATATATTTGCCCCAAACGAGTACTCAAAGTTGTCGTTTATCTAAGACAATTGGGGCTGATCTTAGATAATATTTTAAGTGCAATTGTGAAGGCATTTTAAACTGACTCTCGACCGACTTTAGTTGCAGTTGTAAGAAGCCCTATGATAGAGCTTCTCTTTCTCTCTCTCTCTTCCATTCTCTTTTCCACTCTCTCTCTCTCTCTCTATTAATTTAGCATACAAATTGCGCTGCTTTCAATTGAAAAATACTCGTATCCCAAGTGATTTGATTAATTGCGCAGTCATCGCTGCCTTTAAAGGGGAGATGAGGTGAGGGGAGTGTTAGATACCCCCTCTTGGTGCCCCCTTCTACCCATCAGTTTTTCGCCCACAGATCTATACGAAGATCTTGCGGTTTGTGTGGTCTTTTATAATTTTTTTTTGCTGGATTATTGCTTTTTGTCATGGCATCGAAAACTTTCCAAGCTGTTTTTCCACACAGCGCTTTTCCACAGCTGTTTTTGTATTTTTCTCCATCTGCGTTTACCTTTACCTTTAAGTGAGTATACTTTGCTGTTGTTGTTGTTTCTCTCTCTATAAGAGGCGACTGTCATCTGGAAAAGTGGATACGCCATACTCAAGGGCACTTATGACTTTAGGAGTGAGGCATAAGGGAGGATGAACAACACTCGATCATGTGAATGTGAATGTGATAAGAAGCAGCAGCCATTTGTCGTATTATTTGTAGACCAGCAATAGGCGAGGGTTGCACAAAACATTTCTCTATGAAAATTCTAGAATTTATAGTACAAACAATTTAAAAACAATATATTTTGAAGTACAACAAAACATTAATTACTTCTAACATACTTTAGATTTAACGAATTTTCTACTGTGAAGGAAATTTTGGAATTACCCAAGTAATTTTTATAAAATTAGTAGAATTCAAAGACTTTTTTTTCAATTTCACAGAATATTAAATACTTTTGAAATAATTGACAATAAAATAATTGCATATTATGGAGAAATTTTAGTATAACTGACAAAGGAATCTTTATGAAATAAGTAGAATACGTAGTTCAAGCAATTAAAAAACAAGAGTTTTGGAATTAAAACAAAATGTTTAATACTTTTTGAATAATCAACATATAAAAAATAGTATATTGCAAGGAAATTGACAATCATGCAATTTGTAGAATTTGTAGTGTAAACCTTTTGAAATCCCAAACATTTTAAATTAAATCAATAGATCAAATACCTCTTACATAATAGACATTACAAAAAAATGTTATATTGTTGAGGAATTTGTGTAGAACTCCTGAGAATGAAAGCTGAGACTGACAAAAATGCTGTATGGTTATGTATATATTATGTACTCAAAACATTGATAGCAGATATTTGTTTGTATATATCTCTAGCTATAGATATAAATGAATTTGGATGACTGTATTCTCTCCCCTCTCCCGCGGAACAATTAAATGTAACTTAATTTAAGTCCGCACGTGCCTGGGGCGACGTTGTGACTTTGGGACGATTCTCTTTGTATTTTTTTTTGGAGTCCCCCCTTAAAAGAATTCGTTGAACTAATTTTAGGTTTTTTTTTTTGGTGAAGGAGAAAACATATGTAGTACTATTCCCCCTAGTTGAAAGTATGAAATATGGTAAAAGAAATTATGATTTGACAGACAAACTTCTGTTTCCGAAAATGTGTTGTAACAACATGAAAATTGGCTTTTCAAAAAACATCGAAATCGAATCGAGATTGTAACAACGTGAGGTAATACGGAAATGTTGTTGGCTGGCACAGTTACCCACAGTTACGAGTCCAAGATCATTTAAATCAACATAAATCAAGTGACGGACAAGAGGAGTTTCAAAGGGTAAACGGGAAGAGATGAGATGGGAAGAGAGGGATCTTGTAGCCGGTCCACAATAACATTCAAGTGCAATCGATATACTACAACAATTCTCAAGTCCTCGTTCGCCGCTTACATATTCATCTCATTTTATACCCTTACAAAGAGTATTCTAATTTTGTCAGCAAATGTGTAACACATTAACGGAGTTCCCATTAAGTGTTTATTGAAAACTTTTTGTTCTGATTTACTTGCTCTTTGACTACCTAAATCGTTCTGGAGCCCAAATGGTAAGAGCTACGAGGATCAAAATTTGACACAACATAGATTTTGTGGTATAGGCGTGTCATATGAATTATTTCTAAAATATTCGAATTATAACTAGGACAAAGAATTCATTTAGTATGAAAAGCTTTGTTGTTTTTAAAATTATTATAACCAAAGTCAGAGATTATGTAATTGGTATTGTCTTTTATATTATGATAACCTTTAACTTTAATAGAGCTGTCATAGGAACGATCGATGGAATATTAAAGTTTCATATGGAAAACTGTTGTTTTCAGTGGTATTTCTATCAGTATTCCAAGTTGAGTATTTAATAATATTTTGTACACTTTGACCAGATTTGAATAAATTCATTTATTTGTCAAATGAATGATTGGTTGAAAAACTTTTTAACTTTCAAGATCGTTCTTTTTTTTAAAAGCTACTTTAAGTTAATTTTTAACACATTTCTAAGTCGTTAGAGATCTGCAAGCGTATACAAAATTCGTATTACCAAAGGTTATTATTTTTCTTTCTTGTTTTTTTTTTTGCTGGTCTTTCTCAAGTGCCAGAAGCAGGAAGCGAACTAAATATAAAACCAAGTCATGGCCCTGGTCTTCCTCTCTCTCTCATGCTCTCTGCCTCTCTTCCTGCCTCTCTCTTTCTACCTCTCGGTCTCTCGGTGCTCTCTGTGTCTGTTGCTGTTGCACCATATGTGGGCTGCAGGGAATGTGGAATCGTGTGGCATCAACCAAATCGTCACTGAGCCAAAAAGGCGAGTTGTGTGTGCGTCCATTACATTATTGCTACGATCTATTAGCAAAGCGACAATTGTGAGACGAACTCACAAAAGGGGAAGTTAAGGAGAGTGGGGAGACAGGAGTGAGGAATGGAAGATGGAAGGAAAGGGGGCAAGGCTGATAAAGGAGACTCGTCCGGCAGGGGCAGCTGCTGCTGCTGCCATTCTAAAAATAGAACAACACACACAGAAAGCCACAACACAACACTCGAGCTACGATCTAGATATCTTCGATCTTTGATCACTCGATCTGCGATCTGCGATCTTCCGAACTTGGATCTACAATCTGAGAAATGCGATCTTGATCTGATCTCGTGTCTGGCGTTGAAAGGCCGAACGCCAATTGCCAATGCAGCAACTATTCAAATGGCGCTGCAATCGATTCATTTGCAATAAGTCTCCTGAACATTTGTTTTTCTTACTCATCGTAGATCGAGAGGGTATATTGTTTTCTTGGGAGAGTAAGCAACAAGACGATAGAAAAAAGAGCACAGATTGAGACTTAGCGATAACGATTAAATATTTAAATTATCCTAGAATACAAATTTATCAAAAAATAAAAAAAAATTAAAAATCGTCTAAATGAAATTTAAATAAGAAAAAATTGCAAATTAATAATAAAATATTTCCGTGTACATTTTAATGTCATACCATATCTTAAAAATAAAATTTGTTTTACTAAAATTGAAAGTAACTTTTATTTTCCATATTCATTAAAATTGAAAAGAATATATTATAATGTTTTTGGTTTTATAATATTTAAAAATAAAAAAGAATGAATGCACTTTCGAACAATAATAAAAATTACAAAAGATTATAATTTAAAATTATTTTTCTTTTTTAATGTTCTTTGTATTTTATGATATTGTTAATGTGTGCATTTAATTATTATTTTAAATTTTTATTATTTAAAATAAAATTATAATTTTTGTTTACAATTTTAATTAAAATATAGGACTCTTTGATAGTGATCATTAGCTTTAAATATTTTAAGTCCCACTGAATAGTATCAGAATCGTATAGATATGCCGATAAATATGTCTGTTTTACGCTTAAAGCTTAAAATTCATAAAGAAAATTAATTCAAATTTAAATTAATTAATTGGTATTATATAGTCGGGCTTACTTGTTGTTACTGCTGCTGCTGTTGTTGTTGCTGCACTTGAATTGATTGTTGTTTGACATGGCCACGAGCCGTGGGCAATATATACTTACACACATAAACTTATACCTACACACATACATACATATATGTATATATGGAGCCTATGGTTACTGTCTAGACGTATTTTTGCTCTGCAATTAGTTGCGAGTTGAAGTTGAAGTTGAAGTTGTGTCGATTTTTGATAGTCGATTGTGTGGCGAGTGCTTATTCTGTGTATCTCTCCTTCTCTCTCTGTCTCCCTCCCTCTCTCTCTCTCTCTGTCTCCCTTTTTTTTTTTCTCTCTTTCTTGAGGCCATTAGGTGATGGATCAGTTTAGTGTTAATGCACACATTAAAATGCTTTTTGTTAAATTTATTGATCTTTGGCCATCGCTGGACTTAATGATAATCAAGGTCGTAAATCAGTTAAATCTATGCAAATAATTATTTTATTATTTATCTTAATTGTTTCCCTTGATTTGTTAATATAACAGCGTATTTGTTGCTTTGAAAACCAATTCTGACTTAAAATAATGATTTAACAATTTTATTTCATTCGTTTTTGATATTTAGAAAACGAGCTATCGATTAAAATATCGATAAATATTTCAACATAACATGATAGCATGACATGTTTATCGATAAAATATCAATATTATAATTTATCAATAATAATTTTAGATTGTTAGATATAGTTTATCGGTTAAAATGTCGATAAACATTTTAGAAAATGTATCGATAACATAATAATAATTTATTAATCATTTTAATCAACAACAAGTCATGTCCTTTTTCTCCTATCCTATAGAATTTTGACACCATTCATTTATAAAATTTATCTGTCATTGATATTTGATAAAAATTGTTATCGATGTTGATATCGATCAAATGTAATTGCGCATTATTCAGTTCAGTTCTGCACAATTTGCATATGTTGCTCAACTCTTTTTTGCTTTGTTGTTTTTTTTGTTTGGATTTATCTAGTTGCAAATATACGAGCCGCAAATATTTGCCAACTCTGTCCAGACTTGGCCAAAAGGCAGCGCCAACAGCAGATTACGCGGCAGGCAGTGAAGAGAGGGGGAAGGGGTAGGGGAAGGGGCAGGCAGTGTGAGGCAAAAAAAAAAACAATAACAACAGCAACAAAAATAGCAACAACAACAGACGCTTGGCAATCTTATCGCGAGCAAATGTTTAAACTTTTTTAGCAAATGAAATGGCACAAAGTTGAAGCATGAAAAGGGGAGCAGAGTGTGTGTGTATGTGTGTGTGTGTGAGTGTGTGTGTGAGTGTGTGTGTGAGTGTTTGCCTTTGGGTTTGGCGTTAAAGCTGCGCTAATGAAGGGGCTGGGGCAGTTGACAGTAGATGGCGCTGTGACAGGCTAAGGATGAGGAAGGTGGAAGGAGGATGGATAAAGAGGAGAAATGAGTAGGGAAGAGGAGGGAAATGGGGCAACTACCGTCTGTCATTGACACTGGGCTCCTGCTTAGGCTCGTGCCAAAGGATGCAACGTTGCTGCTGCTGCTGCCACAGCTTATCAGCTTCTCTCTCTCTCTCTCTGTCTCTGTCACTGCGTCTGTCTCAGTGTTGCAGCGTCGCGTTGTCTCCTCGTCTGCCTTGTTTTAAAGCCTGCAGCAAGCAATGACCTTTCCACAGAGCCACCCTCGTTGTCAGAGCTGCAGCTAGAGATGAGCGCGTGACACGATCACTAAGGTGAACAACAACTACAGAGGGAGTAGCATATACAAATGTAATGCACAACAACAATTTATCTCTCTCTGTATTTCCTCTCTGCAGCAGAAAATCTAAGTGAAACTATAATACGTATATATTTACTAATATCTCGATTTTATAACTAAGAAATTACACATTTTTAAATTAAGGCTTGGTGTATTCTTGATAAGTGTTTTTTTTTGTATATTTTAAAGTAACTTAGAAATTACAAATAAAAATTAACAATTTTTAAATTGTTTTGATTTTGTTTTAGTTTTTCGAAATATTACAGAGAAACTGACAGTTAATACTTTTTGTGTCGAATTAAAACTAAATTGTTTTTAAGCACATATTTGGTGACTTTTTAAGTTTTTTTTATCTATTTGCTGTCATCTCTTTCTGCTAAAACTATCGTAATTATTGTAAAAAATTAAAATTACAGAGTGATTGGTGTTTATCACTTTTGCTTAGAGTTTCGATATACTTTTAATATATTATAATATCTTCTGATGTCGTTCTAAGTATATGTCTTTTATAAGTCCCACATTTTTTCTTTCTTATTTCTCATCACGCTGCCATCTCTATCTGCATGTTGCATGTTGCAGCTGCAGATGTTGCAGGGCGTTGATTTAAGCAATTAAGGGGCAAGGGCTTTGCGGCCAGTTGTTGTTTCAATTTCAATTCAAAATTTTACAAGATGCGGGTCAATGGCTGCGTGTCATGCAAATATTTTGACAATAACGGAAAAAGAGCAACCAACAATGGACGGAAGAATGAAAAAGGGAATAAAGAGAGAGAGACACTAAGAAAAAGAAGAGGGAGAGAGAGAGAAATAGTGGCGTTTAATTGCCCATCAAATTGGAAATCAATTGAACCGACATTCGATGACAATGCGAATGAATTTCTCAACAGAAAAATAAATACTTTGACAAGTGCCAAGCACTTTCACTAAGCAACAACAACAATAGTAAAAACAACAACAAAAATAATAAATATTGCCGCTATACAAAAAAGAAAATGAAACAACTTCTTCAATTCGAAAGATCATCAGTTTTTTTTTTTTTAAGCTCTTCAAACTTTAATAAATGTGTTGCCACATCGTTTACAGTTTACATTAAGTGGCACGATGTTGAGTGGTTACAAGGGGTGTGGATAGTGAGTGGGAGGGGGATATAAAATAAAAGGGGATTCCCTTAAAAAAAATGCTTTTGCTTTTGTTGACTTTAAAGATTCGCTTTGGTTATTGGATATGTTTTCATGACTTGACAACATTTTTAGTTCACACGCATTTTTCTTTCCTTTTTTTTACCAACTTTTTTCTCTCTTCTCCACATGAAAATGTTGCGTGACAATCTCTCATTTTTATTTTTTTGGCCACAAAATTGTTGCATGCTTTTTGGGCTGGTCGACACGACTCAACACTAATTTGAGTAGAATTTTCTCATTTGTGGCACCAAATTAATGTCAATGCATGTTGCTAATTATGCTAAAGTGCAGCGACTAATGTGTCATCGTCATCGTCATCGTTATCGTTAAATTCCTTGTTTGTTGACCTTGTCGCAAAGTGTTTTTTTGGGCTCACACCTTGTTTGATTTCGTGGGCTTGGCCAACTCAATTAACTGACGAATTTCGTGTTGCAAACTGTGATTTTAACTGGAAAAACAGCTGGACAACTGCTTAAAAGGGTCTTACTTATTCTCACTATACTATCTTTAATCACTTGAAGTTCTTAAACATCCTTTCCAAGTTTTTAGGCAGCTGTTTAATTGATCTTTTATCTGGTATGCTGGTTAATGAATAATCAAACAAGTTTTTGAGATAGAACTAAGATGATTTGTTTGATATTTTTCATAAAAATGCAGATGAAATCATTTTGAATTATACTTTTTGTAGAATTAAAAAAACATACTTTTTCTTGAAGTTTAATTTAAATTTAGGATCATATAACATAAACATTCTAAAAACTGTAAGTAATAAATGTTTTCTCTCCTTATAAGCAAATTTATTATGCAAATTTTAAGATAACTAGAAATCTGTTGAAATAATGAACTCATCCTAATGTTTTTTTCAAGGTAAAAGGATTCTGTTTCTTTTGAAATTATTTTCTTGTTGTTTGCTAAAAAGTTGGAGGCTTTTATTAGGCAGATTTGATATTTTAATGATGGAAAGCCGTAGAATTTTTAAAGAATATAAAGCTAATGAAAAGTTAAAGTAGTTATAATAGAGAAAAAGTGAATGGAAACAAGATTTAAAGGGAGCTTTGAGAACTTTTTGGTCTACTAAGAGTTTTAGAGCAACCTAAATAAACTAAGATTTCTGAGTTAAGAGCTTTCACAAAAATACGAAGAAGTCTTAATACTTTATCCGAGGACTGTGGACTATAATAAACTTTTGTAAACAGGAAATCTATTTTATTTAATATCTTTAATTTAATAAGGTCAATATAAAAATCAATATAAAAACATCTTATTAACTCTTAACATCATTCTATCAGTTCAAAATTCTCATTTTCTTAGAAACGCTTTTTAGATAAATGAAATGAAATCTTGCGAAGTGTGCAAAATGGGAAATTGCCGTCCTTTTCTTTTATTTTCTTGGGTTGTGTCGGAACAATTGTCGAAACATGTTTTATTCAAACCTTTGCTTATTTATGTATTCTCATTCTTGCTTTCTCGCACTCTAATTTCTCAACCGTTTTTCTTTGCAGTTTTGCCAACTTTTCTGCTCAGTTGACGGTAAACAGAAACTGTCAGCCAACTCTAAGGTAAGTTAATAGTCTAGCCAAAGGATATCAAGGATAACGCCTTGGAGGGTGTCCCCAGGACACAAGCAAGAAGCAGACAAAGCACAAAAGTGCTAAAGCAGAATAATGAAGAAAAGTCTCTAGAAGTGCATGTAGAAAAGTGTGAGTGAAAAGGGGGGGAGGGGGGGGGAAATGGGGAAACTCGACATTGACAATGCCAACGTACCTTAAAGGGTGAAGAAATGTTCCGTTATTGGAGAATCCATTGTTGTGCCCATTTCTCCCACTTTTCTCCACTTCTATTTCTTTCTCTTCTTCTTGGGGGACTGTGTCTGCTTGCGGTTATTTTGATTTGAGCTTATGCCACACCGCACACACACACACACACTCACACTCTCCTGTCAAGTGTTGTGTTGCCTTGCATTGCTCTTGTAATTTTTATGACTTCGAGGCTTCTGGCCAGCTACATAACAACATGCATATAACACCCATATCTATACCGCATCCCCATCTCCATCTCCATCTCCATCCCCAAACTCATTCACATTCCCCCATTGCTGGCTGCGCCTTGCAACCCTTTTTTGCAACGTCTATGGGTCTTCTCTTTGTTTTCATACCCTTGCGTGGAGTATTTTAATTCTGTCACTTAATGTGTTACGCACTAAAAGGAGGCGTGGCAGAATCCAGAAGGCACTTATGTTCTTAATTATGGCGTTGATTTTCCCTAAAAAACGAGAAATTTAATATTTCGAGTTTTAAAAATATCGAGCCCTATTTGCGACAATAACGTATGCGCCATTTTCCGAAATTTTTTTTCTTATGCCAATATGTTTATAAACACCACCCGCATCTGCACCTAAAATATTACATTTTTATTTTATATATTTACGGAGATATTGACCTGTGAATAATAACGTAAGCGACAAATGACACGAAGAAATCAACTTAACGAAACCTAAAAAACTCTCTCCTGTAAAATTGCGTTTTGGCGCATACGTTATTGTCGCAAATAGGGCTCGATATGTTGTCATAAGTTTGATTTAAAATTTTAATAAAATACTTTATAAATTTATGTTATAAAAAACTAAAAATTGTATTGCTTACATTAAAAAAATTTATTTGAACTATATTAATTTATATATATTTAAAAAAATATGTTAATTATATTTAAAGTTATGCTTAATTTTAAAAATTTTGAAGTTAATCAAATATCCCAATATAGTATATTTTCACATTTAAAACTTGTTGGTCGATTTCAGGAACACCGAAAATTGCTTTGCATTGATTTTCAGTTGTTAAAGATAAAGTTATATGCCTGATAGTTATTAGTGGTATTATAGTTTCAGTGCTCTGCAAGTGTATAAAATATTCGCACAGCGAAAGATTACCTCTTCTTCTTGTTGTTATTTATTAACGTTTCACAGGCGCAATAATATTTAAACGACACACACACAGGCAGACAAAGCTTAAGTAATATGTGTGGATGTGAGTATGTTTGTGTATTTGAGTGTGTGTGTGAAGCTGATGAAGCGTGTCTGCTTTGTTGTGCATCATAGCTCAAATTGCCGACGCCCTTAAAAGCATGCTACACAATTTTCATTTGCATATTTTACAAAGTCGCCGTAAAGTATGCAATACTTTTAAAACATTTTGGTTAGTTGTAAACAGCCATAGCATGCTTTTGTGCGCAATTGTATTTTTTTTTTTTTTTTTTTTTTATAAATATTCTTATTGTTTATTTAATTATTCTGTTATTATTTACAACAACTTAAATTAAACTTATATGCTAAATTCTAAATTCTGCGTGGTCTGTTTTTGTAGGACATCCCCAATTTTAGGCACTCGCAGATCGTTTTCTATGTTTGCTGTCCTTACATACCAAGGAGCAGCGCTAATTAATCGAAGGGTTTTGGCTTGCAGTATGCGGATTTTGCCCAGATGGGCTTTCGCAGTTATTCCGTATACTTGTAATCGCAATTGTATGGAACTGTTTTGATGGGACAAATACAGCTTCAGCACTTAATAACCTTAAAGTACTGGTAGAAGTTCAAAACTGTATAAATGATTTGCAAATATATTCATAAACTTTCAGAAAAAGTAAAGCTTTTTAAATCGGGGTTTGAAGACTTGAGGAATTATGAAAAATGCGAGCTCACCTCTGAAAAAAGTTAAAATTCGTTTTAAATTAAAAAAAAAGTATTAAACTAGACCATAGAAAAAAGTTGTTTTTTGTCATTTGAGGCCTTGTTTAAATTAAAAAAAAGAGGGATTTTAAATGAAGAATTTGGCTGTTACCTAGTGTAAGCGGTGCCTTTAAGAAGGTCTCCTAAGCCTATAGAAGTTCGTGAAAATATCTTCCAGAAACATATAAAGTTATAAATTTAAAACAAAATTGTAATGAAATATTTTAAATTATAGAATTATCAATATAATTATAAGTATTATCAATATAAACTTGAAACTTGAAGTTTATTTTGACACGCATCAAGTTTTTCAAGATTAAATTGTCTTGCAATGATTTCAAATTTATATTTCTATGCGCAAATATTTCATATAAATTTCTAAAATTGAAGATTAAATGTTAAGTTAATGTTACTGCAAACTGTTGCAATCACTGGGATGCGACATGTTGCAAAGTTCATTTGTATAATTTTATGGCTATTCCCGTTGTTGATTTAGCCTTTTACTGCGTAACCCGTTTTTGCCAGTAACAAGTTCTGGCTACCTCTAAAATCTGCCCCCTGTCCCACTCTCTTCTTTCATCTTGCCTGCTCGTTGCAACTGCAACACATTTGAGATCTGTGGCACAGCGGAACTTTTTCTGATAGTTACTAAATAATTGTACAATATTTTAAATGTATTTTAAATTATTCTTCTCTTTATGTACTCTATTTACAGGGTAACTTTTAGTTGAGCATTTAGTCTAAATTTATATTTTATTTTGGACAATTAATAACTCCTTTATATATTTCTAAAATCTCACATCTTTCAAAGCATTTTAATTAGAGGGTAGCTCTTAGTCGAGCAATTGTTTTCACTTATCTCAGCTGCATTTAATTAACCACTTTGTTGTTGTGCATTTTTTTGCTTACAATTGTAGGGAATTTTGGGCATTCAAAATACACCCACACAAATAATTCACAAATAGTTTATAAATATTTGTAGTCTTTTGATTGCTGTTACCTTTGTTGTTGTTGTTGTTTCGCTTTGATTATTGTTGTTCATTTAATTAAGTGGCAGCTTTATGTGTTTTTAAGCGGAGGCGTCTCTTGAGTTGGAGTCAATTTAAGGATCGTGGGTGGCTTCCATATTAATGCCTCAATGCAGAGAGGAAAGGGAACTGATTTTACAAACTGACAGAAAAAATCAAAATAAAGACAGAGAGGAAGAGGAAGAGAGAAGTGTGGGGCTTTTGTTTAGACTTAATTAACAGCATTTTGTACAAATTTGGTTGTCATCATTAGGCAGGCAACTTGAGGTTGTTGTAATTGTTGTTGTTGTACGCAATGCGAAGCTGGTTCTGTTTGATGGCGTCTCATTTGATTGGGCAATCGCCAAAGCGACTTTTTTTTTTTTCTTCGTTTTTTTCTGCTTTTTGCGTAATGAAAATTGCATTTTGCTGCAGCTTTTAACTGATGAGTTTTCCCCACTAGTAAAAATGTTGTTGCTCAATATCTTGTCGCATATTTGTATCCTCTATAAATGTGCGTGTGTGCGTCTGTGTGTGTGGCCCACTGGCCAAGTGGCAAACGGTAATGGGTCTGGCCAATAATATGTGGGGGGCAAAGAAAGCTGTCTCTCTCTCTGTCTCTCTTTTCTCTCTCTTTCTCTATCACTCTTAAGTGTCAACTCAACGGTGCAAACATGCGTCGCACGATCAGCGGCTTTCCATGGAATGCCTCTAACGCACGTTTTTCCAAGACGTGTCCAGACATTGCATAGAAATACCCAAGATCTACACATGACATCGTGACGTGACACGATGAAAACACGACAGGAAATAAAAGCCTTATATTTCGAAATATTTCAAGATTTTAGTATATTAACTAGTTATGTAAAGTATATATTTTAACAGTTTTAATGTTGTTTTAAAATTAAATATAGTTTTAGATAGGAAAGTCAGTTTTATATTTTAAACATTAAATTATGATCAATTGGGAAATACTAAAACTAAGCGATAAAGCAGGATTCAAATTAAGAAAAAAGTAAAACCTTTTCTTACGTTTGATATTTCGATTTTGAAACGCTTGTCAAAAGTATGGCAAATATTATACATATTTGCAATTTCTTGTCTATCTTTTACTTTATTAAAAAATCATTTACAAGCTAATTTTACAACTATAAATGTTAATTTTTCGCACAATCCTAGCTTACTGTTTTAACTTTATGTTTTCAAAATTTTATTCATTCATTGAGATATTTCTGAAATTGTTGATAAAAGGCGACTTTTTAACTAAAATAGAAAATATAACCTTTTTCACCCTTTTTATAAAGCTCAATTACAATCTCTATTCTCAACTTATAAATGTAATATTTAGCATATGTCTAGTTTAGCATTTTAACTTTATATTCTGAAAATTTCATGTAATTAATTGAGGAATAACTAAGTTATCTAAGAACTCTATCAAGTTTGTTTCGTGATTGAAAATCGATACATTATTTGGCGATCTCTAGCAAAAGACACAGAGACAGAAGCAGAAACAGACCTAGACGTAGACCCAGACCCAGACCCAGACCCAGTGACAGTACCAAACCCAAAACTTGTACTTAAACTGAAAGCCCAAACCCAAACTGAAGCCCAAACTCAAACCAGTGCTGTAGGTCAAGGCTGGGCGCGGCGGGCGTTGCGTCTACGTGACGCGGCACCAGCCAATTTTTTGTAGTTGTTTATTGTTGTTGTCATCGTTGTTGGTTGTTAGTTGGTTGTTGGCTGATTGTTGACACTTGCAGTTACATCGATAAGCGAACGGTGAAAGCAGCGACGCGATACGTCGTCTTGGTAGCACTAAACACGATGACTACTGTCCAATTGGGAGAAGAATGAACCAGAATGCGGAAGATTGTACACACTTATTTATTTATGAATATCATTTTAATATTATGAATTAACAACTCAACTAATAACTGAAAGATTACACACAACCAAACATTATATTTGATGTACCTACCCAAAGCAGCTTCTGTATCAAATTTAATGTAGATTATTTTAATATTGGATGAGATTATAAAGATAGTTTTTAGATGGATACATCAAAAAAAGCTAAATAGGTGTCAAAAGGTCCTTGAGATAGCTTTTTGTTGGGTTTGAAAAAGATTTTTTTTTATTTTTAGTTAGTTGTTATATTCAAAATAAGTTGCTCTATCAAAATTTACGCCACAAACTTTAGAATTGGAAAGGGATTCAAATTTTCTATCACAACTTAGAAAACCAACAATTAAATTCATAAGAATTGGCCTTTATATTTCCCCTTTGACAGTGAATTTGAAAAGCTTAAAAGATCATAGATACCTTTTAGAAAAAATTATTCTGTTTTCGTTATAGGTTGCCAGACTTTATAACAAAGCTCAAATACCCTTTTTAACGAAAGTGTAGAAAAACAATAAAAAACGCTCTTGACACATGCTCAGGGAATGCCGCAGATGTTAGATAAAGAGGAAGAAAATAAAAGATCTGCATCTGCAGCAATTTGATTTGTGATCACATGTGCGCAGCTCCCCTTCCCCTTCCATGAAGTCAATTCTTCTGGTGCAGTTCTTCTGTGATGCGCTTAGAAAGCAGCGCACTTTGACTCTGGGAACACGATGGGAACAGTCTGAGTACTGGGGAACTATGGGAAAACCGAAAGTGTTGTCTCAGCACGTACAAGAAAACATAAAAGGTAGATCACTGGGAAGAATTGAAATTAAAAATAACTGAAAATGGGCTTGTTCTCATTGCAGACGAAGCTGCAATTATTTTTAATTAAATTTTTTTTTTATTATTGGGGCCACGTGAAAATGCGTAGATAATAAATTTGATATAAATTGGGGTAAAAGTAATGGAATGTCTGTCGAATAGAAAGTTCAATTGGTGACGATGACAAGTATCGCTTAAGCTTATCAATCAAATTATATTTTCAGGCAGTTTCAGATTATCTCTATCAACATGAAGTGATTGTGAGTAGACTTTAGATGGAAAGGAAGTAATAAAGATTGTGTAAAAGAGGACAAAGGATGTGTAAAAGAGAACAGATAGAAGAGATAAAGAGATAGAATAAAACGAATGCATAGAATAGACATAATAAAGGATTCGTTTTCGTTTCAATTTTTTTTTTCCTAAATACTTGCTAATTCTCTTTTGAACTAAGAAGTAAATTTTCCAGGAGAAACTGGAAAAGTCTCCAAACCATTTTTCGAATGTTAATTATAGAAAATAATAATTTTAACTACAATTCTATGTTATTTTTTTTATTTATTAATTTTTTTATTTTCATTTTTTCTTTATTTTCATTATTTTTATTTTTATTTTTAATTTATTTCTTTCATTATTTTTTTTTTATTTTCAAAAAATTTTTTTTTATTATCATTTTTACCTTTTATTTTTTAATTTTTTTATTTTAATTTTATATTTTCTTTTGCATGCTTTTTTAATCAATTTCATAGCGCTCACAAGTGGAGTAAAGAACAGACAGTTTTATTTTTTAAAGTGCATTTCCTTTTTTAATCATCTTTGTGCGCTATTCAAATCAATAAAAATGATTTCTCATTTTGAGATGCAAGTATCTAAAGCTGCCAGCTATGAGTTTAGAACAGTGAAATAGCAAGCAGCTGTTGTCCAGCTAATTAAGTCTCTGAGTTGCTCTCATCAGTTGTTGTGCTATTTTAATATTTATTTAATTTTATTTTGTTGGCCGTTAACAAATTAATTGCTACGCTCTTTAAATGTTAATCAAAACATACGCCAACGTTTTTGGCAACAACAGCAATCAGAGGAACAACAGCAACAGCAACAACAACAACAACAGTGAGCATAAAATTAGTGGATGAATTTGGAAAACATTTAACAAAAATTGGAATTAAATAAAAAGCAACAATACATAAATGGCAAACGGCAAACGGCCCAACGCCTTTGAACATAATTTATGGGCAATTTGATTTTATTTTCATTCAAATTTTATTTCACTTTAAGTCGCTCTTCGGTCTTTCTTCTATCTCGCTGCTTCCTCTTTCTTTCATTATTGTTTTCTGTATTTATTTTTGTTGCAAAAATTTTTGTATAGAAATTTACAGCCAAAACAAAAAATCCCAACCAAAATTTGATACCAAGTTTAGTTATTTGTTGTTGTTTGGGAGGTGGAAGAAGAAGAGGAAGAGGAAGACGATGAGAAAGACAATTAATTGATGGGAATTTCTTTTCAGCAAATGTGTGTGTTTAATCCATGTGTGTGTGTGTGTGTGTGTGTGTGTGTATTGGCTGCCGGTCTTTTTGGTTCGTTTACATATTTAAATAGAAATCGAAAGCGTTTGATTTTTCTTTATCTCACTCTCTCACGCACCCACTCTCTCTCTCTCTCTATCTTTCTTGCCATAGCTTCTAATTTTTGTTGGCTGTAGAAACAATAGACGCGTGTTGTCTTTGATGAACTTGATCATCATCATCTTAATTTTGTGTTGAGGATTACATAAATACACATCAAAGAAAGAAAGAAAGAAATTTACAAAATTTCGAAATTAAGTAATAGATTTTTTACTTGTTAGTTAGTAGATGATCTCTCCCCCTCACTTCCATTTCCCTCACTCTCTCTCTCTCTCTCCTATTTAAGCTGCACGCCTATCAATCGATTGAGGAGGAGGCGTGGCATTTGGCTAACGATGCGGCTGACTGATTTATGCTTGCCACATGCTGTGGCAGCGTGAGAAGCACAGAAAGGCTTTCAATGTGTTGCAATATATGCTTTCTTCTTCTTTTTACCTCCTTTCTCTCTCGCACCATCTTTTTATATGACACATTTCAACTGACCGAACAATCGACGCTGATGATTAACAACAATAACAGTAATAATAACAACAACAACAACAACAATAACAACAACAACAACAACAACAACAATAACAATAAACAAGCTCAACTACCTCAATTTGTTTGGGTTGTAGACATACTA
This sequence comes from Drosophila recens, assembly GCA_037043495.1. Taxonomy (NCBI): domain Eukaryota; kingdom Metazoa; phylum Arthropoda; class Insecta; order Diptera; family Drosophilidae; genus Drosophila; species Drosophila recens. The sequence goes on from JBAMBJ010004477.1 coordinate 423,193, forward strand.
CTTACATACATACATACATATATACAACATTTCACGCACTCACGTTTTTCAATGCAACACTTACACCATAAAATGCCGCTTAAGCCACAAGAGGCCGCTACACTGCCACGCCCCTTTGCCCCACGCCCCTTGCCCCACTTCTCTTTAGGCTACATACATAAATCTTTATGATCACAACTTTATAATATATGCTCTACAAAGAAAAAAAGTTTCTGAACTTGGCGACGGCACATTTCATTAATTCTTGAAGAAGAAAAGAAATTAAAGAAGAAGTTGAAAAATAAGTTAAAAGAAAATTTAATAAGTTATCTTAACAATCAATATCTGAACTTGAAAATAGGTTTTAGACGCAAGTTTTCTAAAAGTTGTTTGGGGGAGAAAAAGTGGTAGCCTTACATTTAAACCAAATAAAGAATTATTCTCAATTTAATTTAAAAAAAGAGATAGAGAAGTAAAATGTAAAATAATGAAATCATTAATTTTTTGTTTGTCTTTAAATTAAGTTACGAATAGTTCTAAAACAAAGAAGTTGAAGCTACTGTACATACGTACCTATATGTATATAAGAGACAGAAAAAATGTATATAAAGAAGTTAAATGACAATAATTTCATTAAATATTACGGAAACCATATTTTATAAGATTTTCTAACATATAACAGATAAATATATATCTCACAGATATATAACTAAGAACTCTAAATAAAATTTAATACAGATACGGAGATTTAAATCTAAAGAGCTGTAAAAGATGTATCTTCCACTTACATAAAACCTGAAGTATTCCAAGAATACCTGATGCTAAGCTTCTTTATGTCTCTGAAAGAAACTTGATATAAATATCTAATTATCAACCTTTTCAAACTCACTATAACTTAACTTTAAAGTAGTTAATACCTAATATACAACATTAAATTGGATTGAAATTTGTCATGAGAGCATTTAAGTCTTCGTTGCGTAGAAGTTTTCTTGGTTTCTCCTTAAATTTGTCTTGTTTCTTTTGCCCCAGCTTTTCAACATAAACAATTATAAATTAAATTAAATTAAATATTTTTCGCGCGTATTTTCAACAACAGCATCAACAAGACCAATGACTTAATAAACCAAGTGACCCAATAGAGAGTGCTCGACTATGAATTACCCTGTAGAAAACCAAGGAACTTAATATGGTAATAGAGTTTGTTTGGAAAGAAAACTTTGTCAAAATATTTGATAGAAAAATATGATTTTTTATAAAAAAGTGCGTATATTTAGATATTATAGAAATCAATTTACAATAATAAAAGATAGATAAAAATATAAATATGTTTTTTTTTTTTATATGAAACCGGGAAAAGTCAAAATTACAATCTATGTTTTTAAATGATATAAAATCTATTTAAATTTATTCAAAAGAAGTTACTTTAGCTTTATCCCATTTGTGCAACTATTTGGTTTATCATACCCACTTTCCAAAATGTTTAGCTTACAGGGTATATTTAGCATTCAGTGACCACTTGACTTTGGCACATTTTTCGTGAATCTCCACACAAATTCAAGCGAATCTTTTGAAGATTGCCCAAAAATCCAAAAAAAAAAGAGATCAAAAAGAAAATTGCGCAATTGTGTGTGTTTGCAGTGAATGCGGAATGTGGAATGACCTTACAGGTCAAGCACACTTATCGATATCAGTTTTTTTTTTTTTTTTTTGGTATTTGCATTATGCGATGTGCGGTTTGTGTTTCGGGTTGGGATTTGGGTTCGGACATGAACATGGACATAGGTGTGGCTTTTGAAGCTTCCCTGTTAATGCGTCGCTTGCATATGATGAGTAAAGCTCTATAATGAGTTGACAATTATTATGGCATCTAATGCGATGGCCAGCAAATTTACGATGCATTTACGATAAGTTGCGTTGATTTCATTTAATGGCAAACTCCCTTCGCCCTTTCCTCTAACCATACCCTCTCGAGTCGTGCCTTGAAGAACTTTGACCGAATGCAACACCAAGAAGGAGAGGGACAGAGAGAGAGAGAGAAATAGACAGAGAAAAGGCTAAACGCGAGATTTAAAATTTATTTTTAATTCTCGCAACGACCAAACGGATACAATTAAAAGTGCACTAGACAAAGGGAGTGCTTGACTAACAGATACCCACAAATTCTATTGCTGTATCGTGAAGATAATTTTCTCTACTCATCATTCGATAGTTATAAAATTGAAAAATATTGAAATAAATAATATGATAATATTAAAATGCATATTAAAGTTAAATGCCTGTGCGTAGTTATTACTATGACTATTATTAATTGAATGACTTGTTTTAAGTCTCCAACTCTTGAAACTACCGAGATCGATGAGTCCGCATCTGTCTATTGTAGCCTTTCACTCTGTATTTTATGGCTACAGGGTATGCAAATACAACAAAAAAGTGTTCGCACAACTTTAATTGCAAATTAAAAAAGTCAGTCGCGATGCGGCGCATAAATTTTGTGCCAATGTCCACACACAATCGTCATCATCACCATCATCGTCATCGTCATCATCATCATATTGATAAAAATCGTTGGGGGCACAGTCACAGTCAATGCCAAATGCATGGCCATTTTGGCCACGCCCACATCTGGCTATGCATCAGGCTAGCCAACTTTTACTTTGAACTTTGACAAATTGCAAAGTGAGGGGACGGATCTGGGGTCAATTATAGCCATATGCGTAGATCCCTCCGCCCCTTTTCCACCCCGCAACTCCTACAATTTATTGCCTTGAGTTTTGATTTCTGCTTTTGCTTAAAAGCAAATTTTTATTTTAATTTGATTTCTGGTCACCAAGTGCCCAGCCTCATTACCAATCCCCACCTGAGTCATTCAACCCAAGAGAGACCGCCAACTTTCATATATGCAACTAGAGAGACAGAGAGAGAGAGAGAGAGAGAGAACCGTAGAGATGGAGAGTGTGAGAGAGAGTGAGATAAAAGCGTTACTTTCTTCAAAAAATTTGAAATACGCCACCAAACTAGCCACTTTGCCACCCGCCTATGCGGGCTCTTCCCCCTCTTCCTCTCCCTCTTTCTTCTCACCCTCTCTCCTCTGTCTCTTGTGTCTCCCTCGTTAAGGTAAAAGGAGCTTTCGTTGTTGCTGTTTTGGTGGGTGAAACCGATATTAGCTGAGCGGAATTGTTAATTATCGCATACGACATATGTTAATATCGTGCGAGCGAGCATATAATATAAATTTTTTCTTGGCGAAACGGTCCAAGCCGGAAAGGCAATGACGGATGTACAGAAGACCGATGATGGTACCGCTTGTTGTTATTGTTATGGTGGTGGTGGGTGGGTGGTGCGGGTGTTGCTGCTGTGTGACTAATAATTTGGTGAAATTTTATTTTATATATGATATCGATAACATATCGATAAATACATCGATAACTATTCGATAATTAACCGCTAAATACATCTTGTTAAGCGTTTAATAAATATTAGGTGAATACTTAATACATCGATAACTGTTCGATAAATATGTCTATCGATAACAGTTTAATCAAAGTGTTGCCAAAACTTCGATACATATGTCGCAAAAAGTAAACATAACGATATTGTAGAGTAAACGTTGTTTTTTATCATTATTTGAGTTATCGATAACACTACATACAGTCGAACTTTCCTAACTCGAATCACCCTTATCCAAAGAAAAGGTTCGAGCTATGAAAATATTCGACTTATAGAGTTCTGTCCTCAAGTTTATTAATTTCACTTCCACTCACTTAGCTCGAGTTAGAGAGAAATTCGACTTGTAGAAGTTCGTGTTATGGAATTTCAACTGTATTTATTGTATTGTTTTTAATTTCCATTACTCAAGACAATTGAGTTATCGATAAGATTAAACACCTGCCAATACATTGTTTACTTATCGATGTTTTACTTATCGACTGATAAAATATCGATTAACTATCGATAATACTGTTATCGATAAATAAACGCACTGTCGATATTTTTGGTACTCGCAGTGGCCACAGATTTCTAAATTCTATGCAATTGTCAGCGCGCACAGAAAGTTCGTTGCCTGAGTCTTTTGTTTCTTTTGCGACAACGGAACAGTAATGTGCACGGTTAGCTCAATCAGTCAATCAGTCAGTCGGTCACACACACACACACACATACAGCTACACGCTTTAACTGTGTATGATGGACATGTAAATACTCAGCACAAGTGCTCATCACGATGCACCGCACTTGTCACCTGCCTCTCGGATCTTTCGTTCGATCTGCCACAGGCATCGAATCACTTGAAATGCATAGCGTGATTTGTCACTGTGACTGTGTGTGTGAGAGTGTTTGGCTTAAAGCGGCATATTATTATTTATTTTGTTGTTGTTTATGCGGCGCGTGTTGTGAACGAAAATTTGTGTTTATTTCTTCAGTTCGCTTCAATTTCTTCAGCAAGAATATCAAAAAGCGTTTTGGGGGGCTTTCTAGTGAAATTGAAAACGCATTTAATAACAAGCCAAATTGAAATGCAAAGAAAACAACAAAAATAACAACAGAGTCTGAGAAACGGTTGACAAGTTTCACTTTCAGCCAAGAGCACATGCAAATGACTAAGTAAATCCCTTTCAAAAACTCAATTTGACTTTAAAAAATAATCTCAAAATCGGAAACGAAATTGGACTTGAAATTAAAATTGAAGTTGGGAGTCTGAGCGGCATAAATCAAATTTCACAAGGCACTGGGCAAATGGGATGAGTGCGTTGTTGTCGCTGATTAGCGATAACAATTTTTGAATGGCGCCGCCATTGATGGGGAGTGCCACCGACAACAACAACAACAACAATATGAATCAAAAACAGCAACAACAATATCAAACAATAATAAGAAAATTTGATTAGCCGGAACCGCCACAGAGGTTCGGGCGGGCGTGAGCAAACGAAAGTGTTTGCTGCAACAAATGAACCAGAAAGTATATATTTATATATTTTGGGACCTTTGTTATACCCTGTAAACAAAGAAAATGTCGCTTTATTTATTTCAGAAATCATTTTTATTGTTATATTTGAATTAATGTTTATTTAGGCTATAGTTACACAAAGTTAACTTTGAAGAATTACATTTTTTATTTTTAGATTTTTAAATTAAAAGTTCGAATTTTAGAATGTGAATAAAATTCTTATTTGTACATTTTATTTGATATATGTTCTGTGAATTTTTTGTATAAATTATAAATAAATAAAATTAAATTCTGGTGTTGGTCGAGGACAAACCAAAGGAATTTCTGGCATTCTTCAGTTTTTTTTTTATTTTCTCGTACTGTTAGTAAGTTTTTTTGCTTACAACTTTCATGTTTTTCCAACTAGATTTGGTTTTCGACCATCGTAATTGAAAATTTTCTGTGTCAAAATAAGCTAGATTGGAATTGTTTTATTTGTGCAATGTAATATTTTATAATTATTCAATAAACATATGCGTTCTATTATAAACTGGGTATTTTTGTAGTCGATCATCTACCACTACCAAACTTTTATTATTAGTTTTTTTGGTTTTTGGGATGGGTTATCGAGTTCTGTGTGTGTCTGAAAGTTTTTCACGTTTTCTTGAGTAATTCGCGCAGAGGCTAATGGAAAATATGTTCATAAGTAATAAGTCAAAGTTGTAGGCTCTCGAATAATGATTAAGATCTAAGCGAACTATTGTTGTTGTTGCTAATGACTTTCCACGTGCTGTGATGAGTTGGCATAACTTGAGAGAAAAGTCATAATTATGAGCTGTTGTTTCAGAAGCTTTTAAAGACGAAAGCAAATTACGTACTTAATATATACTTGCACTTATCTGTACAATTCCAAATAGTTAATTCGATCATATCTCTTTTTTTTATTTTACAGCCAAAGATAAAGCAATGTCCCAACTAATTTGTGCATTTAATGAACTATGCTAAGTGGTAAGTGCATTATTTTGACTTGTTTTATAGACGCGATACTCGATACAGCTAAAGTTTGTTGCCTAAGTCTTTCGTTTTGAACCCAATTGACCAAAATGTATTTACAATCCGTAAACCTGTCTCTGATGAATTGCCAAAAATAGAGAAATAAGAAGTAGCCAAGTGCGAACCGTTAATTGTGCATGACTAGGAATGGGGCGCAAAAAAGAGAGGCCACAAGCGAAAGAGAGAGGGAGAGAGAGTAGAAGACATTGACAACGACTTAGACGAGGACCGTTACATAAAATAGCTGCCATGATTTTTTTCTTTGATTTTTGACTTGATTTTTTACACATATTTACTCATGAGTATCTCCACCTCCTCCCTCTTTCTTCCTCTTTATGAGCAGTTATACTCTAGCAGTTCGTAACGTGGTTTTATCATAGAGCAGGTAACGCATTTAATAGTGAGATCATAGTTTACTTTATTTAAAGTTCATTGTTCTGGCCACGTTTTAAAGTTATCTCGAAAAATTGATTGATAACATAGGAAAACGTTTTTATACGTTGCATGACTAATAAAACATAAGTTTAATTACAATAATATTATTGTAATTTAAAGTGAAAATACAGAATTTCATATATTTGTACACTTAGTGTTAAATCTTAAAAACTAAGTAAAGTGGAAAGTTGCCATATCATTACTCCGATTACAGAAAACTATTATTTTATGCTAAAATAATAAATATGTACTACCAATAAAGGTTCATCAGAACGTCAATACTTTATATAATTTTCAGCGAGGACAGTATGTTGAATCTTAAAAATAATAGAATTAGATAATTCAACATATTTAAAATATTTAATACTCTGTTATCATTAAACTACACACTCCTAATATCTATACAAACAGAAATTTTCTGACATTTAAAACAAACACTATCTTAATAAGTAAACGTTATTAATTTCTAAGTGTTCAACGAATAAAATGATATTTATTCTTTTACCAGTGTCTGTAGTTGTTAAAGAAGTCGACATAATGGCGCCAATTTGTCAAATATAACGAAAAGACCAAATGAGCAACTACGGGCCCACTTTTGATATAGAGCATATTTATATTTTTTGTCTGGGAGAGTATTTACATTTTCAACTCTTCGATGTTGATTTTCTTTCGATTTTTTTTTGTCTGCATGACACTCGTAAATATTTTTTGGACTATTTGTCATTAAGCGGGCGTTTGGGCCTTTGGGGCCATAGAGACACTCGTATTGAGTGTCGACCTTAAATGGTTTTTGACTTTGACTTTTTGGGCTGGCAATTGGCGTGCCGCACTTTTTGGCCGATTGTGTCTGCTGTCTGTTGCCTGTTGTGTCTGAGGATTTGCAAAGCTAATTAAGTTATTTGAAGTTGTTGTTTGTTTAGTCATGCAGTGCAAATGCTTTTAATTCTCATTGTTGTTGTTATTATTAGTGTCCCAAAAAAATAAATATAAAGAGGAAGAAGAAAAAATAGAGACATGAACAGAAACAGTGATATACTAGATCGTTCAAAAAGTCCCCGGACTGACAGTGAAAAAAACATTTTTTTTTTTTTAATCAATTTATTTATTCAATATAGTCTCCGTCTAGCTTAATGCACCTTGTCCAAGGGTCTTTCAACATTTCGATGCCTTTTTTGTAGTGGTCTGAAGAAAGTCCCTCAAAATAGGCTTCAGGTTTCCCATTCAACTTCTTCATTGGAGTAAAATTTTTATCCCTGGAGCCATATTTTCAAGTTTGAAAACAGATAGTAGTCACTAAGGGCCAGATCTGGGGAATATGGAGGATGAGGAAGCAATTCCCAACTTAATTCTTTGATTTTTTCCATCGTAAAAGCGGCTTTGTGAGATGGTGCATTGTGTTGACGAAAAGGGTTTTTTTCTTTGCCAAATGCGGGCGTTTCTTCTTAATTTCGTCATTCACACGATCAAGCAATGCAGAGTTATATTCTTTGTTGCATTTTTCACTCTTTTTAAGATAGTCGATGTGTATTATTCCATGTCCATCCCAAGATACACTGGCAAAAACCTTACCAGCCCATCGACTTGCCTTCACACGCTTCGAACGGCTTTCACCGGCCTCGCCACTCAGCTGATGACCGATTGGACTCCGGAATGTAGTGATGGATCCAAGTCTCATCCATGGTGATATATAGACGAAAAAATTCGCTTGGATTTTGGTTAAACATGTCCAAAAAGGACTTGGAATCGGCCACTCGTTTTTCCCTTTGATCAATATCTAGGAAATGCGGCACCCATTTTACATTGAGCTTTTTTCATATGCAAATGGTCATGCAAAATCGAAACCGATGACCCAGTCGATATGCCCACAGTCTCAGCAATCTCACGCACTTTGACTCTTCGATCAGTCAATACGATTTGACGGACTTGTCTGATGATCTCTGGGATAATCACCTCTTTTGGCCTTCCCGAACGCTTCGAGTCTTCGGTGCTCGTACGACCGCGTTTAAAGTTGGAATATCAATCGCAAATAGTTGATTTACCTAGAGCAGAGACCCCGTAATGCTAATCAAGCCATGTCTTTGCTTCTACGGTATTTTTTCCCATCAAAAAACAGTGTTTAATCAAAACACGAAATTCAGCTTTTTCCATTTTTCAAAAAACTTAAAAAGTTGCACAACAATAATATTTCTAACTCGATAGCGAAGCTTCCGATTGCGCTCAAATTTTCACTGGAGCCTAGAAATGAACTAGTCAGTCTAAAAAAATTTATTTCAAAATTTTAGTGGAGTGGCCTATGTGTCAGTCCGGGGACTTTTTGAACGATCTAGTATGTATATAAATAAATAAATAATAAGCACAAACAAATGCTAAAATGTAATAAAAATATTAAGAGTTGTGCAAAAATAATTTGTACGATTTCAAGTGAAATACGACTTAGGTAAAGTTTCACAGCTAAATGCTGTGACAGGTGAATGCAACTTGGTGGCTTATAAGTAGCCTTGAGTTTCGTAGCAGGCAGTCTGTTGATTTAAAGGGAATAATTTAGAAAATTTTGACTTTATTTGAAAGATTATTTAAATTAGATAATTATACCCAAATAATTTTAGTAGTTTCATAGCAAGCAGCTGTATAGCAGCTAGAACTCTATTTTATACATTTTCGGTATGACTTTTAATAGTTAAGACTTTAAATTATAAAATAACTTAAACAATTAATAAAACAATTATCTTTCGCAGTTCCTAAAATTAAGAACTGTTTAAATAGCAATTATTCTTATTATTTAACTTGTTTTGACCGTCTTAAATTGTAAGAAAAACATTTCCAACTTGGCCTCAAGACACACTCTCGTGCTTTGTCAACAATTACTTAAGCTTAAATGGCTGACAGATGGATGCTTTTGGCCTGCTTTGTTGTCGGTCTTCTGTCAAGCTGTCAATCCCTTGGTTACATCACGAAAAATGTCGTCTATAAACATATCAAGCGGAATTTTGCATTCTAAAAATGTTGAAGAAAAACCAAAACAAATATGTTTTAAGCTGACCTTAAGAGATGTTTGTGTTTTGTGTTGATATTTTGGGATAGATTATCTTTTATTATTATAGATTTCGGTATGCACATTCCCTCAGTTATTCATTAAATATTTTTTTTTTGCCACCCACAAAGCAGTCGAAAAGTTGACTTTTTGTAATAGACCAGGCTACAGTGTCGTCTTGTTTATTCGTACATGGCGACCACGACAGCGCACAGTGGGCAAAACGGCTGCACTAGCTGCGCTCAGCTTAAATTTAAGTCTTGAAAATTAAAAAAAAAATTAATTTTTAACAATTACAAATACCGCTGAAAGATTTTTAAAGTTTTTTCGAGATTCTTTTCGATATATTGATCAGCAGCTATGATTTCTTTTACATTATTTTTGTTTTTCTATAAATTATCGTATTTATTTATATATCCAGTACGACTATATATGTAAAATATACAAGAAGCTTCGTGAACTTTAGTAAGCTTATAACTGGAGTAAAACTTTAAAATTTTCAGAAATATTAATTTTAACTTTGAATTTTTTCCCTTTTTTGGTAAAAACTTATTTAGCTAGGCATCTTACTGGGTTACATTTGAAGAAAATTATAATTTTGAAGCATAACACACATAACACATTTGTGCAAAAGAACAAACCAAATTTATTATTAATAATAAGTGAGAAAATTAAATATATAAAATGTTTTATGTTATTAAGTCGCTACGACAAATTGGCGCAAATGGCCCACTGTGCAGCGACAGCTAATGAGCCGGTTTACTGTTTTTCGCTCTCACTGCTTACACGCTCTCTCCCTCTCTCTCTGTCTGTGTCTGTGTTTTTCTCTCTGGCGGCGCTCTCTCGCCCACACTGAGCGTGTTGTCTTGCGCTGGCTTTTGGCACCTGTCGCTGCAACTTTGTCTTGCGCTGAAACGTCTTCGTCGCTGTCGCAGTCGCTGCTGACGTCGCGTCGCTGCTTTGAGGTAAGCTCACGTCTTGAGCTGAGCGTTCAATGCGCTGCCAGCCGTCGATAAGAACGCACGCGAAGTTGTCGTCGCCCCGGGAAAGTTCAAATAATTTAATGAAAACGCGCGCGTGTGTTTTTTAAACATTTTTATTTCGTGTTTTTTTTTTTGTACTCTCAACTCCAAGTGTATGAATTTTTTCTTCTTTTGAAAAATACAAATAAAAAGGGCAATATTTAAATACAATTGTTTTAAATGTTATTAAAACAACTGCTGCATTTGATGTGCACTGTTTATACTTTGTGGCTTCGTTTTTGACTTGGTTTTTTGTTTTGTTTGTTCGTGTCATGTGACAGTTCTCGCCGCCAGATGTCGCGTCTGATCACCGCAATTTAAATTGCAGTTTTGAGATTTATCAAGTGTTTTGTTCAACATTTGCAGCAAAATGTCAGCGAAAAATCAAATGAATGTCTTCATGGAGAAGTTCAATACGGTGAGTCAAGTTGGACTGAATGGAGTTATGATTGAAAACTTCAATTGAAAACTTTAATGGAAAAGAAGGTTTCTCTTATTTTGATATGTTAAGATTGACTTGTTCTTTGAATCAATAACATATTTCATGGAGTTTGCAGCAAATTAGGATTGAAATCCTTAATTTGACAAAATATTTGCATTAAAAAAAAGAAAGAATTTTCAATCTAAAACTAACTGAGAATCTATGAATTGAAGAATTTGCCTAGCCTTAGATTGTTCTTAATTTTTAAAATTGATTTATTTTGTTTTTATTTGAAATCTTTTGACTTGGATTTGTTGATTCAAAATATTGTTGAAAAGACAAAAGAAAATATGACTTATTATAACTCAAAAAGTAAATTAAAGTGTTCTGTACTTTTTCTTAGAATTTTTTATTTTATAAGTAATTGTCTTCTTATGACTTTTCTTCAATAAAAATAATTGTACTGCTTAGTCAACATCCAGATCTATGCAGTCTAAATGAAAATCTTTTTTCAGCCAATTATTATAGTTTGTATTGATTTATTTATGGGTGATTCATTAGCTTCCAGTGTAAATGCTTCATATAACTATCAACTATTTTTTAGTTGAATTTTTCAGTAGCAAATAAATGTAGACAGTTGACAATTTTATGCTCTCAAGTCATTACAAGTTTTCTTAGTTAGGATTATAATTCTGCAGTGTCATTTAAGACTTGCCGTTATTTGTTTTGGATGAAGTATGTTCTCCACCTTCATCTTCACTAATAACTTGTACTTATACATATATATTTCTGAAATATATCTGATAAAGAGCTTTCTAAGGTTTCTCCTGGTTCATCGAAACTTGCAACTCACAAAAGTTGATCTAGGCCTTTGTCATATTTTATAGACACCTGTTGATTAAGCCGAAACGATTGGCAATTGGATAAATGAGTCGACTCATTTGTCATTTGCATTCAATGCTGACTGTCAGGTCATCAATAAGTTGGAATCGAAATTGAAATTGAAATTTTTGCGCTTAGTTTTCCAATCGTCGCATTTTTATTTTTGATTGTGGAGCCGCAACGCACACAAAATGAAAGTGAAATGCGCTTCAAAATTAAGTGTTTGCTCTATGCTGTATGTGTGTTTGTGTGTGTATGTTTATGCCAAGTGGCTGCTTGAGGCATGGGCTTCAATGAGCCTCAATTGAATGACTGACGAAATGTTGCGCACCGCATAATAAACGACGCGTCCAAAAAGAAGTGGCTAACAACAATTTTATGCAGCCAATACTAACAGTAGTTGTTGTTGCTGCTGTTGTTGTTGTTGTTGTTATTGCTTATTGTATGCAACAATAATTAATAAATAATTTTCTGTTTGTTTGTTTTTATTGCGCACATTTCATGGCGTGTTGTACACAGGCGGGGTGAGAGTTGCCCAATTGCCCAATTGAGCACGCTCGATAAATTATCGAGCACATCGATAGCCCATTTCGATTAGTACGTGAAACTCTTGCAAGAACTTTCCACCAACTTTTAGTTTCAAATGATAGCAATAGTTTGACGTTACTATCGGCATGAGATAACTATTTTCTAAGTTCTAAATATATTTTCTAAACATAAAAGTCGTATTCATCTGATTTCAAAATATTAACTATATTAAATAAAAACTAACATTTATACCAAATTTCATCTTAATGGTTCTACTGAAGGCTGAGTTCGTGTAGATGAGAAACAGATGGATGGATATTATTAATGATTTTCAATATGTTTAGAAAATGAAAAAATAGTAAAATGGATTTCAAAAACAGATCTTGTTTGGGACTTGTATACTGTCTTCAATAAATTAAAGCCTCTTTAGAAAGTTTAACTATCATTTTTTTCGTTACTTAACGTTGAGTTCGTATGAATAAGAAACAGATAAAAACAGATCTATCGATTTATTGCTGCTCTTAATTTAATATTTCTAAAGTAAATTGATCCTAATTAAGCATCTGTACCAAGTTTTATTAACTTTGTTTCACTGAGAGCTGAGTTCGTATAGATAGGAAACAGATAACGGATCTTTAAATTTATATCCATTATTTATGTAATACAAAGTAAAGCATCCGTACCACTTTCATCAACTTTGTTTCACTGAAAGCTTTTTTCTAATAGATAAGAAATAGAATAACTCTAAATATATTATATAATAAATTGATCCAAATGAAATATCTATACCAAGTTTCATCAACTTTGCTAGACAAGAAATAGATGGATAGCTAAAGATCTGACTAAAAAAGTCATAAAATGTTTGAATTTCAATATTGAAACCTGTAAAGTTGCTGTTAACAACCTCTGGGTCAATGGCAAATCGATGGTCGAGTCTTTTCAGAACTGTGTGGCATAACTGACGTCATCAAAGCGCATGTTGCCACTTTATGTTGATTTGATGATGTGATATGAAGAGTGTGGGGTGGAGCGAGGGGCGAGGGGGGGACATCCGAACCAGTTTCGAGCTGAGATTCCACTTGTTGGTATGCTTATGCAACCGAAAATCGCATGTAAAGTGCAGTCTTGGGGACAGAGAGACAGAGAGAAAGCAGACGATACGGTGTTAAATTCTAGCACAGCTTGCGGTAGTTGATGTCACAAAACGAATGACTTAGGCAACAAACTTGCCCCACCACAACGGGGCATTCGAAATGTGTAAAATGCCGTTAACACAGCTACAGCTACAGCTACAGCTTCAATGTACAGCTGATAAGTAATCAAATTTATTGAGTTATTGCTCACAGTTGTTGTTATCCAAAATCGTGTTACGCAATATTAAAAAAAAAATGACACCCAATCTTAAGTCGTAAATTCATCATTTGATATTAGGCCAATGCATTCATAACATACGCATGATAATGATATCGAATAATGAGTACTTCTCTTCTCTCTCAGCTCTGCTCAGTTGTCAACGCCTTGGCAATTGCATAGAGTAGGCGATGACTTGAAGTCAGTCAGTCTGTATTTTTGTCTGTCTGTCTGTTAGCCAGGCTAATAGGCCTGTCTGGCTGGTTGCCGATTGCTGTTGTTGTTGTTGTTGTTGTTAATTGCAGCCGAAGGTGAGGCGGTTTTGGGTCTAATTACGAGCACAACATTTGAAATGTGACTGCAATTCAATCGACTTACGATCAGCACAAGTGTCAAGTGCGTGGGGCTGACAATGTTGCTCCCAGAATGTCAGAGTTTTTATCTCATTTATTGATTTATACTTTTTTACCACAAGGAAGTTGTTTGTTTTGTTGCATTCAGTACTATTTGTGCTGCCACCCATGCTGCTATTGTCATTATGTTTTTACTTAGTTTCATGCACAAAAGACAAAAGAAAAAAAAATTAAATATAAAACAACATTCGCCATAGATGGAATCAAGTAAACTATCGTTTGCTACTAAACTAGCTTTTACGGGAACACAAAAAATCTAGGTATTTGGTAAAGTTTGGAAAATGTATGGAAAAATTGAAAATTGATTATTTTTATTTTTTTGTTGCACGATTTATATTGACAAGTATCTCATTGATTAATCGACATGTATTTCACCAATTGAGGAAATCTAATTTTGTACTGCAGAAAATGAGCTAAGGGTTAAGGTTTATTGTGTGATTACTATAAATTTGATCGATTCTTGTTTGACAGCTTTTGGAAAATTCTTTTTCTTGTTTGAAAAATTCACGACAAACAGTCAATGTTATACCAGCTAGCTTACGTATTTTATTGTATTATATTTGTCATACTTTGGCTACAATTCTACTAATTTTGCCATTCAAATTATAACAGCTATATATCAATCTTCTTAGTTTAAATGCGCATTTAGCTGCATTACGCATACGTACCGTTGTACATTGTGTGTTTGTAATCGAACACAAACCGCCAATGTCAATTTGCGCCTTCATCGTAGCCCTGTTCTTCTGGATTAATACCAATTGTTGCTTATAATTTAAACTTAATGTTTACTTCGAGTCGAATTGAATTGAGTTCTCATTCTGCTTGCATAAGCAGAGAGACGAGGAAATTCGAGATATCGCAAGAAAATCAGCTTGCAGCTCATGGATTTTGTTACCCAACCAAAATAAAAACTGTAAACTGTAAAGTGGCTGATTTAGCTAAATTTGTGTTTTGTACTCGTATTTATTTATTTATGTGTTAGCCTGGTTGGTTGTTGATTTGTTGGGCTTAGGCCTTGGCTGTTAATGCCTGGGGCCCATTTATGGTAGCTCTGACCCATATTGTATACTATATATACTCGTACTCGTACGTTTGGCCAATGCTTTGCGGCCAAATACGGAAGCCATGTAATGCTAATGAATTCAAAAAGTGCAAAGCAAAAACCGAAACTCAAACATGTCCAAAAAAATGTCGAAGAAGAAGAAGAAAAAAAACATTTGACGAAGCTGTTAAAAAGTTGTAATTATAATTTCCTGACTCTGATTTGCATGCTGCAAGTTTTGTTAAACATACTCAATCATTCCCCCATCCTCTTCCCCTTCTCCTCACCACATTCCATTCCCATTCCCATTGCATTTGGAGTGACAACTTAACTAAAAGAAAAAAATGAAAACAAAGATTGCAGCAGCCTGGAATGCGAGCAGACCACCTACTTACGTGAGATGACACAATCATTTGCCATACACTGTACAAAAAGATGTTTTCGTTTCAAGTCAAAGAAAATATTGAATTGATCATTGTGATTTTTTTAAGACTAAGGTCACTTATTGAAAAACTATTTCAATCTAGAAATTTTGTATCTTTTAGTTCAATTTTAACAATATCAAATATAAATAAATTGTTTTTTCATTATCTTTATTTTTGTTGGAATAATTATCTCACTTTTTTAATAATCGAAGTGATTCATAGACTACGAAATGTATTTCAATTTTAATTGATTAATCGGCTGAATAATATTAAGAATTTGTATAACTTTTTTTCAATATAAAACTTTAATTGTTAATTTTTAATCTTATTTGGAGTTCTAATTGAAGATTTCTTCAACTTTTTTAATTCTTATCTCCTACGAAATTAAGCTTTAAAGAAGCTTATGAATTTTAAGAACCTTTTTGTTTCGCTTACAGAGTATCTCCTAGTCCAGCTTAGAACATATTCTGATGCAGACCTGCTTATTAAAATTGTTCCAAAAAAAAAATTCAAAACAGCTGAAGTGAAAGTCACAACAAATTTGATAACAGATACATTTGTATCTATTACTCCATTGCCAGTTATTTGCACAGCTGTTGATAACTATTCTTCAAGAGTAATCATTTCAATGTCAATTGTCAGACTGTTTTTTCATCTCAGTGTCAGGCAAATATACAAACAAACAATCACAAAGTTTTAAAATGAATAAAAAAAATGATTATGCTTAGCAATTATTTGAGATAGACTTTCCATTTAGTTTAGTTTCGTTTCTTATGCCGCGTATTACAGATAAAAAGATTCAGTGCTAAGATAAGAACATGTAAATGAACAAGTGAGTTTGAATATTTAATAATTATATTCATTGAGTTTATTAAATATTGTTTTTCTTGTTTTTATTCGCTTAAATAGAAAATATATATTTATATTTTAAATTACGTGATAAATAACGAGTATAAATAAATGAATGAATGCTGATTCTTCTCTTTCTTGAGGTGACTGGGTCAATGTATCTTCGAGCACAGTTTGTATCTTTTTTTTTGAAGCCAATTCCCGTTGCGTAACCCGTTTTAGCCAATAAACAAGTTCTTATCCTGAAGATGCAATTGCATACGAGTTTTATTTGCAGCTTCAGCAAACAAATAATTTATAAATTAACATATTTTTCTCGCTCACACCAAAAGCAATTCTAATATTTCAATAAATCTTTGCTATCATCCAATTTATTTTGCTGGACATTTTTTCTCATGGCTTTTGGAACAAGCTTTAAGAGCTTGTATAACATTTTAAATAGTTGTTTGTCTAAAAATAGAAAAAGTTGTTGCAAATGTTTTAAACGGGGTCAGAAATTATAATAATATAATAAGTGTTTTACTTTTCTCTTATATTGAAATGGTTCTTTTTATTAACTTTTAATTCAAAATTACAATTTTTAAATTGAAACTTCATTTTTTATTTTGGCAGACACACCAAGTCATCTGGTCGACTTGAAGTTAAGGCTCTAAAATCTGTATCTTTCAGGCTTGCTTAGTTTCACTTAATTTTCCAAATGAAATACAGAGATTGATTGGGGAATGTTGGCAGCTGACCCAATAGTTGTTAACGGTACGTACAGGGTTCAAATCACAGCTCACCTGCTGGCCTTCTGCTGCCAAATTGGCCAAAATTTTACAGAGAGAGAGATAGAGAGAAGAAAAGAGAAAGAGAGACAAAAAAAAAACACTTTGGGTAAAAGTTTTCCGCTAGGAGACGTCGTCGTCAGTTTTCTTCTGTGTCAACAGCGAATGCTTAGATGGACTTGAAGTGGAAGACGACGATGAGCTGTGTAACTGGCAGCTTGGGAGATTTCACCTAACAACACTAACAGCAACAACAACAACACAAACAACAACAACACTGGCTAACCACAAGAAATCGCCAACTTAATTTACAGCATTTTGAATGTGGCCAGCACGATCTATGCAATCTTCTGCTTTGTTTTTTTCTTTTCTTTTTCGTATTTTTCTTTTTCTTTTTTTTGTCGCCTTTTAAACATTTTCACTTTCGTTTTCAATTTGTGTGTTTTGAGGTTTCGCGCTGGCCAAAAAGAGCCAACTGCGACGGCGACGGCGACTTCGCCTCTTAGCCGGGCCAATAATCACAATAATCGTGGTAAGCGGGCAGTCAGTCAGGCCCGGTCTGGTCTGGGCTGTCTTGGCCTGGTCTTGAGAGAGGGGCTCGAGAGATCGGCAAACTGGTTGCGGGTCTCCAATCCAATCTGGCCGGATGCTTGGAATTTTCGGATGCCGAACGAAAGTGAAAACAGGCAACGACAAGAAGCAAATGAAATCAAAATTGAATTTAAATAAATTACGTATGTTAATTGCAGCCAGGCCACAGAAACTGTTTTCGACTTACCAAATTGAAACACACACCAATAGACTCGAATATAAAATAAAATCACCAGCTAGAATTAGCCTAGCCTGCAAATTTGTCGACCAATCAATGCTCTTAAGTTTAAAAAATGCTAAAATTGTATTAATATGTTTATTGACTAATCAAAAATCGACTGATTTTTTTGGATTATCCAAAAATAGTCAAAAAATCAGTTGTACCAAATTTAACTTCATTATATTCATTGGGAACTGAGTGCAGTTGGATAAAATTGCATTTTGAATGCAATATATTATTTTAAAAGTCATCAAAACTATTATGAAGTAGCTGTACTTAGTTTCAGTTAAATATATCCACTAAGAGCTGAGTTCACTAAGATGACAATCAACGTGAAATGTTTATAATATCTTAGATACTCACTAGATTTATTTGATTTCAATATAGTGACATATATGTTAAAATAAACTAATTTATACATATAGCAAGTTAGTACTTTATTAAAAGTTAGTAGTTTCATTTAAATATCTTTACTAAGATCTGAGTTCGAAGTATATAAATAAGCTATAAATAGATTTTAACTTATCTCCTTACTTTATCTGTTGAACAATTTGAAATACTCTCTGTAAGAGTATTATAAAAAGAAAAAAATCCGACTACCAACTGAAACACAAAATGAAACTGAAACTGTTTTTAAAGTTTATTTTTTGTGTTTTTTTTTTGCGAATGCAAGTTGCGGCTTACTTGAATTAATGAGGGTCAAGATACTTGACGGCTTTGGCTTTCTACATCACGATCATCATCATCATCAGCAACAACAAGATTGCCATTATGATTATCATCATCATCATCAGCAGCAGCAGCATCAGCATCATCGACACCTTGAAATTGCTGCAGGTGAAGTTAAAGATGAAGCTGAAGCTGAAGATGAAGCTGAAGTTGCTAAAATTGAAGCTGGAACTGAGATTGATGAAGGCGAAGACATTACACGGAGCTTTGTATTGAACTTGAAATGGGTGTGTGTGTGTGTGTATTATGTGTGTGCCGTGTGTGGACAAAAGATGACAGAAAAAGTTAAAAAAGGGCGGCACAACAATTTAAAAAGAAAAAAAGCCTTGGCGCACGTGGCTTACAAGTAAATGAAAGCGCATTGTTTGTTGCCGGGTATCTCTTAGTCAAGCACACTCGAATTTAGTTGTTTTTGTTTGTAACTATTGCTGTTGCTGAAGATTACATATTTGTAAACTCGACGCGCCCGCATAGAAAATTCGGCCATAATTGTGCATCCTGTTGATATATGACGAATCTGGTTTAAAAGGTCACTCCATATCTATAACTAACAGTTTGATCTATGAGATCATTAGCCACAATTGTTAATGATTGATTGCGCTTTGGTCTTTTAGGGCAATATTTTGAAATCAAAAAAACCTTGGTAAGAACTCAAACGACGCCAAGATACTCTTGATAATATAATTATAAAATAAATTTTTTATAATTATAATAGAAATCTGCAACTTGTTTTTTTTTAGTAATTATTTAGATTACAAATATTTTTTTCTCCTTCATATGAAATAAGAAAATTTTCTGAGAATTAGTAGGTCAACATATGTTAATTTTTTAGAATTGATTAATTAGTGTCAAAGTGCAGAAAAAGTTCAAATTTTTGTGTACTAAAAAGTTGATTTTATTTATGCCTTTTTCTTTTTTTTGTTTCTTTTTTATTTTCATCTTTTGTCAAACCTTTCCATCTGTTTCTTTAAAAACCAACTTTGGCAAAAAATGTTTATGTAATGTGCTAATTGATGACTTTTGACTATTATGGATATTATCTAAGAATTTCTTATTAGATTTTGATTTACGAGACAATAGGAGACAAAAGACAAAAGATTTATAAAAAGAAACTTGACCAACTGCCACTTCCCACAACTAAAAAAAGGCAAAGACATAATAATAAAGGCAACATACCTTTTAATCTTAACAATAATAATCTTGTTTTGGGGCACGAAATGATCTCATAACGGTGTACGGAGTGTTGTCCGGTCAATTAAAGGCCAATTGAACCCTGTGGAGCTGATTAACAATGCGTCTCGTTTAGTCAATTAAAACGCCAGCATATTATAGACTCAACCAAAAATATAAAAAGAAATAAGCAACAACAACAAACACTTCATAACAGATAAAGAAATATCACAAAAAAAACGAGCATAAAAGAAGTTCAAACAAATTTAACTCGTTTTCGGCTTTTCTTAAACTTTTCTTTTCCGTTTATTAATGCCGGCTCATTATTATTATGATACCCTTATGAAGGGTATTTTGAATGGAACTTAATATTAGCTCTATGAATTGAAACTGATCGAATTAAAGAACTAGTCAATTTCTTTGTATCCACCGATTTATCTAAATACGTTTTTTTTTAAGCTTAAGTTGTTTCATTTAAAATTTAATTGGAGTGTTTTCAAAATCTGTTAAGCCAGTTTTTAAAAAATAACTTATCAAGTTCAATTAAAATCGGGCGACTTATAAAAGCTTTGTTTAAATTAAATGTTATTTTTTACCTACGGCTTTAAAAAATCTGCACAATAATTAAAATAAAATTAGATCATGATTGTATTAAGTGAATTTCAAAATATTTAAATTGTATAGTCAAGTGAAACTGGTGTACTTAATATTTTGACCATAAGTGTATGTACTTGCCAACACAAAAATCTGCAAGGGTATTCATCTTTCGTCTTGACAATGACAGAAATTTTTCAGCTTTATCTTTTAGTTATTTTTCTCTTTTTTTTCGATTTGCTTTTGCATTGTTTTGAATTAATAATTTATATCGATTTTTATAAGCGCCCGCGGCGCACATCAATTGATTTACCGGATTAGCATACACAAACACGAACATACTCTCACAAATACACTCATACATATATATATTTATAGTATATATGATCCACAGTCGATGTCGAACCCATGTCGATTACTTTTTTTTCTTCTTCCACTTTACAAGTTGATTTTGGCTAAAATATTATTTGCAATTTATGAAACGCGTTCACAATAACAACAACGAAAACAACAACAACAGCAGCAGCACCAACAACCACAACAACGAGACGAAAGTAAAAGTTCAATTAAATAAAGATAAATTGCACAACAATTGTTGTTGGCTGCTTGGCCGCTTCAAGTCAAGTCCAAGCCCAAGTTAAAGTCGCAGCTAAAACTGAAACCGAAACTGAGACTGAGACTGAGACTGAAGCTCAAGTCTTCGAGTCTTCGACTTGGCTCTCTTTGGGCCAGTTTACGTAAGCCTCATAAAAATTTCAAAAATGCAAAAATTGATCATTGAGACAATGCCAAGTGTCAAGTACCAAGTGCCAAGTGCCACGCCCTAATCCAATGACAATTACAAATTGATAAACATTTCAAGTAACGTTTTCCAAATCGACGTCTGGTCAGTAAAGTAAAAGTCGTAGTTTTTTTTAGACATCAAATGAAAATTGTAATCACACTTTATGCATGATTACACTGAGAGAAACTATTGTTTCTGTTAGGTATCAATTAAGAAAATATTTTATCTATGAAAAATTTGAAGAATTCATCTAAACTGCATTCTGGCGAATAATATTACAGTCGAACTTCCCTAACTCGAACTTCCCTAACTCGAAGTCTCTCTAACTCGAACAAAATCGAGTGGCAATACTAGGTAAATTTCATACAAATTCTACTTCCCTAACTCGAAGTCTCCCTAACTCGAACTTTTTTCGAGGATAATGGTGATTCGAGTTAGGGAAGTTCGACTGTATTTTAATTGAAATTAATAAAACTTAAATGCAGAATGAATTAAAATGCCAAACCATGATCAGAATGATATTCCGCTAGAAAATCTGTTCAGTTTTGGCAAAGTTATGATTGCTTGAAGTTGGTCATATGTACCTTTGACCTAGCAACTTTACAAGTCTAAAATGTTGCACATTTTGGAATGATTTTTTAACATAAGTTGACTGAAAGTTAAAATTTTGAAATTTTTAAAAACACAATTTTCACCCAAAACGCATTCACAAAAACATGATGGCGTTTCAACACAATAACAGCAACAACAATAACACACAGAGGGATAAAACTGCTTTACAGTGATTTTGTCAATTTTGCGACTTAGAATTCTCAACAGGTTCTAGCATCTCAAAGTTAACGTCAGGCTTACTGATGATAAACAGTTGTTTACCAAGCCTTGCTCCTTTGATTTCAACAAAATGATTAAAATTTAAATAATTAATTAAAATGCGAAACCAAAATCAAAATGACATTCGACTCGTAAATCATCCGATAGAGTTATGAAAGTAAACTAAGCTTCTGCTGCCGCTTACACGTAAAAAATTACAAGTACACAATGTTTCCTGATCATTTAATCATTTTAAAATACATACAATTTCATTTTTAAATTGTGATCCCAAAAAGTAAAATTGTTTTATTGATCGGCATTCACACGTCATCATTATCAACCTCCATAGGAACTTCGATTTCAGGTTGAATTTTAGTCAATTGATGACAGTTCTCAATGGGGACTTTTTTCCAGCCGTCTTCGGTTATGTGATAGAGTCGAATAAATCCACCTGAGTAGGGATCTGAGATGATGGCGTTTTGAACGGCACGACGCGCCAAGTCGAAGGCTTCCTCATCGCACATCTCCCAGTTATGGCCATGGTCCAATACTGCGAGCGCACAAGATGAACCACTTCCAACAGCAAATAAGTTTCCTTCGATGCGATCGCCTTCGTGGTTGACATAAATGAGTTTGGCACCATTAGGTTGTGGATCATAGCCAGCTAGAATTAGGCCCATAGACAGACCCATTCCCAAATGGCAATTCATAATGTTATGAATGAACTTTGAGGCTGTGGTCACTGGAATGCTCTTGTCTCTGTTTAGCATACGATACAGGCGACACTCGCAAGTGAGTACACGATGCCAATGAGCACAGTCCCCAGCACAACCGGCAATTGTGCCCAGCAAACATTTGTCCAGCTCCACGATTTTCTTTGAATTTTGTGTCGCAATCGTGTCGTCGATTGTGGCCCGTGAATCGGCACACAAAATGATGCCACCTCGATATTTAAATCCCAATGTTGTTGTACCATGTGTTAAATTGACTTGAATTAAGTTTTTAACATGAATGTCAAAAGGCGGTGCCAGCAGAGTGTAAGGATCATTTGCATTTGTTTTGGCCATTTTTATTGCCACATCTGCGAATTCCATATTTAGATCACCCTTCATGAATGGCAAGTTATTAAAGCCGCATATATTTTCCAACGCCATTTTGCTGGGAAATGAGGATAAAAATATGAATTATAAAAACATCATAATAGGAATAACATTGAATTTGTATCAAAAAATTAAAAAGGAAATGGATACCAAATGCTGACGTTATTCAAGAAACTATTTCTTAACTCTTTTTTTTTAACTTTATCTAAAATACAGAACTTAAAAAATATGGTATTAAATATCCGTTACAAATTAACTACTGTAGACCGCCAAGACATTTTATAATGATAATTCTTGATCAGTTGCTGTTTACCTTTAGAATTTTTATTATTATTATTATTATTTTTGAGAATATAAAAGACAACTACCAAATGTCTTTACGCGTAAAAAAAAATATAAAAATTATTTTTGAGAGTTCGTTTTACTTTGTTTGTTCTCAAATACGATTTGTTTGCTACTAAAAAACTTATACAAATGAATGTTGAAGCGTATTAAATGGTTTGCTTTGATTTGAGGCTATAAATAATTGTTGAAGCGTTTAAAATGGTTTGCTTTGATTTGAGGCTATGAATTTGTATTGTAATTTAAATTTATACTTTCTTTCATGCAATATATCTTAAACTATCTACAAATAATCCTGAAATATATAATAAATCATTTAATTTTCACTTCACATGTTATGGATTATTGGTTTTTGTTGTGTGAAACTGTAAAGATACCAAAAAAAAAAAAATATAATTGAGTGTCAAAAGTCAAAGCGAACACGAAAATAGAAAAAAGAAACAAAATCATTTGACAAGAGGTGGAAGTTGATATGAGTTTTGAGACTGGTGGCGATGTTGAAGCATTTCATTTCATCGCTTTCATCGTTGATTGGCGAATTGAAGAAGAAACAAGCAGAAAGAGACAGAGTGAGTGAGAGAGAGACAGAGAGACAGAGAGAAGAAAACATAAAAGACGGCCGGCTGTGGAGTCACCAAAAGGCCAATGCATTCAAAAAACAGATACGTGACATTCAAATGGGCTTTTTTCATTCATTGCAATAATGATTACCATGATGATATTGCTGATGATAATGCTGACCATAATGATGTTCACGATGACTAGATGACTAGATAACTGAGCATGACAATAATAGTGTCAGTACTCTTAGCACGTGTCAAGTGTTGGCTTCAAACAGATATCAATCAAACTTATTGTCCAAGGCTCAATCCAAAAAAAATGTGACATTGGAGGACAAAATAAGTGCAAGAATAACATTAAAGTCGTTGCTTTAAAGAAAACTATAAACTGTATAGTAGCATCTGCATACTGAGGATCATAATATTATATTTTTACAATATGTATAATGTGACAATGGAGGACAGCATACTGTGGCAGTAGCTTTGTTTTACATGCAAGTGCAGCTGGTTCCTTGAAAATAGGAGCTTTATTTTTTTAAATTTGTGTCTTAGCTGGCATTCAAAGTGACCATGGAGGACCAAGAATCAGAAAAAATGGATTTTATTATGAAAAATAATAAAATGCTTAAATTTATGATATGCAAATGCAGTATGCTGATTACAGACAAACATTTTTGGAGTATTTGGTGTTAGCTTGTAATTCAAGTGACCATGGAGGACCAAAGATCAGTGAAAATTGATTGTAAAGCTGGACTAGCAGCAAAATATGCAAATTGTAGAAGGAATTCAAGCAGATAATTGTAAAACAAAAGTAAGACTGGGATTTTTAAGCGTTCATTCGACTGACACATACCCTGTAAATAAAGATTGAAATTGTTTTGAGTGCTAATGTTGAGAGGAATATTCAAATATGGATATTTTTATAGGTACAAAGTGGACTGAACGGCTTTATGATAACATACTTGAGTGCTCGAGCAATAGTTACCCTGTAAATTGGTTGATTGTAACAAATATATCCAAATTGATTAATTTTTTTACACGTAATATTTAAGAAATATGGATATTTCATTGGTTCAAAGTTAACTTCAAGCGCATGATGCTACCCATCTCGTGTGCTTCGGCGCCTACAGGGTATGCAAAAAAACATGCCACAGAATTTAGCACGATATTATCGACGAATTTTGTAAGTTGTACAGTACAGCAACAAAAATAACAACAACAACAACGCGTTAACTGTTGAGAGGTAAAGTGCACACGAAGATTGAAATTGAAACTGAGCTAAAGTCTCGGCCTGAACCCGCGACACCAACAACAACGAATTAAACCAACAACAACAAAAACAACGACAACAATTGCAACAACGACACCAAGCCTAAATCAAGTTGCAAGAATGCGGAATAAATGTCATGATGAAAATAAAACAAAAAGCGAGACAAAAAAAAAAAGATAGAAAAAGAAACTAGAAATAAAATCAACTAAACGTTGAAGTTGAAGCCTTTGTGCGCGTATCTTAAAGATACAATTATTTATGATATGGATGTGATTAGATACACGTACTTAGCTATTGCATTGGCGCTAAACATGTTTCTAATTCCAATCATTTGCCAAACTGGTGCAACTCTCAAGTTGGGGGCGTACCGGGAAGGGAACCGCGAACGGGGAGGCGGGGGGGAGGGGACGGGACTGAGTGTTGAATCCAACAATGTTCAATGTTGAATGTTTTATGCTCAATCGTTATTTATTATTATGCAGCCAAAGCGTTGGCTTAAACAAGTTCTAGACTCATTAACATTTATGAAAAAAAAAACAAAAACAAAAAATGAAAATGTGTTAAAATTATAATTAATTGCCATTTGTTATTTGTTATTTGTTGCAGCTCTCATGCAGAGCTCATTAGAGTTAAAATCCACTACAGTTTAGGTTTTCCAATTGTGTTTAACATTTTTCAAGTTCTTCCGTTTGTCTGCAGCGAAGGTTGCTTCGTTTTCAGTTAAGACCCTCTGCTAATTGCTGGCCAACTTCATTTTCAAACCAATTTCAGAGAATTTATAATTATGGCGGATATAGTTATAAATAAGACAGGCAATTATATTTACTATATTTAGCTTTATTTATTTTTATATGAAAGTCTTTTTGAGTCGAATTTTAATAGGCCTTAGCATTTGACAGCTTAAATGTTAACTACTTAGCCTAAATATTCTCGATCAGTTTTTTTCCCCTTTTTTCAAAATATCAACCATAATATTAATTAATTATTAATCTTTTATTAGTCATTATAAAAAACGTTCATTCTGTGGAGATTCAAAATACCCAAAATACTCTATAAAGAACTTTCAATAGTCTACTGACTAAATTAATTTAAGCAGATATTTTCATCACTTGTATTCCTTAAAATAGATATAAGCCAAGTCAAATACACATTAATCATAATCTATGTACAATTCTTTTGGCTCATATTTGAAGTTGAGACCTTAGCTTTTAGCCATAACTCTTAAGCTGGCCTCCTAAACTTTAAATGTCAGCCAAAATGTGCAACACCAACAAGAAAATGCCTTGCAAAAAGCAATTCCAAAAACAACATCGAAAAATCCATGAACATTCAAATGGGAAAATGGCAAATCGCCCCTCCCACCCTTTATTCCGCCCCTCTTCATTCCCCTCGACAAAACTACATATTTGACTTGGGTCAAGTTTTCAATTTGTTTTTCTGCTTATTCACAATTCACTCATCACATTTCATCTCATTTCATTTTGATCCCCATCTTCATCTGCGTTTTATATTTATTCCCACAATTTGCAGATCGAGTATTACGAGATCTACTTGGTATAAATTTATGCAGATCTCTTGAATTGTGTGCCATCCGCTCAAAAGTTTATTATATTTCGGTTAATCTAAAAATGTTGGCCCAATTTGTATACCCTGTAATTGATATTTGCTGTAAACTGGAGTTTTTGCTGACAATATTCTGAAATATTACAATGAGGTTAGATGGCAAATCAGAAACGATATTTCATATTGATCATAAGTGCCAGTTTTGACAGGTTTTGATGAGTTTCCAATCAAAACATCATTAAACACGATAAGTCGTTATTCATAAAATTCCAGCTGTTTTATTACCAGGTCGTTTCCCAATTAAAACTTTATGTTCTTCCCACCTTAATACTGTAATTTTCATTTTAAAATCCAATAGCAAGTGGAATGTCAAAGATTTTATTTCCACTTTTTTTTTTGGCACAACGGCAGCTTTGATTGTTCTTTAAGTATTCTGCTAATTTTATAGCAATCCAATAAAAACTAGTTATACAAATTTTAGATGCATCACAGACACTGACCCTGTCCTACAAATAATATCATATTTATTTTACTCTTTTCTTATGTTTTACTATATGTAATTATATACGATTTTGAAGCAGTGGAAAATAATAATATGATCAGTATATGAATTTAGTCAACTATTTCATGTGGCCAACGAATCATGGAAAATGGCCAAAATATTGGAAAAATAAACTTAACTTTTTTTAAGCCCGAAATTTGTCTTTCTAATTTGACGCAATGAATTGAACCTTTTTCAACTTTTTGGCGGATTACAGTAATTCAATAAACAAATTGTAGTTTTTGGCAATGGGTATATCAAAGTCCATAATTTTTGGA